>OY726522.1:52836572-53174793 GCA_963383655.1 Bathymodiolus septemdierum | reverse complement strand
ATGAACATGGTGATTTTGAGATCATGAAAGCGTTGCCATTTAAAATTATACCGCTTTGTTTACTACGAGTCATCCGATTGGCCGAAATGCTGATACCCCATACTTATCATATTCATGATATGGGTGACTTGCATTTGACCTTTAATGTAGTTTGGTCAATTTGTACATGCCGTGACATGCCAAGGGAAGGGAGTGAGAGATGTGATTTAAATCAGACTGTTTCTTTTTAGTATATGTCCTCAACAAAAGTTTGCTTATTCGTTCTGTAAACATTAGTTATATAAGGAGATGTTTACTTTAGTGTTGTTGGAAAAAACGTTAAGGAATACTGGAAAGGCCGTCAAAAATGGGCAATCTAGAGAAACTGGCAATATAGGGCACACAAGACGAAGAAAAACAAAACACAACACAATACGCAATACGCAAACAAACTAGTGTGTGACGTAAATATTTTTGATTGATTCAATGACATCTTGCCTTGTTTTTCTTTAACATAAATATTATCGCACTGACACATGTAATTCACCGTGTGGTTGAATGTTATATAAATATAACTGATCAGAATGGAACTATCAAAATGTGTAAACGTTTAAATTATTGCTTCGTCCAATCAAATGCAAGAAAATGTGTAAATTTAAATGGGATTGTTGATTATGTATTAAAGGGTGCATCAGAGAAGTTAACCAAGCAGATGGAAGCTCAACTATCAGAAATGAACAGCAGAATTGAAGAAAGTCAACGTACTGTCATTGATATTAATTCTCAAAAGTCGCGACTCAAGAGTGAAGTTGCTGAACTCAACCGTCAATTGGAGGATGCTGAACATAATGTTGGCACATTATCAAAGGACAAGAGCTCACTCAGTATCCAACTGGAAGAATCTAGACGGTCCCTTGACGATGAAACAAGGGTAAGTCCATCTACCCAAATATAATGGTATATTAATAGGCAATGAAATGGGAAATTAAGTAAAAGGAAATGACTCATTTTAGAAATAAGGACTATTTCAAGATAATAATTTTCGAAACATGATATATTGTTGTACATACATTTAGAAAACGCATATGCTTTTGGATAGCATAAAACTGCTAACGTTTATACCTGTTTTAAATATGAGTTGTCTTTCTACAACAGTTACGCCAGAAATTCCAAACGGAGATTAGAAACTTGCATGCTGACATGGACAGTATTCGAGAAGCCTTCGAAGAAGAACAAGAATCCAAGTCCGAACTTCAACGTCAACTTTCTAGGGCAAGGAATGAGGCACAGCAATGGAGATCGAAATTCGAAACTGAAGGAACTCATAAAACTGATGAATTGGAGGAAGCCAAGTATGTTTTATTATTCTTAGAACAAAAGGAATATTAGAATATTTGAATATTATTGCGTCTTTTACTTTAATTATTGTTGCATGGCAAATACACTAGACACTAAATTGATTGAATGGATTTTTCTTTTCTTTTTTTTTTCTTTTTTTATAGTTGTGGCAAGTACAGTGTATTTTCATCTGAAAGTGAATTATAATTCTAGTAAATACGATGCCTTTATCATGACATGCATAAATGGCCTCATATATGTGATATTCAATGCATTTAATTCGTTATCTCATATTTCCAGGCGAGGGCCCGGGTGGCTCAATGAGTTAGTTAGTTAGATTACCTAACAACTCATTCAAGCCTATCACCAATACGACGTGGGTTCGCGCCCGGCTTAGTAGATTACAAAAAGGGTGCACTCTACTCGCAGCCGCAAGTGATAAAGTTTATCAGTTGCTTGCCCATGGTCGGTGGTTCTCTCGGGGTACTCCGGCATCTTCCACCACTAAAACTGGTGGCCATGATATAGTTGAAATATTGCTGAAAATGGCGTTAGAACACCAAAAATCAATTAAATTATTAAAACAATCATATTTACAGGCGTAGACTTACAGCAAGATTGCTTGAAGCCGAACAAATGGCAGAGGCAGCCAATGCTAAAGTTAATGGATTGGAAAAAGCTAAATATAGACTCCAAGGAGAAATTGACGATTTATTGGTTGAAATTGAACGCGTAAGTTAATATATATATCAATGCTGCTTCTTAGGCGTGACAATGTTTCTAAAAGCAAAATATGTAAAATTATGATGTCAAAGTGATTAACCTATAGATAATTGTCTATATATTTATTAATGTTAAGCTGCATTTAAACTTATGTAAAATACTTTCTATGTACATTTCAGCTTTTGCTTTTTTTTAATCAATTGACTATTCTGCAATAATATATTATGAAACATAGATGAACGTAGCATGTTTATTCGTTTCCACGGAAACAATATTTTGCATACACATGTTTTCTTCTCAATATGCATTACAGTCCAGCGGCAGTTCCAGTGTGCTTGATAAGAAACAACGTGTATTTGAAAGGACTATTCAGGAATACACCGTTAAAGTTAGAGAACTCCAGATGGAGGTTGACACAGCACTTAACGAAGCTAGAGGTTACTCGGCCGAATTGTTCAGAGTAAAAGGACAATACGAAAGTTGTCAAGAAACAATCGAATCACTGAGGAGGGAGAACAAAAATCTGGCCGGTAAGCTATATTAATCATTTCCCATAAAAATATCAAAGCCTTATGGCATGTTCCCTTTAAAATACTTGTTTATGCAATCTAGCATTGTTTATACAACCTTTTTAAGCAAATAAAACATTAAAAACATAATAATATTAGTAACATTTTACACCCGATGGTTATCATTCCGATTAATTCACTTATTGTCTCTCTGAGAACAATAAGGAATAAACACTGGTGTATAGGATTATAAAATTACCCACGAAGCAATTTTCCGTATGCGCATTGAATATTAAATTCGCCACTGCAGTAATATGTTGAACGGAGATGTAACGGGAAGAACGTTTAGTAATCTTTGGAATTTTGTCCCAAAGGAAGACCAGTATATAAACATTAACTTGGTTGAAGTCATCGCTACAAAAAGCCTCCGGTCGTCACCACAGTCTAGTTTACCGTTACGAAATGTCCATATCTCAAACAACAATGACATTTTTTGGTGGGGGCCGTGTTTTTCATTTGTTTAGTTTTTGTATGTGTCCTGTTATGTGTCTTACGTTCTGAGTTCCTTGTTGTAGTGTTTGCTAAGATTTCTGCATACAACGATGTTCGGTTCGCCTTTACCTCCGGTTGTTTGTGGGCTGGTGGGACTCGTGTCTTATTTACGTTATTTCTGTTTGTGTGTATATAGTGGTCTCCAACGCATATTGTGTAGTGTTTTACCTTATTTTTCTTCTTTTTGTGTACCCATTGTTGCCAGTTTCTCCGAATTGTGCATTTTTGCTTTCCCCTACGGTATTCTCTAACGTGTATTTGCATTCCAGATGAAATCAGAGAGATTACTGACCAGCTTACTGATGGCGGTCGAAGTGTTCACGATGTTGAAAAGATAAGAAGACGGTTAGAGTCAGAGAAGGGAGAACTACAGGCTGCATTAGAAGAAGCCGAATCTGCCTTAGAACAAGCGGAGGCTAAGGTCATGCGTCTTCAACTTGAAACATCCACAGTCAGAAACGAGATCGAAAGGAGACTTCGTGAAAAGGAGGAAGAATATGAAAATACTAGGTATGTCACACAGCTTACTTTTCTCTTTTAGATTAAGAGAAGCTGATATTTAATCTTCTGAACAATATAGATTAATCAAATAATCAAGTATATTTGTATGCTTGAAAATAGGTTCCACGGTACAATTGAAGCACATCAAACTTTATACACAGTAGATCGGTAATAGATAACATAAAATATCACAAGTATAATTGTACTATGCTTCATATCCATAACGTTACGTTTATGGTTATGGTGTTTAACAACAATATTTCAGTTATATCGCGGCGGTAAGTTTTATTGGCGGAGGAAACCACCGAACTATCACAAGTCACCGACAAACGTTATCACATAATGTTATAACGCGTACACCTAGCCATGTACGGGGTTCGGACTCACAACTTTTGGGGTGATAGGGAATGCTTGCACAGGTAACATATGATAACGACCACGACGGCACCCTAATCATGAATGGAACGGAGCTTTATAATGAAATGAACAACAGCAATCATTTTTATTTGGACAGTGTAATTTTTTTTATCACAACTGATCCATTTCAGACGCAATCACCAGAGGGCCATTGAATCTATGTCAATCAGCTTAGAAGCTGAGGTTAGGGGCAAGAGCGAGGCAGTAAGAATGAGGAAGAAACTAGAACAAGACATCAATGAACTGGAAATGGCACTGGATGCTTCCAACAGAGGCAGGCAAGAGGTAGAGAAGACTATTAAGAGATACGTTACTCAAATACAAGACCTCCAGAGAAAGATTGATGACGAACAGCATGGTAGGGATGACTCTCGTGAATCTTACGTTATGACAGAACGACGATGCAACGTTCTCATTAGTGAAGTTGACGGAATAAGAACAGCCCTGGAACAATCAGAGAGAGCAAGAAAAATGGCTGAAAATGAACTTTATGAAGCAACAGATCGTGTCAACGAACTCCAATCGCAAATTAGCTCTGTTCAAGCCCAGAAGAGGAAAGCTGAAGGAGACTTGAAAGCCATGGCTGTGAGTACAAATATTTCGACTTAATGTTGGGGTGCTTCCAAATATATAGATTTACAAAGATGTATATCGATGGCAGATGTATTATATATCATTTCTGCCTCTATGTGCATGCAATTTGTCGTGCTTTATTTAATCAAAACCGAATTTCGAAATCGAATAACATATCTGTTCTGATATTCATGCTTATTTTCTATGTTATCTAATTTCGGACTATCATTCTATTTGTGAATTTGTAATACATGTATTTAAAATGTATATACCACATGACAGTTTTAGTATATTTAATAACATAATTACTGTGATAATTTTATTGCTATTCAATGTAATATTTTTCATAGATGTCTAAATACATGTACTCTACAATAATGAAATGGACAGATATCATTTCGAAGATACACGGTGATAATATTATCAGCATTGTTGTCGGTGGATAAAAGGGGTAGGTTCACTAGCAAGAGTTTGACGATACCAAAGGGGTAATCAGAATCCAAAAATCATTTACTACATAAATGGGTCCCATATCATAATTGAATAATATTAACCCTTTCAACAGAAGAGGATATCACACAACTTAGCATACCATTTTTTGAACTCAACAGTTGAAGGTTGTTGCCATGAAAACCGATTGCTAGAACGTATGAACTATCGCCTTGATGATAACGCAAGTAAGCATCCATAGAGATGTACAAATATAAAAAGAGTTTGAAGATGCCAAAGGGGTAATCAGAATCGGTAAATCGAAGACGAACATATAACACAATGGCCAAAAGAAAAAGCACAAAAGGACAAACAACGATCTATGAAGCATATGATACTATGTTATAATTGTTTTTATTGTTAGGCTGATATGGAGGAATTACAAAATGAGATTAGAGCTGCAGATGTTCGTTGTAAGAATGCTGTAATGGAAGCTGCTAGATTCGGAGATGCACTCAGATCCGAACAGGAACACAATGCTCAACTTGAGCAAATCAGGAAATCGTTGGAAATTAACATAAAGGAAACGACAATGCGTTGTCAGGAAGCTGAGGCTGGTGGACTTAAGGGAGGAAGAAGAGTCCTCGCCAAACTTGAGCAAAAAGTATGTAATCTGAATTTGTAATTCATTGAAAGACAAAATAAAAACGCACATATCAAATATAGCGCGCTAGACGCGTTTCTAGAATAACCTTCATCAGATACGCTAAAATTCGAAAGATTGGAAAGCCAAATAATTTAAAGTTTTGGGAGCAATAAAACAAAAGGATCAAAACAGGATAGCCAAAATCAGCTTTCGTTGAAGTTTTCTATATTTTACTGTTTAATGTCACATATAACACATAGATACCTTCATTGTTCATATAGAGTTTTGCGTTGTGCAAGTTTTTTTTTCTAGGTTTAATTTTGATCTTCCCCATTTTTGCACTATATCCGAATTGTTTGTATTTGTTTTCCGCTGTGTAGACTTAAATTGAAATTGAAATTGAAGATTGATTAAATGAAATAGTATGAAACACGGTAGTGTCAAAGATACAATAACAATAAAATCCTAATGTTTTCTTGATGAATTATAGCATATTTCAAAATTATGAGACAATGAAAGACGCATAGCTTGTATTTGAATTAAAAAAAAACACCAACACGGTAAATTTCTACAACATTTGACGTAAAAATATTGGAAATAATTTTTGGATGTGATCTACCTTAAATCGAGCAGTGCTAATCGCATACAAAATCATTTGTTTTATAGGTTCGTGAACTTGCGACTGAATTAGACAACGAACAACGTCGACATGCTGAAACACAAAAGACCGCACGCAAGGCCGATCGCAGAATGAAGGAATTGGCCTTCCAGTGTGATGAAGACCGCAAGATTCAACAAAAACATCAAGACATGATTGACAAACTCCAGGCCAAAATCAAAGCATACAAACGTCAAGTAGAGGAAGCAGTAAGTATTTCAGAATTTCTTTCGTTTAAGACGTACTGGGTAATTTGAAGAAAATATGCATAGCAAAGTCGAATCAGGAGTGATTTGCCTTTTCAAAAGATCTGGTTTTGCTATCTGCATATATAAGATAACTTAGTCTAATTAAACACATAAATTGAAATTAATTGCATGATTTTGATTTTTTTGTTTTTTGTTCAACATACACCCACCCACACACCCCCCCCCCCCCCACCCACACCCAAACACCCACCCACCCACACACCCACACACACACACACACACACACACACACACACTTTATTGCAATGTGTGCATATTTTACTGCTTTTGTTTGCTTGTTGTTGTTTATTAAATCCTTTACTGTTACTTCTAAATAAATAAATTACTCTTTTATTGTGTATAAGGAGAACAAATGAAAGTGGTATCTCCTCAAGTTATTATGTCATCTTACGTAAGATTTCCCCTTTACTATTGTAGGAGGAACTTGCTGCTGTTAATTTGGTCAAATTTCGCAAAGCCCAGGGTGAGCTTGAAGATGCAGAAGACCGTGTTGAGTCATCAGAATCCACCCTAAGTAAACTGCGTTCTAGGAACCGTAGCTCTGTTTCAACTGGTAGATCTACCTCAACAGGCAGAACTATCAAAAGTGTTTCTGTTAGCAGAATAAGTTCTTCTAGATGAACATTCTAGAGGAAATACACAGGTACTAGATACAACATTGTTTATGTGATAAAATTTGTCAGTGACTTGCGGCAGGTCGGTGGTTTTAACCTGGTACTCCTGTTTCCTCCATAAATACAACTGACCGCCACCATATAGCTGAAATATTGTTATAAGTGGCGTTAAACACCATAACCCTAATCACTAACAGTAGTTGAACACATTGATGGATAATTTTAAGCACAACGGAGCTGAAAGTTGAACTTTATTCGAAACGGAAATACTAATAATAATAATTCCATTAAAATTATATTCTATGATAATGAACTTTATTTCAACAAGAAGTAAAATTTGTTTTGGGGACACCTTTCGTCCAATCCCAGGTTGTACTCGCTACAATTTTATATGATAAAGTTTATCAGTGATGTAAAGGCAGGTGGTAGATTTTTGCGGTTACTCCCGTCTTACATTAATTAAACAGACAGACACGATATAACTAGACAATTGTTTAAAGTGGTGTTAAACCAATAATCAATTAACACATTTCCAGTGCTACATTCTATTTGGACTGCCTGTAATTCTAATATCAAATCATAATAAAAGACATAATGATAAGATATTTTAAATACCCTTTCATTTTTATCAGATATAGTAAACCATTTCATAATGCTATTTATTTGTTTTGCAGGTGGACATATGGGAGACTACTCTACTTTACCCTTATTCCGTAACACTACCAAGGAAAGTGAAGAAGACTATTAGATAATTACACGTGAAATGACTGTAAACTGAACAATATACCAGCTTGAGTTAAATAACTTCCGTTATGTAAATGAATAAGCCTAATATCTTATTGATTTAACCATATTTGGACAATTTATTTATTTGATTTATTTATTTATTGTGTACTGAAACAGGATGAAATCAAACACGAAGATGTAAATATCTAATTTGTCTGTATGATCATCCCAGGATGTGTGTTACTGATGTTAACTAGTCATCTTTATACCTGCAATAAATCTATATTCTAATCCTTTGTAATGTCTGGTTTTCTTTTTATGATAAATTGAGTGAGCGCGTGATTGTTGTTTAACGCCAACTCAGCATTTTTTTCTCCAGCTATATAATAGTGAGAAGAAGTCAATTTTCAATGAAATGATGATGAGGTTCCCTTTGTACTAGAACAACAAGCTTAGTTGGATTTTTGTAATGCTAGCACAGTGAAAAAACGGTCCGCGGATAGACATGTCGCCACACTCGGGCACATTATTCTGATTCCAGGTCGACCAGTCTTTGCTCTTTCTCCTTATTGCTGCGTGCTTAGCGTAGAAACAATAAATACCAATGCTATAGTCTTTGGTTTGACCCGATCGAGGTTCGAACACAAGGTCTACAGCACACGAGGCGTGCACGCTAACAATTACACCACCGATGCGGTTCGCCGTAAATCGGACAACGACAGATAATGCAACGGCCAAAAGAAAAAGGGACATAAGGACAAAAAATGATCTACAAACATTACACAGAACGCTAAAGATTGAGTAACCCGAACTCTACTCAAACCAGGGGGTGAACAAAAGGTCATCCGGAAGTGTAAGCAGCCATACATTGTCTGCAGTCTATGCCATCACACCTTTCAGACCCACACGACAAATCAAAACTATGTAGGAGACCGTACAATGCGTATTCATATGCGGTTTCCATTCAATCAAATTTTTAGTATCTGAGAAAAAGATAGTGCCCTATGTAAACATTGTCCTATGATAGCATCCAAGGAGCAACATTCAACCTGCCTTTACTCTCAGATTATTCAGAGGTTTCCGATAAGAATAATTAACGTTAATTGTCCCATATGGTTCTGTAGTGGAGTCCAATTGGATTTCCGAATGACAGAAAAAATGAAGAATGCTTAAAGGTTTTATCCAATGAATGTGTATGCACAGTTTGGATTCACTCAAGTCTATAATTTCCGAGAAGAAAATGTTAGTTATACCCTTGGTTCCTTTATTAAAACGTTTCCATGAGATTGGCGACATCTTAAATTTCCGATCGACATAGATTATCAACATTGACGGAAGATTTCAGCCATGTTTGATGTGATAAGAATAATTTAAGACGGGTTTGAATATACCAAGGAGAAATCAGAAGTCGTAAATTAAAACGTCATGTGTTGAATTTGTACTGGGGTATTAGTAGTTATTTGGCTTTCAAATATTTTGGTTTTGAGCATACCTGATGAAGGTTAATCTAGAATGCCTCGTACGCACTAAATTTAATATCTACATTTATGTTCTCATAGATCATAATTCACACAACTTGGCGCCAACTATGATCGCAAATAATGACAATACATCATAGCGATTTTTAGTCCAAGTGAACTTAAAATGGGCATTACTCTTGGTCTTTTATTGTAACGGACTTAGTATGTTCTTAATACCATGTCATTGTATCTCAGAATATTATACCGATATCAATTAATTCTGCCCAGTCGAAGTAGTTAGACTATGTGCTTTGGTTATGTAATAATTTGATTTGTTTTATAGATAGATGCGATTTACTGATCTCGATGAGATAAATCCCTGTAATTCACATGAGAAATAAATCGCTTATTTTCACTCTCCTTATTTTTCCCGCGGGTTTCACTATAGGCGGAACTACTTTTACATACACATCGGTGTATTAGTGTAATATATACATGTCACCATCATATGCAAAACACACATTACCACTAGGTAAACGGATATTTGTGACAGCAAGACCACGATGATTTACACCCGCAAAGCTTAAAATACAATACAGCTATCTCCATTCTAATTCAAAGCAAAAATAATTACATTATTGGTTTTATTACTTACAAAAATGAAAATTCCACGAAAAGGTGTTGATTACTCTGATACATAAACAATGTGATGTTATTCGATCACTTCCTATTTCAAACCTAAACATGGAACGAGTTTTTGGATTCCCGTACGCTTCAAATGTGGATAAATTTGAACAAAAAGATCTTTTGAAGGTATAGATTTGAGGTATTTTGTCTATATTGTTATAATTATAACATGTATAATTTTTTATTTTTTCAATATGGTGGTTCCTTATCAGGCCGATAAAATCCATAAATACAAACAAATTGCATTAGAATGTCTAATTTCAGAAAATGGAAAATCCATCATAAAGGAAATATAAAAAAAAAATACCGTGTACAAAGTCGTGTATTTTTTTGTGCATAAGGCAACACTAAATGTTTTACAGAATATTATTTTGATTAATTTTTTATTATTTAAAAATGAAGTCACAATACATATTCATACGCCATTACTAAAGAGATAAAAACAAAAACAAAACATAAAAAAGGGAAACAAACAAAAAATACAAAAAAAACCAATCAAAAATATGACCTGAAAATCCTAAATAGAAATAAACCCCAGAGGCTCTAAATATTGTTTTTGTATCCTGATCATGTGGGTTTCACATTATGTATTTATGTCAATCCCTGTGGAGTTGCATTTTTAATTTTCTCAATTACTATGAACGGCAGATGAACCACTACAAAAGATATATATGTTTACTTATTCATCAATCTCTCTGCGGAATAAAATCCATTTGCACAATATCTGCATTAAAGCTGGTTCCATGCCATCAGAGTTTTCTGAAGGAAATCTCATTAAATGTTTATTAACTCAGAATTTCGCACTGGCAGAAATGAATACAAGAAAACACTGGGTTAACTGAAATGGAACAAAAACAATGGTTGCTTCTTCCCCTCCATAAACGTCAAGCAATAATCGTCCACAATATAACCAAGAGCATTACGAACCACCCCTCCCCCGATAAACGTCAAGCAATAATCGTCCACAATATAACCAAGAGCATTACGAACCACCCCTCCCCCGATAAACGTCAAGCAATAATCGTCAGCAATATAACCAAGAGCAATACGAACCACCCCCATCCCCCAGACCAACGTCAAGCAATAATCATCCACATTATAACCAAGAACAATACGAACCGCCCCATCCCCCGACAAACGTCAAGCAATAATCATCCACAATATAGCTAAGAACAATACGAACCGCCCCATCCCCCGACAAACGTCAAGCAATAATCATCCACATTATAACCAAGAACAATACGAACCGCCCCATCCCCCGACAAACGTCAAGCAATAATCATCCACAATATAACCAAGAACAATACGAACCTCCCCATCCCCCGACAAACGTCAAGCAATAATCGTCCACAATATAGCTAAGAACAATACGAACCGCCCCATCCTCCGACAAACGTCAAGCAATAATCGTCCACAATATAGCTAAGAACAATACGAACCGCCCCATCCCCCGACAAATGTCAAGCAATAATCATCCTCAATATAACTAAGAATAACACGAACCACCCCTCCCCCGACAATCGTAAAGCAATAATCGTCCACAATATAATCAACAAATATACGAACCGCTCCCACCCCCCGACAAACGTCAAGCAATAATCATCCACAACATAACCAAGAACAATACGAACCACCCCATCCCCCGACAAATGTCAAGCAATAATCGTCCACAAAATAACCAACAAATATACGAACCGCCCCCAGTCCACAATATAGCCAAGAACAATACGAACCGCCCCCTCCCCCGACAACCATCAAGCTAAAATCATCCACAATATAACAAGGAACAATACGAACATCCCCCCTCTTAGCGATACACATCGAGCAATAATCGTCTACAATATAACTAACTACAATATAAATAACTACACTGTCAAACTTCAATCAATAATGGCCGACAAAATAAAGAATCACGTCTCTGTTTGGCAAATCTCAAACCCAAAAGCTACTCAAAAATGATAATTTGTTACTAGGTTGAAGTTACAAAACATCCATTTGTAAAATGGCAACGGATCTTTCCCTAAAATCTCTGTTATATTCTCAAGGTAAAATGTCTTAATCCAGAATTTGAGAATGGACATTTTCAACATTTCATTTTTCAACTGGCATTCGATCTTTTTCCTTTTGTATTGATATTTTCTGATCGCTATAACCGACGCGACTTTTACCACACTTGGCAATGAGTTACACGACCGATACATTAAAAGAAGCAGGAACTACTAATCCTACACGAGCACATGGGTACACCCCCGGTTTTATGAATTGGGTCGTTTTGTTCATCTTTTTTAGTTTCTGTTTTTGTTTTGTTTGTCTTCGTTCTGTGTCTTGTGTCCAATATTGTAAAAAAAACAGTTTCAACTGTGATGTTCAACAATTCCACCAATATCAACAAAACCTCCAACATCCACTCACTGAACAAGATAAAAGATCACGACATAAAACGTTGGAAATTCAAGTCCGTTCTTTTCTTGGGTTGACTGTCTCTCTGGATTGTCTATTCATGATTGTCCCTTCTGTTGTCTCTACCGTTTATTATTCACAAAAACGTTATTTCTGAAACATCACGGAGGCGTATGTTGTACACACGTGACATCTTGATAAACGATCATCAATATATGTGACCTTCATAATAACATTCGGGTCAGATAATAACTTTCTAAGTCTTGCTATTTCTTCGTAGATACAGACGATCGAATCAAATAGTTGAAAATCTTCAAGTATAATGCGTTTGTGGGTTTTTTTTCCAGCAAAATATTCAAATTCAGCTAATTTTGACATAACATCCTTTGGACATCGTCTTTCGTGAAACACTGTGACAAATTAAGTCAAACATTACATGGATGGTCTTTAGATAGTCCGACAGCCTCGTTTGCCATCCAAGATGGTTGACGTTACTTAAAATAGACATTTTCTCATTTGATTATTACTACTTTACTTGGAAAATCTTGAGTAGCGATAGTTCATTGACTGTTTTAGAGAGAATATTGTTTATTAAAGGAATACCACATGCGTGGTAATCATTAGACATTTCGTTTACAGCTCCTTTTGTTACTTCGAAGATGGACACATGCTGTATTAAAGAAGAGGAAGAAAGTAAGAGCTAGGCCATTTATTCAAGTCTTCTGGAATCATGTTGTCTGTGATATTTATAGCAGAAATCAGAAGAGAACTAAGAAGAGTTTGAAGATACCAAAAGGGTTATTAGAATCCATATATCGAAGAAGAACAGACAACACAATGGCTAAGAGAAAAAGTACAAAAGGACAAACAACGATCTACAAAACATACACATACAACTAAAGATCCGTTTTACAGAATAAAGATTAATATAAATTCTAGCAACTTGTTTTCCAAGACAATTGATTACTTTCTGTTATGTATATTATATATTGTAATATTGTAATGGTATGTTGAATTAATGAATAAAATATGTTTAAACTAACTATTCCGTTTGAACACATGGTGTTATAGAGCACTTACTTATATTTGAAGGATAACTGTTATAAAGACACTGGCACTCCCAATTTTAATTCAAAGCCTTACAGTACTTCCAAATTCTCCTAAATAGGTAATAAAAGAAATACAGGACATTTTTTTAGAATTTTCTGTGGAATAGGAAGAATGCTAGGGGGGGGGGGGGGGTGTGGAAGGGGGGGGGGATAATATTCTATATTTAAATAAAAAGTGTTTGGAAGTACTGGCAGGGAAGTTAAATCCATTCTGGAATTATGTATTTTGTAATTTTTGTTTAACTGAAATCAATGGATATTGATATTTGTGATACAAATGATGCATTAAATCAATCCGTATGGTTCAACACATTCATAAAGATAAATGGGAATATGTGCTTTTATAGTCAACTAAAATTTGTGAAAATGGTACCTTTTTTTTTATTAATGATTTAATATCACCAGATAATTAAAAACAAACTGTACACATTTACTGAATTTGTGGATATTTATAATGTTAATATTAATTTTGTAGAATACTATGGTATTATTAGCGCAATTCCAAATAATTGGAAACCAATTATTCTAGATGAAAATATAAAACTTGACAGAATATGCAATGAAATAGTTGATAAAATAAAAGTAGAAAAAAACCTTGTAAATATTTCTATAAATCATTTATTCAGAGAGTTCAGCAAAAACCTATAAATTGTTGCAAAAAAATGGGAAAACGATTTAGAAACGTCTATAGCTGATTGGCATGGTATTTATTCACTGTCATTTTGTATAACTAAAGATATAAAACTACAAAACATTCAGCTTAAAATATTGCATAGAATTTTACCTGTCAATTCATTCCTTTATAAATGTGGGCTTAAAGAAACAGAATTATGTACTTTTTGAATGGAAACTAAGGAAAATGTGTTAGTTATTTTGGAATTGTAATTTAGTTCAAAATTTTTGATTTGCTGGTAAAAACTTTTTAAAGATTTGTGGGATTGCTCATCCATTAATTGCAAGGGAGATAACTCTTGGAATATCTGAGAGTTACATTGGGAATCAAAATACAGTAAATAATATATTGTTAATTTTAAGATGTTATATATATATAGGTGCAGATGTGAGGGGTAAATTATACACTTACACGGAGGTCTTCAATACCTAAAATATTATATTCAAATAGAGAAATATTCCACTTTATACATGTCCCCAAAACAGATAGAGCAAATTAATAAAAAAAAAATGGCTTAATATTGATGTGGCAATGAATGGCTGATTATCTTTGGATACATACATTTTGTATATTATTGTCTTTGTTCTTGTATGTTAAATTGCTTGTATGAAAGCAAAATATCATTTATATATATATTATTTTGTGTATTGTATGTATTGAAATTCATTTGTATGTAACACTTTTTCTACTTTTAAAATAAACAATTAAAAAGAAAACTATTCCGTTTGATCTTTTGTTAGCTATAACATACACGGTTGTGAAACAAAAAAGACGTGTTTCGTGACTTATGCTATGCATTATAAATATACAAATATAATATACTTGAAATTTAAATCAATACATAGCGATACTACATATTATATTAACCATGCTATATATTTTACTGGTATTATTAAATATTTATAATCTTATGAAAGTTAATACCCACTTGCGCTCAGAATCCATTATTATTTCATAGAAGAAATAATGCGGTCTGTTTATTTGAAAATACTAAATGCAGTCATTTTAAAAGCAAAACAACATCAAACAATTTTAAAAATGCCCTTGTATTCATGTAAAAACACCCATTTAAGCATATCCTGGTTGAATTTGCCCGTGACGAATATGAGCCTTGATGCAATGAAAACAAAAGAAAGTTTCTGTATTGAAGCTTAAAGTAATTAAACACATTAATGGATTTAGAGCATAAAGAGGAAAATGGAAGATAAAGTACAAGCTTAGCAAAACTGCAATTGCAATTACTTGGAATTAGCAAGGTTTTAACCAACAATGGACTTGAGAAGACAAATTATTTCATTCCTAAACTGTAAGTTGCTTAGTATATGTCAAAAAATACAACTAAAGTTCTGAGTTCGAACCCCGTTCATGGCGAGGTGTACTCGATACAACAATATGTGATAAAGTTTGTCAGTGACTTTCCACAGGTCAGTGGTTTTCTCCGGGTACTCCGGTTTCCTCCACCAATAAAACTGACCGCCACGATATAATTGAAATATTGTTGAAAGTGGGTTATAATAAACACCATGAACCCATTAAACATACCTAACTTTGTCAGCCATGGTTTCGTATTAGAGATTAGTATATGGCAGTTTTCATATCACACCCTATATCAACCCGAGACATCCATGTTAGCCAGAGGAGTAAAGGGGTGCGATAAAGCATAGCCTATTTATTATATATTTCCAATTCTATTAAAAAAAACTTTTAAATGCTATTTTGAGGAAATATTCTTTTATTACATGTATGTATAAATATAGCAGCGATATTGGTACAAAACAGTAAAAGTGATACATTCTTTAAGTAATGAAACTGCAATGTATCCTATATAACAACTCAAGTCATGAAGAAGGCAGTGTCTTTTGAACAAATAATTTATAAATATGTTGACGGTTTTTTTTAAAGAAGCTCTTTCTTTTTTAAATGTTAATAAAGCTACTGGACCAGGGCTATACAAAGATTCGCCTTATTCGATCTCTTAAAAAGTTTATATTCCGATACCAAGATCTTGTCGAAATATATTCCGTCTCTGCAGAGACGATGATAAACGATGCATGTTCATATACTGAAAATGTATAAAGATAAGGAAATCAACAAAAATGTCAAAAATATTTTTTTTATCAATGTGTGACGTAAAATTGTTTTTGACATTTGCTTCACTGGGTTTGGTACTGCTTTGACAACTAGTTTACCTATTTTGTTCCAGTATTGTTATAAATACTGTTATAGAGACAGCCGGAACCTTTGAGCCGGAATGAAAGCGGGAGATTTGGCACTTTAAAATCTGATTCAACCCATCATTTCTTTAGAAATGCCTGTACCAAGTCAGGGTCATTACGGTTTTCCGGTTGTTGACTGATTTTGTCTGTTTATATATTTGTGAGGTTTTACTTTCCCTTTGTAAAATTGTTCGGAGTTCAGTAATTTTGTTATTACCCTTATTTAACTGTAGGCTGTACGATTTGTCCTCCTTATCTATTCATAGCCAAATATCTTTCTACGAGATTCTCGGCGGAAGAGTGGCGTATGTAAAATGAACGGATCAGCCATAAGTGAAATAATTTTAAGAAAACTTTAGAAAGTACTTGAACAAAAATAATACATTCCCTTCTCATGCCTCCCTCTTAAAATTATAGAACTTCGTCCTTCAAACAGGTTGTGCCTGTCTCATATTATTGAACAAATAAATAAGTCTACGGGTTTTACAATTGAATTAATGTTAACTTCTTCATCATGAACCAGTTTTATCTCATAACAGGGCTGTCAACTTTCGGAAATTCAAATGCGATTTTACAAAATGTATAAAGAACAAAGGAACAATTTAAAACATCCAAGAAAATACAAAAAAACAAACAAACAAGCAAGCAAACAAACAAAACGAAAGAAAGAAATAAAGAAACAAACAAACAAACAAATTAAACAAACAAAAAACAAAACGAAAAATGAATTATGAAAAAAAAAAAAAATAAAAAAATAAAAAACCACGTATGCTTAACTACAGATTCGCAAGGAACGGCACATTTACAATTCCTGAATATAACTACTAGTACTTATTATCAAAGTATTCTTGCATTCATGTACATGTATAACCGGAATATAACTACTAGTACTTATTATCAAAGTATTCTTGCACTCATGTACATGTATAACCGGAATATAACTACTAGTACTTATTATCAAAGTATTCTTGCACTCATGTACATGTATAACCGGAATATAACTACTAGTACTTATTATCAAAGTATTCTTGCATTCATGTACATGTATAACCGGAATATAACTACTAGTACTTATTATCAAAGTATTCTTGCACTCATGTACATGTATAACCGGAATATAACTACTAGTACTTATTATCAAAGTATTCTTGCACTCATGTACATGTATAACCGGAATATAACTACTAGTACTTATTATCAAAGTATTCTTGCACTCATGTACATGTATAACCGAAATATAACTACTAGTACTTATTATCAAAGTATTCTTGCACTCATGTACATGTATAACCGGAATATAACTACTAGTACTTATTATCAAAGTATTCTTGCACTCATGTACATGTATAACCGGAATATAACTACTAGTACTTATTATCAAAGTATTCTTGCACTCATGTACATGTATAACCGGAATATAACTACTAGTACTTATTATCAAAGTATTCTTGCACTCATGTACATGTATAACCGGAATATAACTACTAGTACTTATTATCAAAGTATTCTTGCACTCATGTACATGTATAACCGGAATATAACTACTAGTACTTATTATCAAAGTATTCTTGCACTCATGTACATGTATAACCGGAATATAACTACTAGTACTTATTATCAAAGTATTCTTGCACTCATGTACATGTATAACCGGAATATAACTACTAGTACTTATTATCAAAGTATTCTTGCACTCATGTACATGTATAATGTCGTATTTAGCATTTAGCGGAAATTGCCGAAAAATATCATATACATTTGTAAAATGAAATAGAATATTCAACATTTGGTAGGAGATGGAATCCAAGTTTTGACTTTGCTCACAATCTTTGAGCTTATCGTTTATCTTGAATGAGTTAGCACAATTGTTGATATCACCTATCAGTTGCGGGTTGCATCCTATCAATTTATCTAGATGAATGACAAACAAAATATCATTAAGCAAAACTTTGGCTTCTGTCTCAGAGAGAGCAAATGATGAAATATTACATCGTCAATTTCTGTATGCACACATTTTTTAATGTTTTTTCTGTAATATCTATTATTTCGTGATTTATGTGTTAGTAAATCTGGCCAATAGAGACTTTACATTTCTACCCGTGAACATTTTTGGGCGGACACTGACTGTCAATATCAGACTCGATATGCTTTTGTCATACATCCATGTCCTGTAAATCCAAAAGCATAATGTCAATCCCATTAAATCATGAGGTCGATATGTTAAAATCAATATTCCTATCCTGCAGATTCAATAGCATAATGTCAATCACACTAATTTGTCGGATCGATATGTCAAAATCAATATCCCTTTTATGGAGACTCTATTGCAAGTTGTAAATCCCACTAAATTGTCGGATCGATATATCAAAATCGATATTCCTTTTATGTAGACTCAATTACATAATGTCAAACCCACTAAATTGTCGGATCGATATGTTAAAATCGATATCCTAGGCTAAGTATGATGATGTAAATTTCCCAGGCATGCAGGCTCGAGAGAATAAATTAAATTTCAAAATCATGTAGAATTGAGTCATATTTACATATACTGCAGGTTCAATACGATAATTCCAATTAACCATACATTGCAGGATTGATGGACTCGTGGATATCAACTGATATAAGAAGAGTTTGAAGATACCAAAGAGGTAATCAGAATCCGTAAATCAAAGAATAACAGACAACACAATGACCAAAAAAAAAAGACAAAAAGACAAACAACGATCTACAAAACATACACATAAAACTACAGATCGAGTAACACGAACCCCAATAAAAACCGTGGCTGAACTCAGGTGCTCCGGAAGGGTAGGCAGTTCCTGGTCCACTAGTGGCACCCGTCGTGTTAATCTAGTTATACATGCTCTTATGTTAACTACATTTGTTATATTTCAGTCTTCGTCCACGTGTCTCTGCAAACACCAAAGCTGTTATGGCCTCTTGACAGTAATACATGTGAATTAGAAGTGATGAATAAAGCTATTGAACCACTATTATTTTGCAACCATACATTTGTAATACAGAATTACAGTTTCCCCTATGTATCTATGGTATTACAGGAACATATTGATGTCAGGATAACTTACTCTACAAAATTAATAGAGCATTACAGTTTTGGTGGAATGTTTCTGCTACATGATAACTATGGGGTAATCTTTCATTATAAATCGGATGTTGAAAATATAGAGACAATGCTCTGTGTAGAAAATGGAACATTAGTGATATACCGAAACGGTCAAGTACCATCTCACTATTTCCGAAATGACGACGTAATGAATCTACAAACCAACATATGGATGTGGATTACAATGGGAGTTGGTAAATATGGATATCCCCATGTCAAAGTTGGGAATAAACATGCCTTAAGTGGCAAGGGTTCACGACATACAGTAGAATTACCGGGTAATCTACGCATTGGAGGAAGCTTTGACACATTAAAGCCAGCATTCAAAGGTCAATTATCTTGTGTTGGGTTTTTCCTGGGGCAGTATATGCCGAGTTATTTATCAATGCAACCACTCTGTAATTCGACTCAGTGGACAGGTAAGGTATTGCTTATAATTGTGACGTTTTTAAAAACTATTTGAAAATACAAAAAATGTACATTGTATATTACTTAATCAATTGCATTTGTTGGTGACTTGCGACAGGTCAGTGGTTTTCTCCGGGCACTCCCGTTTTCTTTCACCAATTAGGCAGACCGCCACCATATAACTAATATATTGTTGAAAGTGGCGTTACACACCATAAACCAAGCCAATTAATTGCATGTACAAATAATGTATATTAAATGGTTTTTCAAACAAGTAGTGATTTCATTATATCGTTTGTGAGTTATTGCTGTATTTGGTCACATTCAGCAATATCTCAGCAATGTCACGAATACCAGACTAATTAGGTAAAGGTCTTGACAGATATAACGAGTTGACTGATGAAATTCTGAGTTGTTTTCTGGAAATCTTAGCCATAACAGGGGATATGAGGGCGCGAACCCTCGTCAATGGTGATATGTTTATTGTCGGATGTCAACCACCTTAACGACTCGGTCACAAAGGCCCTGTCTGCAAATAAAATAAAATATTCTAGTTTTTGATTTATATAATTAGAACACAAATAAATTTGTTTCTAAATATTTTTAGAAATGTACTGTTCAACGTTATGTCAAAGATTTTCATTCAGAGCATACAACACACAAAGTATACAATGTAATGTAAGAAAACAATAGAACAAGCATAAATGTGTTACATGAACACGACTGGGGGGCTCTTGCAATGGTCTTACAAACCCATCAAAAATCGCTTACCAAATCTTTTGTTCTGTCTGATCCATAATATTACTAGTATTTCGGAATTCATGTAATATGTTTTACATAATATTGTCCACAATGCCGGTCGGTTCCTTTCCAAGCAAAGGCTCCATTTCAGAATTGCGAAACTAAAGTAAAGCAATGACCAAGCATATATTAAATGAAACGGACTTGAAGCATGCCAAATGAATAAACGGAATGACATGGTCTGTCCGTTAGGCATAGTTGAGAATTTACGCTTTGCACCTTTAGAGAACTATTTTAATTAATTTTGAATGAATTCCACAACGAATGTGTTCATAGTTCTATTGACATGGACTTAGTCATCTTTTCAATTTTTCATTTTATGTTCACGAGCTTATTGTACGAATTATTTGGAAAAAAAATAGATTCTGGGGAGTCGCCTCATACCCCATTCCTCGGTAGAATTGGATTTCGATCTACGCCCCTGCTACGTCCTACGTTCGAAAGCCAGACAAGGAAACTGCGATTAACAAGTTCATATTGGCAAGATGTCTGTATTGCATCAAATTACTAGAATTTCATATCAACATATCCATGATGATGACTACAGAATTTCAGAGGCGACGATTTGATAAAGTTTTTCAAAATTTTCAATTTCAGAGAAAGATATTTTAGTGAGCACAACTTCGAAAGGCGATCAACAAGAACAAACAGAACAAACTACACCAATACATGTATGCCGTTGTCGATGTAAGTTGGTAAGATATACCAACTGGAAAGTTACTGACAAAGAGGAGATTAAGGGTGACATTGAAAACACTCTTCTGGTTGATAAACGTGCAACCTCGGCCTTCTTGAAGACGAAGATCAGTGCCCCCGATGATAGAATATCAGCAGAGACAGTGGGCTTTGTAGGAATTATATGTATGGTGCTTCCTTTAGCGTTCATTGTTATGCTTGATTGTGTGCGGATATGAAATAATTCAATTTGAAATGGCAGTGCTTTGCCAAACAAAACAAACAAAAACATGCGCTCGAACACTGGAGCCTTTCACTTTTCTGAACGACACGCACTATTTTTTTTAACGGTATAAACTCATCTACACTATATCAATTTATTGAAAAAATAAATGTCTTAGAAATGCTACGGTTAACATTTTTTGCTTATCTTCGTCAATTTGTTAATCTGTTTCCAAAAGGAAGCATGAAAAAACAGAGGAAAGAAACAAACCGTCGCGCAAATGTTTTCTTTCAAGAATTGGTGCATGTACTTCGCAACCTTAGTATGCATCATTTATAAAGATAAATCAAGCATTTATTTATCTTGAATTTATTTGTTTGATCTGTTCTATTTCTATCTACCATATGTGCAGGGGGTCGTCGCATAACTACCTATACAAACAGTGCCTATCACCTCTAAAGTTGTGAGTTCGAATCCCGTTCATGCGAGGTGTACTCGATACAACATTATGTGATAAAGTTCGTCAGTGACTTGCGACGGATCGGAATTTTCTTCGGGTTCTCCAGTTTCCTCTACCAATAAAGCTGACCGCCACGATATAACTGAAATATTGTTGAAAGTGGCGTTAAACACCATAACCATATGTGCAATTTAATGCACATTTGATAATTCGCAAAAAGAAAAACCACATTAACACATTTGTGTATTTTTTGCACAAGCTTGTGCTTATTGTATTTTGAAGCTAAAACATTTTATAAAATAAATATTAGCATGCCTGAAGCAGTTGCTGTACACTGAATGGGAATTATCGAAGGAAAAATGCTACCAGTCAAAAAGCTGCCAGTCACAAAAATGCCCCAAATAAAACCACGTGATAAGTTCAGTAATTAATTATAATCTATCAGGAAGATGACGTGTTGCCGAAATGATCCATTGATTGTCCTGAAATAAAATTCTGAAAAATGTCTCAGGTAAGCTCAATTTGAGGTACTGCAAGTGACTATGTTTTCACTTTGATTGCATGTTATTATTTCAATCAGGTAAAATTAACTTAATTATCGTGTAACACTCACTTCCATTAAAAACATAGATATCAAATTTAGTGCGGACGGTGGGTTTCTGGAATAACCTTCATCAGTTACGCTCAAAATCGAAAGATTGGAAAGCCAAATAATTAAATATTTTGGGAGCAATAAAACCAATGTGCCTAAACAGGATAGCTGAAAATCGTCTAAAATTTCATATGCCTGGGGAGGATAACCTTAGTTTTATAAATAATTACATTATTTAAGAACTAATTTTCAGAAATAAATATATCTAATAAACCATGTGAGTGCTGAAGTACTGACTACTGAGCGGATGATACTCTCGGGGACTAATAGTCCACCAGACGAAGTAACCACCCAGTGATAGTAACACTGACTACTGAGCGGATGATACCCCGGGGGACTAATAGTCCACCAGACGAAGTATCCACCCAGTGATAGTAACACTGACTACTGAGCGGATGATACTCTCGGGGACTAATAGTCCACCGCAGAGGTATCGACCCAGTGATAGTAACACTGACTACTGAGCGGATGATACTCTCGGGGACTAATAGTCCACCAGACGAAGTATCCACCCAGTGATAGTAACACTGACTACTGAGCGGATGATACTCTCGAGGACTAATAGTCCACCAGACGAAGTATCCACCCAGTGATAGTAACACTGACTACTGAGCGGATGATACTCTCGGGGACTAATAGTCCACCGCAGAGGTATCGACCCAGTGATAGTAACACTGACTACTGAGCGGATGATACCCTGGGGGACTAATAGTCCACCGCAGAGGTATCGACCCAGTGATAGTAACACTGACTACTGGGCGGATGATACCCTGGGGGACTAATAGTCCACCAGACGAAGTATCCACCCAGTGATAGTAACACTGACTACTGGGCGGATGATACCCTCGGGGACTAATAGTCCACCATCAGAGGTATCGACCCAGTGATAGTAACACTGACTACTGGGCGGATGATACCCTGGGGGACTAATAGTCCACCATCAGAGGTATCGACCCAGTGATAGTAACACTGACTACTGGGCGGATGATACCCTGGGGGACTAATAGTCCACCATCAGAGGTATCGACCCAGTGATAGTAACACTGACTACTGAGCGGATGATACCCTGGGGGACTAATAGTCCACCATCAGAGGTATCGACCCAGTGATAGTAACACTGACTACTGAGCGGATGATACCCTGGGGGACTAATAGTCCACCATCAGAGGTATCGACCCAGTGATAGTAACACTGACTACTGAGCGGATGATACCCTGGGGGACTAATAGTCCACCGCAGAGGTATCGACCCAGTGATAGTAACACTGACTACTGAGCGGATGATACCCTGGGGGACTAATAGTCCACCGCAGAGGTATCGACCCAGTGATAGTAACACTGACTACTGAGCGGATGATACCCTGGGGGACTAATAGTCCACCGCAGAGGTATCGACCCAGTGATAGTAACACTGACTACTGGGCGGATGATACCCTGGGGGACTAATAGTCCACCGCAGAGGTATCGACCCAGTGATAGTAACACTGACTACTGGGCGGATGATACCCTGGGGGACTAATAGTCCACCGCAGAGGTATCGACCCAGTGATAGTAACACTGACTACTGGGCGGATGATACCCTGGGGGACTAATAGTCCACCGCAGAGGTATCGACCCAGTGATAGTAACACTGACTACTGGGCGGATGATACCCTGGGGGACTAATAGTCCACCGCAGAGGTATCGACCCAGTGATAGTAACACTGACTACTGGGCGGATGATACCCTGGGGGACTAATAGTCCACCGCAGAGGTATCGACCCAGTGATAGTAACACTGACTACTGGGCGGATGATACCCTGGGGGACTAATAGTCCACCGCAGAGGTATCGACCCAGTGATAGTAACACTGACTACTGGGCGGATGATACCCTGGGGGACTAATAGTCCACCGCAGAGGTATCGACCCAGTGATAGTAACACTGACTACTGGGCGGATGATACCCTGGGGGACTAATAGTCCACCGCAGAGGTATCGACCCAGTGATAGTAACACTGACTACTGGGCGGATGATACCCTGGGGGACTAATAGTCCACCGCAGAGGTATCGACCCAGTGATAGTAACACTGACTACTGGGCGGATGATACCCTGGGGGACTAATAGTCCACCGCAGAGGTATCGACCCAGTGATAGTAACACTGACTACTGGGCGGATGATACCCTGGGGGACTAATAGTCCACCGCAGAGGTATCGACCCAGTGATAACAATAACAACGTAGATATTACAAATGTCATAAAGTAGTTATGCTAATTTGAAAATTATATTTATACAGTTGAACTTGCACAAGCCGACACCTGAGTTTTCCAATATCCTGTGACATCAGACAAAAATTTCCGAAGGATTTCTTTAACATTCTTTGTTAAAAACAATCCTTGAATATAGTAATGAAAATTTTATCGTTAACTGTTTTCACTTACTTTGTAAAGGACATGGCTACAACTATAATCTGATATACTATGAAATTGTTCTAAATATATTAATTGTTAAACAAATTAAATATTAAATGTATTTTTATCTACATTGTATAAACATTCCTTTATATTGTAGTTCTTTTTTTTTTTAATACCAATACTTTATTGTTTGACTCGCCTGTTAACAAAACACCTTAGATGCCCAGGTAAGCAAAAATAATCTAAGGTTCCCTGTTTTACAATATATCTCTTATCCAGGGTTAATAAGAGATTAATTAGAGTCCACATGATCCCATTTCAAAAATACAACTAAATTTATCAATAATAAAAATCAACATGTAAGTCAATCTATATCGGCATTTTATGATAGCTTCAACATAATTTTTTATAACATTTACATACATGCATTGTACTCATATATATTATAACTACTTACTAATCACTGATAGAATTGTCAAGATTTTGGCTTTTTCTATTGTATCATTACAATTGGCCGTTAGCAAAATTTTTATTTCAGATTTTAAAGTCTGTTTCAACATATTACAAAGTACATTCTGATTGATATGAATTTTGTCATATTTAACTTTGTTTCTTGCCTTCCAAATAGACCACTTAGATATAAAATTAATGTATTTAATAGAAGTTAATGATTACCCCCCATATTGAACCCAAACATCATATTTTTCTCATTTAAGTTAACAGTTCCCACATTTAAAGTGTTTATTAAAATTGTGATGTTTGATATGAATCGGTTAGATATAATGCATTTAAAAAACAAATGTTGGAGATTTTCTTGAATGTTCGATTCTTTACAAAGGTGACATCTTCCTTTGGATAGGTTCATTTTACTAAGTCTACTTTCGATGTAAATAATGTTATGGGTGCATTTCCATTGGAATTCTTTAATTTTATTACTGATGTCCAGTCTTTTAAGATTATTCCAATTTTTTGGCCAGTGAAATTCTTCATTATAAACATTATTCCATTTATTTTGACATTTTGGTATTGATTTTTTATTCAATATTTTTTTGTATAATTTTAATCTTCACGTCTTTTGTATTAATAATTTTGCCTCTAATATCTGTAAGTTTTAAATTATTTAACAATTTCATTTTATTTCTACTTTTAGTTTTGTTATCTATATCATTATTTTGATTTTTTAAGAACTTTAAGTAGTCTTTTGGAATACATTTCTTTATTTTAGAGTATTCTGAGATACAGTTTCTCCTGTCTATCAGCTTAGAATATAATAAATCACAATCGATGAATTGTTTTGAGTTTTCATCCCATATGTCTTGAATAGTTTTTATATTACTTCTTAAAAATGAAGAAAATATTAAAGGTTTATTTTGGAAGGTTATATTACAATTCTCAAATAATCTAACATGCAAGAAATCTGTTTTGGTTTCCACCGCTTGTACACATTGTAAATATTTTGTCCATGCTTGGATTGATTTTTGATCAAATAAGGGATACCTGTTTAAATGTAAGGATGAAACATTTGAGAATTTGCAAATAAAAAAAGTTTTATTAAATTTAAAATCAAGCCTACTTAACCAATATTTTCCAATAGCATTCCAATTTTCAATTGGTTCGTTAATAATACGATAAATAAATTTTATTCTTCTACTGTCAATGAAAGAATCTAGACTTAACCATACTCATGCCACCATTTTCTATATCTAAACAACATACATCTCTTTTAATCTGATTAACTTTCCCCTCCCATATAAAGTCCCAAATTAATGTTTCAATTTCCTTTTTAAATTTAACAGGAATGCCCTTCATTTCAATTTCAAAGCCACAATATGATAACAAAAGATTTTTTCACAATTATAGTTTTACCTTTGTACGAAAGTTTTCTGCTTTTCCAAACTTGTACACAATTTTTCATTCTATCAATAATGTCCTTCCAAATTTTATCATTGTCAACATTGTAACCATGATGTACCCCCAAAGTTTTTACATTTTCTTTGATCCATGATATTTTATTAAATTGTGGTTTTCTATGGCGGGCAGTGCCAATAGAAATAGCTTTTGTTTTATCATAATTAATTCTTGATCCGGATGCTTTTTCATATTTTGAAAGTATATCGAAGTATTTTTCAACAGAGCGTTCATCTTTATTGAAAAGTTGTGTGTCATCTGCAAACATACTTATGTTGGCTTCTAATTCCTTCCCACCCGGCTCACCTGGTAATTTAATCCCTTTTATATCATTATTTCCTCTAATTGCACATGCCATGGGTTCGGCTTGCAATATGTAAATTAGCGGTGCGACGGGACACTCCTGTCTACATGAGCGAGATATGGAGAAATATTTTTAAACAAATCCACTTGTCTTTATGGATGTTGTAGCATTTTTAACTAACACTTGAATCCACCCCCTAAAGTTTTCCCCGAAGTTAAATGTTTTTAGCACGAAGTCTACCCACCCCCATTCAACTCTATCGAATGCTTTTTGTTGATCTAAGAAAACTATTATGCCTTCTTCATTTTCTTCGTCTGCGTATTGTATGATGTCCTGTATCATTCTGTTTGCTTCACTTATGTTCCGACCCTTTACAAACCCTTTTTGATCCGGATGAATTAGCTTAGTTAAAACATTTTTTAATCGTTCGGCCAAAAGCTTCGAAATTATTTTATAATCACAATTCAGTAAGGTCAATGGTCTCCAGTTTTTTGTATCTTCCCGTTCCCCTCCCTTATGTAATAAAGTTAAGACCCCCTTGTACTGTGATGCGCTTAAAGTATATTCGAATTTGAAAAATTTGTCAATCACTTCAAAGAATTCGTTTTTTATATCTTGCCAAAAAAGTTGATAAAATTCTGAAATAATACCATCTTCTCCTGGGGATTTATTTGGTTTTAATATTTTAATAACTTTACTAATTTCATTTAAGTTAATGTCTTTGTCAAAGGTTTCTTTTTCGTTATTGTCCAATTTATTAACAATGTACCTTGTAAGTTCGTGAGCACTATTTTCATCCCACCCTTCTGATTGAAAAAGTTTGGAGTAAAAATTAACCTGCTCATTCATTATCGAGTCAATGTCATACTTGTAATTACCGTCTGTCGTTTTAATCCTATACCATAACTTTTTCTTGGCCCCGCTTTTTTTCAAGGTTAAAGAAATATCTCGTTGATTTTTCCCCTTCTTCCGCCCATTTAACACGAGATCTAATTTTCGCTGCTTCTGTTTTTTTTTATTATAATAGTTTTTAATTAAGCCCTGTAATTGCTTTATTTAGTTTTAATTTATCGAGTTTCCTTTCTAATCTATCGATTTCTTTTTTGTTTTGCTTACAATTTAAGTTTCTACTTATTTCCTTTGTTAACAATTTTATTTTGTTTTTCGGAAGATCCCACCATTCCCGTATATCACTGTATTTATTTTTCTCAATTTTCCAGTTATCCCACCAAATTTTAAAAGCATGTCTAAACTGCTCAGATTTTATTGTTTCAAGATTCATTATCCACATACCTGGACCTCTATTAATATCTTCAGTTTTTAATTTTGTTATTATGATATCATGATCACTGAATGGGAAATGATTAATCCGAGTACCAAACACCTTACTGCTTACGGCGTTACTACATAAAATATAATCGATTCTTGATTTCGATTTATCGCGTTTAAAAGTATATCTCTTAGTTTCTGGATTTAACTTTCTCCACACATCAAATAAATAATTTCTATGTAACATGCGTTGGAATTCTCGGACTGATATGTCGTCTAATTGTTGAGGAGGATTGCGATCTAAGTTTTTTTGAATAGCGCAATTAAAATCACCCAAAATTAAACTGTAGTTTTTATCGGAATCGTCCGTATATTTGAACAGTGGATCGTTAATTGCATTAAAAAACGATTTTCTTTCTCTACCATTATTCGGCGCATGTATATTTGATATATAAAAAGTTGAGTCGTTTATTTTTAATGTACTACGTAAAATGCGACCAGAATTATCCTGAGAAAAGAATTCTACATTGTCTTTGAATTTTTTGCCCAATAAAATTCCCACACCCCTCGAGTCCCTCGTACCACAATTAAAAAACTATTGCCACCCTCACAGTTTTTCCAATCATTTTGCCATCGACTCAAATCATCTTTTGTTGAGTGAGTTTCTTGTAAACAAATTACGTCAATTTTTTTGGCTACCAGCCAGTTAAAAATCAAGTCGCGTTTCTTTCTGTCTCTTAAACCGTTAACATTTCTTGTATAGGGACAAGGTCATTTAGACAATAATATGTAAGTAGTTGGCTTACTCTACCGTGAAATAGTATGTGTATTGCCCTATTTATAACTTTACTACGGTTTGTCTGATTAGCATTCATCTTCAATATTTTAACTTTATAATGTTTACAAACAGTTGCATTTACAAATAGTGTATACAACATAAATATGAAATAAATATAATGCATAACATTAATTCTATTTACAACAAATGTTTTAAATACTATATTGATCTGTTTGGTGACTCTGCAAATAGGGAAAACAATTATTTAAAAATCAGGGATTTGCTTTCTATTGCTCTTTTTAACATTTAGGCACACATTATTTAATACATATCTGAGAAAAAGTTGTCAAAAGAAATAATTCAAATAATAAAAAAAAATCTCCATAGGGCCCAATACTAATTTTATCAGATTGTAAGTAAAGGAGGCTGCCATTATAATGAACAGCATTACCTGTTCTTTCCGGTCTGTTGTTATGCTAATTTCAGTCACATGGGAATGTCATATTAGGTTAAAGATTCAAGATGTTTTGAATAATTGATAAACAATTTGACCATATGATATTTGTTTGTAAACAACTGCTGGTCACATGAGACCCTTATATGGTCATGTCCCTTTTTATTCACTGGTGCTGATTTATAACAAATTTTAAATTAACACTTAAAAAATGATACCAAAATAAAATAAATGTTAATTTCGTGAAAGTATAATTTATATAAATATATAAATTAAATAATATTCTTGTTTGATACTTGTTTTCTTCCAAAAATTAAACAATTCATATATACAACGTTAATTTCTTATAGGCAAATTAGATAAACATTTTTTTCATGACAGTGGGGGGCCTGGGTGGCTCAGTGAGTTAGGTCGTTGGATCTAACAACTCATACAAGCCTATCACCAATACGGCGTGGGTTCGCGCCCGTATTTGTAAATTACAAAAAAGGGTGCACTCGACTCGCAACTGCAAGTGATAAAGTTTACCAGTTGCTTGCCCATGGTCGGTGGTTCTCTCCGGGTACTCCGGCTTCCTCCACCACTAAAACTGGTCGCCATGATATAGCTGAAATATTGTTGAAAGTGGCATTAAAACACCAAAAATCAAAAATCAAAATCAAATCATGACAGTGAGGTTGAAACTACTGATATGTACTGGTCAGAATGTACAACGTTTTCAGGTAATTTTGTTCTCTTTTATTAACCTCTATACACATAAAGAGAATGGGTAGTTTGCATGTATTTTAAATGCTCCACAATCAGTTATGTAATAATGTTTCATCATTATTGATTTTTACCTGAACAGGTGTGAATTTAATTTGAATATTGTCCATATTTGGTATGGTCAGTATGTCAACATCTGATATAACATGCTAATGATGAAATCAGCTGACTTGCTGTTTGTCAATACTGACCACATGTTGCTGTTCATTTCAGTAGTACTTACTCCCATGTTTGTTACATGACAAAATGAAAGTCCTATGGCAAATTTTTTATTCTTTAATGAATTGTTTTGAAAAATTCACCTATAATATGTATTAATCAATCCTTAATATAAATATATTTAAAAAATAAATCTGATAACCCGTTGATTTTTTAGGAATTGTTTTCCCTATTTTCAGAGTCACCAAACAGACTATAACACAAAATTTGTTCTTTGCAAAAAATGTGTGGACTTTGCATATTTTACAATGCATATAATAAGTTACAATTGCACAATAAATTACACACAAGATCTCTGTAATAATATAAAGGTAACAAAAAAACATTATTTTTTTATTATTATTTTTTTTTCTTTTAAGTTTCTGGAGAAATAGTTAAAATAAATAACATATATATACACAAGCATAAATTTACTAAGCATTGATAAATTGATAAAAAGAGTTTATCTGTTTAGGATGCCAGACATCATTGGCGATCCCGCTTTTGTGTGCTTATTGTGCCTCGGCTAAAGACGGACTTATTGTAATATCACTAATATTACGTTTTTTGTCATGTTGTGGTGTTACTGGAAATTCACTTTTCCCCGGTAGCGCCGTCAAGTATTTGGAAAATATCTCGCATAGTTTTTCTTCACCAGAGCTACTGATCTGTACTCCGCTGACGTCGTTAGTATCAAACAAGGGTTTTATTGCACTACCTTGTTTACTAAATTCTTTGTGGATATCAATGAAGTCTAATGTACCATCTCTAATACACATTTTTTTCAAGAAACCGTTAACATGATTTGATGTGTCATTCATCTTAATAAGGTGTTGTCCGCGACCTTTTCTCGGGAGTATACTACACACAGCAATCTGTGACTTTGGGAAAGTTTGTTTTATTTTGGAGATTGCTTGTGTTGCAGTGATATTGATCTGGTCACTGTCATCTCTGTTTCTCCTGACGTCATTTGTTCCAAGACACAAGATCACCTTTCCAATGTGTGTGTTAGGTGTTTTGATTTTAGAAGTGGCCAAGCTTATACATTGTTCGACATTGTCCAGTGTAGCACCGGACACCGATGCATTGCTAGTGTTTTGATGGAACTGACCCATACGTGTAGCATTTGAAGCTCCCAGAATAATGTTGACATTGTTACCACTACTTTTCGTTATGTCAGATGTTTTCTGGACTGCTTCATTATTGTTTAAGTTATGTCTGTCTACGTGAAAAGTTCGTTAAGATGTATTTGTGCGTCCTCTTGTGTTGTTTGTTGTCCTTCTAAGATTTCCGAGGCATAACTCTCATAATCGCGTCGTGCCTTTTCAGTAATATATTGTTCACAATTATTTCTAGAGTGATCACTATACTATGGTGAATCCCCGTTGTGATGTGCGTGGGTGCTCCACACTGTTGGAGGAACTGTGACCCGGAAGCCTGCGGCCAATGGGATGCTGAGATGCATGACCTCGTGAACTTCCTGCCCGGAAGTAGCCTGGACCCAGTCTCATTCCTAGTCTTACAACCTGAGAAGGCTGACGACTATTTATTAGTATTACAACAGAGAAAACAACATTAGAATTGAGGTAATTATTGCATGTTCAGATAATTAGCGGGTGGCTATCTCGTTGGGAATTAGCAAGCCCATAGATACGAGGATACTATAATTGATCCCTAGAATGCATTATGCAGGTAGAGGGACGGAATTATACAACATTGGCGACGAGGATTTAAAATGGTGATTTGACCATTCGGTCAAGAAAATTTTGGGAGTCGTTTTTTGATAAAATCGATTTTTTTTACATTTATTGTGGTACTAATAGATTGGTTGTGAATTTGTATGTAGGTTTAATGAATTATGAATTAAACTGGTGCAAACTTTTCAGGTTTTATAAAGTTTTGAAACCGGTGGAAAGTTTTTGAAAAAGTCACGTAACAATCACGCTATCTTGAAAGTCGAGTATTGATTTTCATTTTTCCCTCAATACATAACCGGAACTTGGTTGTATTGAATTAGGGGAATACACGTTTTCGGAATTAGATTGTCGGAAGTAAATACGAGCAAGCGGTTGTTTTTCTTTGTTTGTTTATTAAAATATTTTGTTGTTAGAAATACATTGTTTTGATTTTATAATGGATAGAATGGCAAAGGTAAAAATAAACACCTGTAGCAGGTGGGAGTTATTAAGACTGCTGGGTGTGGGCAATACAATTGCCGATAAGATCTGCAAAATGAGAGACGAAGGGGTACAGTTCAACAGGGATAGACTGGCAAATATCCCTTATTTAGTCATCTCTCCAGAATTGTTTGAAATGATAGACTATACCACAATGGTAACTGATTTCACAGATCTTGATCCTTTAGACATGAATCAGAGATTAAAAAAGGTTGAGGAACCAAGGGTGGGCAATACAGTCATTCCCAGATAATGGTACCAACAGCAGCCAGACTATGTGAAAAAATGAACTTCATGATAATGACAAAATAAAATTTGAATGATATTTCAAAACTATTCACCTCCTTTATGTTAAATTTTCACACGTTAAATATTACTTATAACAAATATATGACAATTTCAATTTACATGGGGTTGAAACACCGTTACGGGGATTATGTAGAACCACAATCGGGCTTGTATGGAATTTGCAAATTATTTTTCATCCTTTTATCATTCATATAATCAGAAACAATCATTAAACAATAGAAAAATATCCAGGTGTTTTGCACCAAATCAAAATAACAAAATTGTTGATGTTGAAAGACATTTACAGATTCCGTATATATAATCATAAGAAAAAACTAATATGTTCTAGATTATCAAATTTATTTTGTTTCGTTCACATGAAGTTCTTTTGTCCACGAACATATACTTTAAATGTTTAGCTGCATAAATTTACAGAGGATGACCATAGTATACCACTAGAATGGATAAGAACGAACCTTATTGAGGAGGAACAATTTGTTACGGAGGTTATGGAAACATACCAATATTTTGTTGTGCAACATTTATAGGGAAAATGAATTGCTATAGAATGTCTTAAGAATTTTGACATCAGATTTAATGAAACAAGATGTGTCAAATATGTACATTTTGTCGTATTACTCTCGTTTTTTGCATATTCTTTCATTATGATGAAATGAGTCCGATTTTTATTGATTATCCTGAATTTCTACAGTTGCAAGGCATGGTATTTCGCATGGTAGAAATACCATGCAATGAAATAAGCAAGAGCAGGTTCGTTAAAGACATCTTTTGACTCTAGTATAGCTACTGGAAATAATAATGTAAAAATTTCAGTTAATCAACTACGTTACGGAAGTTAGCAGAAAAAGCACATGTATGTTTTGGAAGCCAAAATTTATAACTTGAACATCTTAACATAAACAAAATAAACAGTCTAATTTTTGGAAAGTTCTTCTATATTTGTTAATTCACATTCCGAAATCCGGAAAATATCTGTCCAAGGCGATATATCGTTATGGAGGATAGCGTTACGGAGATTAGGGTCAAAGATATTATCTATTTAATTATAAACATATCAAGAAGAAAATTCTCATAACTCTTTTAATTATGTCCTACTGGTACCATTCATCGAATAGAGACTGCGTCTTTTGGTTTTATTTGTGTTATTTTACTACAAACAACGTTATGTAAGATAGGTTCTTATATGTCACAAACGAAAAATATCAATGTAACTGCAAATATTTGAGAACAAAAATGTTGATGCCATAAAAGAGCATTTATTTTAATGTATGTGGACAATATCTTATTTTTTAACTACTGTTTTGGGTGGATAGGAAAAGAAATACACGAGGGAATTATTTAATTGTCCGCGTTACGGTAGGATAGAGGTATTTCTGCGACATAGGAAAAGTTGTGCCAAGTCAAAGATAAGAGCTTTATTGATTCTACAAGTATGCAGTTCCTAATCTATACCTTCAAATGAGTCCATAAAAGTTAAATAAATCAAGCAGTTTGTGTTTTACCGATCAAATATCGCCTTTAAACTGAAAATAGTGTGTAGCGACATCAAAGTTTACCCCATAATCGGTACCTCTTGGAGCTCGAAATTGAATATCCGACAAACTAATATGTGAATATATGTTTATTCATTGCTGTGGAGCATGGGCACGCAAACATTCATACTTAAATTTGTTCTACTAAGCCTTGCGAATTTTTGTCAACCTAACGACAGTTAATTTCTCTAATTGTGCCAATTATGTGGGAATGACTGAATAGTGATGAATTGCCTTCCCAGAAAGTGTCCTCACCGTACAGACACGGTGTTTCATCACAACCTGCGTCAATCCCCGAAATGACTCGGGTTTATAAACCTTTGGTTTCAGCATCGATGAAAAGTAATAATTTCTTAGATACTGATCAAGTATCTCAGTTATACATGGGGTCATTAGATAGTAATGATTCGTACAGACCTTTTCCAATTATGAATGAAAAAAGGGTGGTGACTGGAGAATTATCACAGGGTCAGGTAGGAGACATGCGTTTGCAGCAGGGTACATACGTTGTTTCGTCGGCTCCGGTACAATCTGGAATATCAACAGTATGTCCTGATGTAGATCATGTTACTTCAAATACTGGAACCCAACAACAGTACAGTACAGCACATGTACAACATACACCAAATACACCACCGGGTATGTTATGGGGTACACATATAATAACACAAGGTAATAATATATATTCAGTGCCCCCACCCCATATATCGGTTCAACAAGAACCGAACATGTTGAGCGAAATGTACAATGTCTTGCAACAAATGAAGACTGAGAGTGACAGATTGGTGGAATCAGCACGTAAACATACATCGGGTTTGCCAGACGTATCACTTGATTATACTCGGAATCAAGACCATCGTTCTGATCGATCATCAGTTTAATCATGGAGACCTATGATTCCTACATCAAGGGGTGACAATCAGTCTGAGTCATCACACTCGCCAGATAGATATTGTGGTAACCACCACCGCCAACCTACCATCCATAATCGTCGTCGACGTCATCCAGCTACTACTCAGCGACACCGTGACTATTATGATAGGTATTATTCTCCATCAGATGAATCTGATGAATACTCGTAAACAGAGGTGGATGAACCACAAGTGGCACACTCTTCAAATGAAGATCGTTTAGATGTTACTCGACGTACACCACCTCGAGTACCACCAATAAGACAAGGCATCAATATGGACAGAAAGCAAGACCGTCGCTATTTCATGGGAATGTACAAATCCTTGAAGTACACCGGAAAAAACAGCTGGAAAGTATTCTATACAAAGTTTAGGGGATATGCTCGCACTGCCGGATGGACAGAAGAACAAAAGAAGGATCAGCTTTTGTGGAGCCTGGAGGACAAGGTTGGGGAGTACTTCACGTTACTATTGGAACGTGATCCACAAATTACTTATCCAGAAATAATAGAGAAGCTAGAAAAGCGATTTGGGTTCCAGGATGTCCTGGAAATGTCCATGATACAATTTAATAATTGCAAACAGGATAAACATGAATCCCTGGAGGACTGGGCAGACCGGGTGTTGTCTTTAGCAAATAAAGCTTTTCGTGAACTTCCTGAAGCTTATATGAACAAACAAGCTACGCTAAGGTTCTGTCAGGGGTGTTATGATATGGATGCTGAACAACACGCATGTGTACAGAAACCCCAATCAATGGAGGCAGCTATTGATACACTGAAGTGGTATCAACACTCTAAGAAGGCGGTACAGGTAAACCGGAATATGGAGACAACTAATGATCTGGTAACATTTGATCCGGTAGAACCGGTGTCAGTCCAAGCCACTGGTATGACAAAACCTCAAGACTCCGAATGGAAATTTAATATAGAGAACCAAATGAAGGAGATGATGGCAAGCTTGAAGGCGATAGGTGAACAGCTTAATGATAAACCTGTTATGGCACGAGAAGGTGCTTCATCTAACAGAAACTGGAGAGGCCGACCGAGTAGTCCGGAGTCCACCAGACTGCGACAAAGTCCGGAGTCAACTAGACTGCGACAAAGTCCGGAAGCTAGACGGTGTTTCCCGTGTAATAAGTTAGGACATTTATGAAGAGACTGCCCAGATAACAAGAAACAAAGTCAGGGAAGAGGTCAGTCGTTTTTAAAGAAAAGTGATAGAGTTACTTTTAAGTCGAGAGATAGCGAGTCAAATGATGGCATAACTGGAACTGCCACAGTTAATTACTTGGGAATGGCAAAAATGATAAGAATAGGGGTTGATATTCAGAACCAGAAGGTAAATGCGATCATTGACACGGGTGCCCAGGTTACGATTCTAAATGATCAAATTTTTGATCAGTTGCCATCGAAACCATATACAGAAACGGAAACTCAGCTTCACACGGCTGGTCGAGAGATGAGCATGAAATGTCGAGCTATGCAACCGATGTGTTTCTCTATACTCGGTTTTGAGTTCAGACAGAGTTTGCATGTGGCACCCATAGATTGTGATATGTTACTGGGAATGGATTTCCTAAGTAAGTACAGGGCCAATCTGGACTTGGAAAAGTTAACTTTAACTTTAAATGGAAAAACTATGAATGTACCTTTTGATACTGAAGGAAGCTAAACCTTCAGTGAATCGGGTAACAATACCAACCCGTACAGTAATTCCACCCAGTTCGGTTGTCAGGTTAACATGCGAAACTACTCCGCAAAGCAAAGATTTTATTGTGGAGCCTACTGAAGTGCAGTCACTTCTGATACCAAGAACTGTTTGTTCTAAGACAGGTAAGCCAGAGCTGTGCTTTGTCCATGTAACTGACAAAAATATAATCCTACACCGTGGACAGGAAGTTGCCACTGTTGAAGAGGCGCAAGTCTTATGTGCTGAAGCAGAATCGGAAACTGGGGTCTCGAAGAAGACAAATACTTTACCAAAACATATAGAAGAGTTATTTAGGTTGTCCACCGAAGGGCTGGATAAAAACCAGAAGTCTGAAATAAAAAGATTGTTGTCAGAATACAGTGATGTTTTTGCCCAGGATGACTTGGACTTGGGTAATTTCACTGAATTAGAACATGCCATTGATACGGGCACTGCTAAACCCGTAAAACTCAGAATGCGAAGAACACCTGCATGTTTTGTGGATGAAGAAGAGACACACCTCCAGAAGATGCTGGATGCTGGAGTTATTCAACCCTTCATCTCGGAGTGGGCATCTGCTCCAGTATTAATCCGTAAACGAGACGGTGGGGTACGATGGTGCATAGACTACCGTGCTTTGAACACAGTGACGGTTAAAGATGTGTTTCCCTTGCCATTAAGGGAACGAACATTTAACTTGAAGGGGGGGAGGGGGGGTTATGTTTTTTTTCCAAAAAAATATTCTGATTTTGGTGGAAGAAAAAAAAATCTGATTCAGAGTTTTTGTCATATAACCTAATGTTGATTCCTGGAAAAAAAATTCGCGCTTTGCGCGACAATTAAAAATAAATATTCTAACTCTTGTGTTGTCGGAAAAATTTTTTTTGAACGAAACAAAAAACCATATCCCTCCCCCCCTTTCAAGTTAAATGGTCGGTCCCTAATTGAAGAATGTCTAGATACTTTGGCCGGAAACATATGGTACTCAAAGCTTGATGCTAATAGTGCATATTGGCAAGTAGGAATAAAACCAGAAGATAGGAAAAAGAAAGCATTCACCACAAAGTTTGGACTTTTTGAGTGTGTCAAGATGAGTTTTGGGTTATGCAATGCCCCAGGGACATACGCCAGGGTGATGAACTTGGTCCTACGCGGTTTAACATGGAACACTGTATTGGCTTTTCTAGATGACATATTGGTCCTAGGGAGTGATTTTCAGTCACATCTTATCAATTTAAGACAGGTCTTTGAACGTTCAGAAAATATCATCTGAAATTGAAACCCCAAAAATGTGTACTTTTCACAAAGACAGTTGAGTTCTTGGGTCGTAAAGTTAGTGCAGATGGTTTGGAAATTGGTAACCAACATTTAAAACCTGTTCAAGACTGGGCAAGACCAACCAGCACACGACATGTAGAGAGGTTTTTAGGGTTTGCCAACTACCATCGCAGTTTTATCAAAGATTTTGCTAAAATCTCGGGACCATTGTACGAGATAACGGGAAAGGCTAAATTCCAGTGGAAAGAACCCCAACAACAGGCGTTTGACAAATTAAAGGCGCTGCTACTATCTGCACCAGTCTTGGCCTTGCCCAATAAGACTGATTACTACATACTAGACACAGATGCGTCAGATAGAGCTATAGGGGCTGAGCTAATCCAAGTGCAGAATGACGAGGAGCGCGTGATCGCGTATGGTAGTTTCATTCTTACACCAGAACAGCGTCGATACTGTACAACTCGAAAGGAGTTGTTGGCCATTATACGCTTTACTAGACAGTTTAAGCATTATTTGCTTGGTAGACAGTTCACAGTGAGGACTGACCACAGTAGTCTCACGTGGTTATTGGGATTTAAAGAACCCCAGGGACAATTGGCACGCTGGATGGGGGAGCTGAGCCAATATGATATGGTGATAAAACACCGTCCGGGAAAAAACCACGGAAATGCAGATGGGTTATCTCGTATTGTTGAAGACGAGGCTGCTTGTCCTAACTATTTGTCAGGGGTAGAATTAAAGAATTTGCCATGTAGAGGTTGCAAATATTGTCAAAAGGCACATGAATCATGGACAAAATTTATACTAGGCGTGGATGAGGCGGTACCCTTAGCAAAGAAAAAAATAATCTATGGTCAACAGATAGATGTATCTATTGCAATGATACGACTGTTTGGAGGAGAGGTACTTGATAATCCATCTCAAGGCTTTAGCATTACATCGGGATCAGATACTCAAGAGGATAACATTAATTTAAACATTGTGATATCGGAAGGAAGTGTCCAAATTATAACAATATCAGAGGACGATGGAATAGTCTTCCAGGGTTTCACCATGGATGATATTGGACAAGCACAGTGGGAGGACCCCGATCTTCGGTTGATTTTAAATTTTCTTAAAAATCAGGTAGAACCGGAGGGAAATGAATTATATTTGTCTTCAACGGGTGCTAAGAGCTATTGGATAAATAAACAAATGTTTTTTCTTGACAAGCACGGAATTCTCCGCAATACTCCAAAGAAAGATGGATCCCGCACGAGATTAGTAATCCCGGTAAAATTGCGGGAAACCGTTATAGAATTCTGTCACGAATTACCTTCTGCTGGACATCAGGGCACAGAAAGAACGTTGTCTAGGATTAAGGATAAGTTTCATTGGTATAACATGTCAAGAGACATACGAACCTTCGTATTAACTTGTGAGGTCTGTAGTAAGCATAAAAAGCCAACTAGAAATTCGTGTTGCCAGATGATGCTGGAGCCCCGATGGAGCGAATGCACCTAGATTGTATGGGACCTTTACCTAAAACAAAGAAAGGTAATGAGTATGTACTCATGATGGTGGACCAATTTACAAAGTGGACGGAATGTATTCCACTCCCATCACAGACAGCTGAGATCACTGCACAAGTTGCGATCAACGAATTTTTTGCACGGTTTGGATATCCTTTTCAGATCTTCACAGATCAAGGCCGAAACTTTGAGAGTGCCTTGTGTAAAGCTGTATGTGATTTGCTCTAAATACATAAGGCTCGTACAACACCTTATAGACCGTCCGCCAATGGTCAGGTGGAAAGGCAGAATAGAAGCTTGATGGATGCAGTAAGATGTTTTGTGGATAACTCCCAGGAAAATTGGGATGAACACTTATCCCAACTGGCGGGAGCTATGCGTTCCTGTATTAACCGAAGTACTGGTTTCACACCAAATATGTTAATGTTGGGCCGTGAAACAAACCAGCCAGCAGACTTGGTGTTTGGTGAGGGGCAAGAAAAGACTTATTCCGGCAATGATGAATATGTAATGGGTTTAGAAAACGCCATTAAGAATGCACATGAGGTAGCTAGAAAAACGCTCAATTCCACACAAAAGAAAATGAAACGGGACCATGATGTAAAAATACTTGAAAAACAATACAAGAAAGGCGATCTCGTATATGTTTTAGATACGGCAAGTATTAAGGGAAAGTGCAGGAAACTTAGTCCACCGTGGAAAGGACCCGGAATTGTGTTGGAAAGACTGACACCATATATCTACAAAATTAAACTGCAGAGAGTCATTTGTACAGCCAATCATGACCGTCTCAAGGCATGTAGGGACAGGAAGATACCTGTTTGGCTTCAGAAATGTCAGGCTAAGCTGAATAGGGGAGAATGTGTGATACAATCAAAGGACGAAAAAGAAAGAAAGAAATATTGTATATGTAGAGGTCCTGATACAGGGGAGACAATAATTGGGTGTGATTATTGTAAGGATTGGTTTCACATGACATGCGTAGATCTGAGTCCACAAGAAGCTGAGGAATTAGACTTGTACAAATGCTCCAAACTGTCAGTTAGTTGAACATTAGAGAAATATATAGAAAAAAAGGGGGAGGGGTGAATGTAAAATTTGTAGGAGGGTAGTGTTTTAGCTCCTAAATGTTAATATGTGAGTTTCCTATTTGTCATTTCAGTATGTCTAAACAATGGTTTAGTGCCAGTGAGGAGGTGGATAGCAGAAGTTATAGCGACCAGGAGGAGAGGAGAGACTGGGTCCAGGAGAGGGCTAGGTCTATATCCAGAGGAAGGGGGTTGGTCAGGCCAAGTGACCGTCCCGTCCAGGTGGGAAGAGACACCCCCTACGTGGGGTAAGGTAATCCCATAATGAATCCCTACGTGGGGGATGGTAATCCCATAATGAATCCCTACGTGTGGGAGAATCCCCTGCAGAGGGCGGGTATTGGAAGAGGGCTGTCATCGGCTGAGGTGATGCACCAAGCAACTGCCAGCTATTCCCGTCTAGTACGGGAAATGGCAGCCAAGGAGTCCCCTGTGACTGATGTTTCGGTCATGGCTACCAAAGACTCCCGTCCAGTACGGAAAGATGTAGTGGACAAGGTTTCTGTGGGTTCTCTCAAGGAGCCGGTGGTGTTCCGGGGGAGGTCTAGAAGCAGGGAGGCATTACCTGTGGCCACCTCTGGAATGGCCCATGTCTCCAAACCTAGTGGGGATGTGGAGTTCCCACCGGGGAGGAGGGATAACAGGGATGGTCTGTGCCCGGTGCCTGGCTGTGGCATGTGGACCCGGAAGTTGAAGGACCATGCCTTCAAGGTTCACCTGTCTCCGTTTTTTCGTGTCCCAGTCAAGGTGACGGGTGTGGACAAAGCTCTGTTCCGTCAGCTGGGTCAGGGATTAGAGATGGTCGGGCGTCTGGTGTGTGGCCCATCCTCTGGTGCCAATGATCTCTTAGATTTGGTTAACTCCCGGATCCGGTTTCCTCGACAGTGTACTATTCCCATGGAATGTACACTGGCCATGAGAGAGGTGGACATCGCCATGGGGTGGAAACTGGTTGATTCCCCCCAGGTCAACCCTCTCAACAACCCAGCATGTCTGCTCCATTGGAGGGTGTTGCTGACCACCCTTCAGTGGCTAGATAGGACTCGGCAGGAAGCCGTACGGGAATACTCTCCCGTCCTGTCGAGCTCTGTCTGCAGATATGAGCCTTCTCGACATGTGTTGTGGAAGAACCCGAGGACTGGATGAGGGAGTATCCTGACACTCCTTCTCAGCCGTTCCAGCTGAGGGAGTTCAGAACTGGCCAACTTGTTGGAGTTATGGCCAGTTCCATCCGTGATCTCCAGGTCTTGGCCCAACAGCATTTTTCAGTAAGGGACCCTGTGATTGCCACGGATGGAGCCGCCCTAGTAGGTTCCGACGGATATCTGATGTCACTCCGTCGGGATGCTGTGGTGGTAGCTGTCCCACGTCACGTGTGGGACAGATTGTGCTAAACAGGGGGCACATTTGGTTTTCTCCGGTTCCTCTTTAAAAATATTTTTATATATAAATAGTTTTGGAATTGTGAACGATCCATAAGGAGGCGACAGAAAGATAATTGTTGTTGAACAATTGTATATAATATACTTTTTTAATGGCACTAGTTAAGTAGCTATTGGAGGCTTGGCCAATGGTTTAGTTAAAACTTTTGGGAGGATACCCCAGATAGGGGAATGTTTTTTGGTGTATGTGTCGCGAGTGGATTGTTACAATGATCCGTTTTTTGACATTAATAAGATGGACCGGTGAAACTGAGGGTTCGATGGCTGTAGTACATATATATTTTCTAGTTGATGGTGTTTATTGACTAGTTAAGTCAATAACAGATTTGGACGTGATAATTTCTTAATATATATATGTTTATTGGGTAGTAATAAATCGGTAGATTGACCGATTTAGTTGGTTTAGACCGGTTGTGTGTGTGTCTTGATTATTTCTAGGGTATGAGTATAGAGGTGCTGTGAAATTACTAGTACTCACCTTTTATATACCTCCTGCGCACGGACTCGGGGATCACTTGACCATACCGAAGCATTTGGGTAGCTACAAAGCAGTTTTGGCATATCTTTAATGGTGACATTTGTAATGGTTTTCTCAACATCTAAAAATGAGACTGACAATAATTAGTTTATCCTTCGTTTCGGAATCCTCCACCGATACAATACAACTGTTTTCCGTCAATTGCACATATTTCACTTGATCAAGGTCTATTGTTTCTTTAAGTTGATCTATGATCATTTCGTGCGATATCCCTTTAAAGAATTTTGTACTGAACTGTACAGATAGGTCTCTTTTTATAAAGGCCATGTTTTAGAGTCTTGAGTAGATCTCAGGATTGAACACAAGGTGTATTTGATAAATGAATAAATACACGTTTACCGATCGAAAGTCATTTCTATCTTAACGTATCCAGATAGATATATTAAAGATGTGCATAATCCCAAAAACAAGGGCTCGAAAAGTTTGTAGAAACTACAAATAAACAGAATTTTTCGAGACACAAATTTCAACAACTATATTGTAGTTCTAATTATTTAAACAATCCTACATAATCAAGCAAACACAATCTAATTTTGTGTGTGTTAAATTTGTGTAAATATCTGTTAACTGACAGTAAATCCTGAGTATTCCGACATCCTGTGACTTCCAACAAAAATGTATCGTCACAATTTTTTTCTGTTAACTAAAATAAAGCCTGAGTATTGTAACATCCTGTTCTATCCGACACATTTCCTAGGTACTTTGGTGTGTCGGATTAGACAGGTCCCACTGTATATTCATTATATAATTCAGAGTTAATTTGATGACCTATTTATTCTGGTCTCCAACGAAGACTATTATTTTTTAGATGTTCATGACTAACTAATATAAATATGTTTGAAGTATATGTTGTAATATTTTTTGTTTAAAGAGTAATGGTCTTTAACCAACAGATTCTTAGCAAGTAGTCAGTTAACTACGAGTATGTATTGACCCTACTATTGTTCTGTCCATGCTTATGTTCTCATTCATTGACCCTACTATTGTTCTGTCCATGTTTATCTTCTCATTCATTGACCCTACTATTGTTCTGTCCATGTTTATCTTCTCATTCATTGACCCTACTATTGTTCTGTCCATGTTTATCTTCTCATTCATTGACCCTACTATTGTTCTGTCCATGTTTATCTTCTCATTCATTGACCCTACTATTGTTCTGTCCATGTTTATCTTCTCATTCATTGACCCTACTATTGTTCTGTCCATGTTTATCTTCTCATTCATTGACCCTACTATTGTTCTGTCCATGTTTATCTTCTCATTCATTGACCCTACTATTGTTCTGTCCATGTTTATCTTCTCATTCATTGACCCTACTATTGTTCTGTCCATGTTTATCTTCTCATTCATTGACCCTATTATTGTTCTGTCCATGTTTATGTTCTCGTTCATTGACCCTACTATTGTTCTGTCCATGTTTATCTTCTCATTCATTGACCCTACTATTGTTCTGTCCATGTTTATCTTCTCATTCATTGACCCTACTATTGTTCTGTCCATGTTTATCTTCTCATTCATTGACCCTACTATTGTTCTGTCCATGTTTATCTTCTCATTCATTGACCCTACTATTGTTCTGTCCATGTTTATCTTCTCATTCATTGACCCTACTATTGTTCTATCCATGTTTATCTTCTCATTCATTGACCCTACTATTGTTCTGTCCATGTTTATCTTCTCATTCATTTTGTGATAGTATGTTTTGTTGTTTTTTGTGTGTTTTTGTGTTTTTTTTTTTTTTGGAGTGGAAGCAAATATGTGCATATTTTTGCTATCGTTTACTTACATATGTATGCTGTTGCGATCTAGTCATCAAGAGAGGACTGGTGGGATAACATTATTTTTATTTGTGTTCAGTGAGTTAGGGTCAGAGGTGATTGTTCGATAGTTAGAATTGTTTAAACTTTGACAGTGTGGTATATATTTTTTTCATTTTATTTTCGTAAGTTCAATAATTTGTTAATTTTTTTTTACATGGAAGTCATATTAAACTCCATTCACATTAGATTTACTGACACTGTAAACGTAAAACAACCATTAATATCAAGTTAAATTCACTTGCAGTAAATGTTGTTATGTGTGAAATGACTTACTTATGATATTTTGTAGTAGACAGTGCCTTTGTGTTTGGTGGATTTGTGTATACCCGATCATCCACTTATTCAAAACAAAAACAAACAAGAAAAAAAAAAAAAAAAATCAAAAAAAAATCAAACTGGTAATCACTGCCACACAAAATTGAACATATTGGATTGTGTACCTTTTCGGAGCAACTGAGTCCATCCCTGGTTATGCTAGCGTGATATTAACGATGATGGTTGTGTGTGTGTGGGGGGGGGGGGGGGGGGGGGAGGGGGAAGTTATGGTGTTGTAGTCAACTTTCAACAATATTTCTGTTATATCATGGCGGTCAGTTTTATTGGTGGAGGAACACGGAGTACCCGGCGAAAACCACCGGACTACCGCAAGTAACTGACAACCTTTATCATATAATGTTGTATCGAGTACTCATTAGTGGGGAAATGCACTGATTGCATAGGTAGTTGTTGTAAGATACCGACCACGACGACCCCTGGAATCAATGACATGCATTAGTTCTTATGCAAATATTGCCCATACGGTCACTGAACAATTTGATTATAAGGATGGTAAACAATTGGCTTTTATGTTGAGCTGAATTTAAAACGTTTTTTTTTCTATGGTGTTTAACGCCACTTTCAACAATATTTCAGTTATATCGTGGAAGTCAGTTTTATTGGTGGAGGAAACCGGAGTACCCGCAAGTCACTGACAAACTTTATCACATAATGTTGTACACCTCTCCCTGATCGAGATTCGAATTTAAAACGGATTCAGCTTTATCGGCAGCTACTACTTCTGACAAAATCTATATTGAAAACGGGACATCTGTACATAACAAAGGAACAAAGTAAAAACAATAATATCCTTAACTCTCTGGGGTTACTTGGAAGTGTTTTTCTCAATATTACTTGCATTTACACCATTCAATATGCAAAAAAAAAAAAAAAAAAGTGTGACCCAATCTTATGTGACTAAATTTTCGTGGTTAAAAATATCAATAGTCAATCCACTTCTCTGTCAAACTTCAATCTTCTTAAACACGAAATGACAAAAACTGAGCATGATCGAAATACGGCGACCTTAAGCCAATTTACATATTTACATTGTTACAATTCTTGTGACGTCTGTTATATGCAAATTACTCCCAAAAATAAATAAATAAAAGTTCACAACAATTATTTTTAATAATTTGTCAAACTCCATATTTGATCCGCCATTTTCTTTGCCGTGGCTTTAAGATCAGTAACATCAAGAGTAAAGTTACTTCGGATCTTTTCTTCCTGGCCATTGTTGTCAAATGTAAAATGTGACATTGAAAACGACACTCCACCCATAGTAATCAGTGAACTAAGATTATAGTCAACCTGTAATAGAGTTAATATTTTTATTACAATGAAATTTTAAATTTGATAAAATGACGCACATCGTAATCATGCAGTCATAATTGGTACACATATACAGGTAGAGTTTGATTAGACAACCCAAGTAACACGAGTCTCTATATTTTCAAATAAAATAAACCGAGTTCAACACTAGTACTCCACACTAGTGTGGGATTTATGCTCTCCTTGTATGTAGTAACACGTTTATTAAAGATGGCAGTCGGAGAAACCGAATCATAAGTGTCCGTTCAACTTTCTTTAATTTATGGCTTAATTTTCTATTCACTACATGACGATAGCATTACATCAAACACTAATTAAACAGTGATTTATTTTAATACTATTGACCACAATATTCTAAAAAGTGACATAATTGGAATACTAATAACTTTTATCCGAATTTGTTATTGCACATTTTAATTTATTAAACAGACTACATGTATTTTGTTATTTTCAAACTTTGTACACCGGTTGCATTAGCCTTAGATAGGGATTAATAATATATACGAATATCTGGTCACTTTCATTTTACGTGTATGTCTTATGTAGCACCAATTAGAGCAATAACAATGTCGTCCATATTTGTTTTAGTTCTACCTGTCCGGTAGAGATGCCTGCGTATGCTCAAATTTGATACAAGAGTTACGAGTGTTATTCTAATCAAACGCTACCATATTGTCTCTCTGAGTGTATCTCAGTCTTTCTATTAGCATCAATACAATTGAAGAGTTCATTCTATGTTGCTTTTAAATAAATGTTTAAAGACGCTAACACAATGAACTTTAAAGTATCACATATAGCGCAAAAAGTCTTAGATATATATCTTTGATAATAATTTAAAAAAAAACAAAGAAAAACGTAGATATCAAACATTGTGCGCGTAATCCGTTTCTGGAATAACCCTGATCAGGTAAGGTCAAAATCGAAAGATTGGAAAGCCAAATAATATTTAAGAGAGGCAACCCTATAATGACTGAGCTAATGTCGTTATTCAAAACTTTTGATACGATTTTTTTATTCTCTGTCATATTCTGTCGTATTCCTTAGTTTTAAAAGTAAATTACTTTAATATGTATACTTCTAACAGGACAAAATAACAGCATCGGGAATGTAATTGTTAGGGTGTTCGCCTTGAGTGCGGTAGATCGCGGGTTTGAGCTCCGATCGGGTCAAACCAAAGAATAACAATTGATATTTGTTGCTTCTCCGCTAAGCATGCAGCATTAAGGAAACAAAGCAAAATCTGGTTGACTCGCAATCAGGCTAATGTGTCCGAGTGGGGCGACATGTCTAACCGTAGACTGTTGTTTCAGTGAGCTAGAACTATACAAATCCAACTATTTGTGTTGGTCGAGTACAAAGGATCTCATCATTATCTCATTGAAAATTAACTTGTTCTCGCCATGATATAACTGAAAAATTGTTGAGTTGGCGTTTAGCTACATATCACTATCACTACAGGACAAAATATTGATGTTCATTGCGGTTTCCGTATAAAAACAATGTTCGATTCGTATTTACCTCCAGTTGTTTGTAGGAAGGCTCATGACTTATTTGTTCGTCTTTACCACTAGTTGTTTGTAAGAAGGCTCATGTCTTATTTGTTCGTCTTTACCTCCAGTTGTTTGTAAGAAGGCTCATGACTTATTTGTTCGTCTTTACCTCCAGTTGTTTGTAGGAAGGCTCATGTCTTATTTGTTCGTCTTTACCTCCAGTTGTTTGTAAGAAGGCTCATGTCTTATTTGTTCGTATTTACCTCCAGTTGTTAATAGGAAGGCTCATGTCTTATTTGTTCGTCTTTACCTCCAGTTGTTTGTAGGAAGGCTCATGTCTTATTTGTTCGTCTTTACCTCTAGTTGTTTGTAGGAAGGCTCATATCTTATTTGTTCGTCTTTACCTCCAGTTGTTTGTAGGAAGGCTCATGCCTTATTTGTTCGTCTTTACCTCCAGTTGTTTGTAGGAAGGCTCATGTCTTATTTGTTCGTATTTACCTCCAGTTGTTTGTAAGAAGGCTCATGTCTTATTTGTTCGTATTTACCTCCAGTTGTTTGTAGGAAGGCTCATGTCTTATTTGTTCGTATTTACCTCCAGTTGTTTGTAGGAGAACTCATGTCTTATTTGTTCGTATTTACCTCCAGTTGTTTGTAGGAAGGCTCATGTCTTATTTGTTCGTCTTTACCTCCAGTTGTTTGTAGGAAGGCTCATGTCTTATTTGTTCGTCTTTACCTCCAGTTGTTTGTAGGAAGGCTCATGTCTTATTTGTTCGTCTTTACCTCTAGTTGTTTGTAGGAAGGCTCATGTCTTATTTGTTCGTCTTTACCTCCAGTTGATTGTAGGAAGGCTCATGTCTTATTTGTTCGTATTTACCTCCAGTTGTTTGTAGGAAGGCTCATGTCTTATTTGTTCGTATTTACCTCCAGTTGTTTGTAGGAAGGCTCATGTCTTATTTGTTCGTCTTTACCTCCAGTTGTTTGTAGGAAGGCTCATGTCTTATTTGTTCGTCTTTACCTCCAGTTGTTTGTAGGAGAACTCGTGTCTTATTTGTTCGTATTTACCTCCAGTTGTTTGTAGGAAGGCTCATGTCTTATTTGTTCGTCTTTACCTCCAGTTGTTTGTAGGAAGGCTCATGTCTTATTTGTTCGTCTTTACCTCCAGTTGTTTGTAGGAAGTCTCATGTCTTATTTGTTCGTATTTACCTCCAGTTGTTTGTAGGAAGGCTCATGTCTTATTTGTTCGTCTTTACCTCCAGTTGTTTGTAAGAAGGCTCATGTCTTATTTGTTCGTCTTTACCTCCAGTTGTTTGTAGGAAAGCTCATGTCTTATTTGTTCGTATTTACCTCCAGTTGTTTGTAGGAAGGCTCGTGTCTTATTTGTTCGTCTTTACCTCCAGTTGTTTGTAGGAAGGCTCATGTCTTATTTGTTCGTCTTTACCTCCAGTTGTTTGTAGGAAGGCTCATGTCTTATTTGTTCGTCTTTACCTCCAGTTGTTTGTAGGAAGTCTCATGTCTTATTTGTTCGTATTTACCTCCAGTTGTTTGTAGGAAGGCTCATGTCTTATTTGTTCGTCTTTACCTCCAGTTGTTTGTAAGAAGGCTCATGTCTCATTTGTTCGTATTTACCTCCAGTTGTTTGTAGGAAAGCTCATGTCTTATTTGTTCGTATTTACCTCCAGTTGTTTGTAGGAAGGCTCGTGTCTTATTTGTTCGTCTTTACCTCCAGTTGTTTGTAGGAAGGCTCATGTCTTATTTGTTCGTCTTTACCTCCAGTTGTTTGCAGGAAGGCTCATGTCTTATTTGTTCGTCTTTACCTCCAGTTGTTTGTATTAAGGCTCATGTCTTATTTGTTCGTATTTACCTCCAGTTGTTTGTAGGAAGGCTCATGTCTTATTTGTTCGTATTTACCTCCAGTTGTTTGTATGAGAGCTCATGTCTTATTTGTTCGTATTTACCTCCAGTTGTTTGTAGGAAAGCTCATGTCTTATTTGTTCGTCTTTACCTCCAGTTGTTTGTAGGAAGGCTCATGTCTTATTTGTTCGTATTTACCTCCAGTTGTTTGTAGGAAGGCTCATGTCTTATTTGTTCGTCTTTACCTCCAGTTGTTTGTAGGAAAGCTCATGTCTTATTTGTTCGTATTTACCTCCAGTTGTTTGTAGGAAGGCTCATGTCTTATTTGTTCGTCTTTACCTCCAGTTGTTTGTAGGAAAGCTCATGTCTTATTTGTTCGTATTTACCTCCAGTTGTTTGTAGGAAGGCTCATGTCTTATTTGTTCGTCTTTACCTCCAGTTGTTTGTAGGAAAGCTCATGTCTTATTTGTTCGTATTTACCTTCAGTTGTTTGTAGGAAGATTCATGTCTTATTTGTTCGTATTTACCTCCAGTTGTTTGTAGGAAGGCTCATGTCTTATTTGTTCGTATTTACCTCCATTTGTTTGTATGAAGGCTCATGTCTTATTTGTTCGTATTTACCTCCAGTTGTTTGTAGGAATGCTCATGTCTAATTTGTTCGTATTTACCTCCAGTTGTTTGTAGGAAGGCTCATGTCTTATTTGTTTGTATTTACCTCCAGTTGTTTGTAGGAAGGCTCATGTCTTATTTGTTCGTCTTTACCTCCAGTTGTTTGTAGGAAGGCTCATGTCTTATTTGTTCGTCTTTACCTCCAGTTGTTCGTAGGAAAGCTCATGTCTTATTTGTTCGTATTTACCCCCAGTTGTTTGTAGGAAGGCTCATGTCTTATTTGTTCGTCTTTGCCTCCAGTTGTTTGTAGGAAGGCTCATGTCTTATTTGTTCGTCTTTACCTCCAGTTGTTCGTAGGAAAGCTCATGTTTTATTTGTTCGTATTTACCCACAGTTGTTTGTAGGAAGGCTCATGTCTTATTTGTTCGTCTTTACCTCCAGTTGTTCGTAGGAAGGCTCATGTCTTATTTGTTCGTCTTTACCTCCAGTTGTTTGTAGGAAGGCTCATGTCTTATTTGTTCGTCTTTACCTCCAGTTGTTTGTAGGAAGGCTCATGTCTTATTTGTTCGTCTTTACCTCCAGTTATTTGTAGGAAGGCTCATGTCTTATTTGTTCGTCTTTACCTCCAGTTGTTTGTAGGAAGGCTCATGTCTTATTTGTTCGTCTTTACCTCCAGTTATTTGTAGGAAGGCTCATGTCTTATTTGTTCGTCTTTACCTCCAGTTGTTTGTAGGAAGGCTCATGTCTTATTTGTTCGTTTTTACCTCCAGTTGTTTGTAGGAAGGCTCATGTCTTATTTGTTCGTCTTTACCTCCAGTTATTTGTAGGAAGGCTCATGTCTTATTTGTTCGTCTTTACCTCCAGTTGTTTGTAGGAAGGCTCATGTCTTATTTGTTCGTCTTTACCTCCAGTTGTTTGTAGGAAGGCTCATGTCTTATTTACCTTGTTTGTGTTTTTTGGTGTATAGTGATGTGTTTTTGTTTGTGTTTGTTTGTATTTGCCCTGTGTCTTGTGTACCCAATGTTGCAAGTTTCCCTGATTTGTCTATTTTTTTATTACCCCTTCGGTGTTCTCTAACCTTTATATAAAACATATATGCTCAAAATCTAGTTTTCTGAGTAGTGTGGTGTGGTCTATTATTTTTCTTTTCCTCTTTCTTTGTCTTTTAGCTCTTACATTTGCTGGCCTTCGACGTAGAGTTTCTGATAGCTCATTTGGTATCATCAAACATTTCCTGTTCTTTATAAATGCAATGATTTAATATGATATCTAAAATTACCGTGGTTATTAATGGTTCTAAAAGTGTTGTATTATACAGATGTCTGAGAGATGTCAGATGCTGTACTGCTAATGACTGGGCACCAACATACTGTTCCCCACACACTATAAATATACATTATGTGGTATAATAAGGAGGATCTCTGTATACGACGAATGTCAAGCAGCGTGCGTGCGTGCGTGCGTGCGTGTGAGATATCATATTGACTGTTGGTATTGATTTTGTCTACGATTATCCTATTGACTTTTGAAACTGTTCCGGCTGTGTAATATTTTTGTTTTTCATGTTATGTAAAAGGAATTTGTCAGATTCAAATTAAACTTAACCCTGTCATGTTTTAACGGTGTTGTCTATATCTCGCGACATATATGCCAGAACTGATTCAAATAATAAAACAATTCTTTCGTAAACAACCAGTTAGCGGTATTGCAAAAAGGTGGCATGAAGAAGAGTTTGAAGATACCAAAGGGGTAATCAAAATCTGCAAATCGACGAAAGACAGCCAACACAATGACTAAGAAGAAAAAGGACAAAAGGACAAACAATAATATACAAACCATTACACATAAAACTAAAGATTAAGTAGCACGAATCCTCTATCCCGGGGTTAACTCAGGTGCTCCGAAAGAGTGAGCAGTTCTTGCTTCACTAGTAGCACCCGTCGTGTTACTCTGTTTACAAACCTGGTGATAAGCCATGAATGATGAAATGACCGGAAAGTGTTTGCGACAAGTGATATCATTCAACAGAAAATATATATATAACTACATTATTTACCAACCCAGTTGCATTCTATTTAGTTTTGGAGGCAAATGTAAGAGACAGCAAGACTTTCAAATCAATGTGAACAAATCTAACGAGGTGTCGATCACTCGAGGTATACGAATTTAAAAGCGACGACTGGATTATTTCAGAAAATCATACATGTATCACAGTGTAAATAATAAATAAAAAATAAAAAATTAAGCAACAGTCGGATCTCTTAAAATACTACTCCGTTGATTTTATAATTCCGAACGGGTAGTTGTGATAAAGAAACTTTACATGGCTAGCAAGAAATTATTTAAATGTTAATAAAACGGGTAGCACATTTAGGCTAGTTGAATAAAAAACGGCTTACCTTTTAGGATTTCCCTGAGTTCACGTACTTTAGCTTTATGCGTAGATCGTTGTGGACCGTTGTTTGTCTTTTTCTGTTGGTCACACCATTGTTTGATCGTAAATGTACGGATTTTGACTACTCCTTTGGTATCTTCAAACTTTTCTTCAACTTATATTAATTACGAATTCACGTTACCTGAGATTAACACCTGCTCTTTGGTGTGTACTTGTAAGTTTAAGGTATCACAGACAGGACAGACAGAATTACATCTTTTCACATGTGTGGCCAATTCTCTTTTACCAAATATGTCTATGAAAATAAATATATAAGTGTTGTGATGTCTAATACGATTTCAGTTTAAAACGATGTTCGATTCGTCTTTATCTCCAGTTGTTTGTAGGATGGTATTAGATTATTTGTATTTGTTTACGTATTGTGGTGTCTAACACACATTATGTTGTGTTTTTTGTGTTGTTTTTCGTCGTCTTGTGTACCATATGTTGCCAGTTTCTCTGGATGGTCCATTTTGATTGCCCCTTCGGTATTCTCTAACGTTTATTGTCACAGATGATACACTACATAATAAATACTAAAGTCTCAGACATATACTAATGAATATAAAGTTTTTCAGTGACTTGCGACAGGTCGCTGGTTTTCTCCGGGTACTCCGTTTTCTTCTATCAATAGTACTGACCACCACGATATAACTGAAATATTGTTGAAAGTGGCGTTAAGCACCATAAACCAAACTAAACCAAACCATCTAATGAATATTCATATTTTTTTTCACAAAAGTGATAAATATTCATAGATAAGACCATGATGATATATATCCACAATGATTTGTCTCTATTATCGTTACTGTACCTCATAGGTTTGACTACAACATTTTAACTGATGAAATGACAATTTGATATAATAGAACTGATATTTATTTTCTAATTATCAGACTAACCCAATTCTTTTAGAGTACCTAGACAAACAAATAGCTTTGTGGTAGTTCGTGTTCTGGATCCTCTTGTTCTTATTGATTTGATTCGCCTCTCCTTCTTGTAGTTTTTGGGTCCACTGAACTATTTTAGCGCCGACACTTTCTATGGATGTACATGTGCCCCAAGATAGGAACGTGAGCGGTCATGTATTTGTGTATTAAGAGTATCGACGGTTTTCCTACTAGGTTTTCGGTAACTTTTCTGACATTGTGATATTTTTTGTTTTTCATTTTAAGCCAACTATTATCTAAGGTTTTTTCATTGGTCAATCATAACTTTTGGTTTTTGATTCCAAGTGTTCAGCTTCCATTCATTATATATTTATACAACGGTTTGACAGCTTATTGATCTTGGGATGCTGTCAACAATATTTTTAGTTATATCAGGGCAATCGGTTTTATTGGTGGAATAAACCGGGATACATAGAGAAATAATTATCTAGCTCAAATCACTAATGAACTTCATGTTGTATCGAATATATCTACCCGTATGCTGTTATCGAACTCGCAATTTTATTTGTGATAGGTAATGATTGCATTGGAAGATTTAAATCCCAAATAGCATCCGACCGCGGCGACAGATATGCACGAGCGTACAAAATCAAGAGAATTATTTTTTCATTCTCCACAACTACATCTACAGTTCTGATGGACGTAAAGTAGCCTTCAAGAACAGTTTTACCCTTAAATTTATACCGAGTTTTATTGAAATTAAACCATTGATTGGCAATCGCGATTTAAGAATTAAAAACAATGATTAAAAGTTAAATAAAACACTTACTATGAAACAAATGTGAGAACGGTTTAGCCACAGTACTTCCAACATTAAGAAGACCAGTTCCAACTGCCTGTCCAAGATTGGATAATGCACTTCCTGCTGACTGAAAACCGTGAAGTACGGTTTCTGCTCCGTGTTCAGCCTGATTCAGCAAACTACCAGCCCCAGAACCAGCAGACGACAACAGCTTACCTGCCCCTTGTTGAAACCCGTTGAACAGGCTTCCAGCATTTGACAAAAGAGTTTTGCCAAGCTTTTGGAATTCCGATGCTATTCCGCGGAAAAGTGATGATGCATCCCCAAATGTGTGACCCAATTCCTTGGCAAGACCACCAACTTTATCCACAAATAATTTCCCACCACTTCCAAGAAGATCTACAGCAGAGGGTAGTCCAATACTGATGAAATCAACAATAGTTCCGACAAGAAGTTGGGGCTTGAAGATCATAGGCATCAGTATACTGAACATGCTGTTCATTTGTGATTGTCCTCCGGTACTGTACATAGAAAAACAAGAGTTTAATTTCATTCTTTACTTATTTGTGTTTATTTGTGATGACGTTACCAGTAAGATCAAATAAACTGAATGAACAGATCTGACACAGCCTAGAACGTCCTGGAACCTGTATATCTTATACTTGCATGTCTGTGAAAGTATTTGATTGACAAGCAACTTCAGGTCAAAGTCCACAAAATTTAAGCTTAAATTTAATCCTTTGTTCAAATAGACTTAGCATGTTTTGGGGATTTTTCCCACCGGAACATTCTAAAATGGTCCATGGAACCATCTTGCTATATGCATTTGTTTGTCAATACAAGCAAAAAGAGAAATTTAACCAACCAAAATTCTAATGTGGTGACATCTTGTCATAATTTCCTATTATGAACATATATTCTACAAGGTTATTGGTGTCTGAATAGAACATTTGGACATAAATCGTATTGTCATAAACTCTTATGGTGAACCATATTTCATGACTGTGACTATATATTGTGTTGAAAATTAAAAGTCGAAATGTGATTTTCTTGTGACATATCAATCCACTAATGAGAAATCGTCTCGAGGTAATTGGTAATCAGTAATCGTAATCAGCAGTAATCAATTACATTGTTTGATATAATCGAATGTAAACTGTAATCAGCCATGTTTTACATTACAAGTAATCGTAATTGATTTTGGCTTCCCCTTTCAGTGCACCAAAAATAACTTGAAACAAAGGTTTAACCTTTCATATGTGTTGGGTTATTATCATTGATTTTTGTTATTATATGCTCCAAAATATATATTTCTTATTTGACAAATATAATGATTCTGGCAACATCAAATAGTCTTTCTTAGTAAAAAAATAATTTTTCGGTTGTATTTAGAGTTGGAGTAGAACAACAATATTTCACTTTTATCGCGACGGTTCCTCATTGAATATACCATAAAGAAGGTCGTCTCTAAGGTTGTGAGTTCGAACCCGGTTCATGGCGAGGTGTATCCGATACAACATTATGTGATAAAGTTTGTCAGTGACTTGCGCCAGGTCGGTGGTTTTCTCTGTGTACCTCGGTTTCAGTGACCAATACAATTGACCGCCATGACATAACTAAAATATTGTTGAAAGTCGCGCTAAGCACCATGAACCTAAACCGAAACGACATTGGAATTATTCTGAGAGTGTGGTATTTTTGTTTTGTTTTATTTTTCATTTCATTATTATATAGCTCACCTCTGACCTTGTTGTTGACATAAATTATTAAAACACGTGGTACATGTTGACATAGATGATTTGACTTTCAGTTTACATGCATCAGATTGCACATTTTGGTAAATAGTTGTTTCATTCAACTTCTCGAGGATTTTATGCAACATTTCTCTTCTCACATATTTGTCTAAATCTAAAAATAGAGAGAACTGTACACGAATCAATGTGCCAAGACCGCCTTGCTTGGTGTAATGCTTAGAACTCTTTATTTAATACAACTGTCCTATGAATCCTCTCGGTTTTTAGTGGGGTTCGTGCAATTCGATCTTTAATTTAATGCACATGTTTTGTAGATAGTTGTTTGTCCTTTTGTACTTTTTCTTTCGCTTGGTCATTTTGTTGACTGTTCTTCTTCGAATTACGGATAATGATTACCCCTTTGGTATCTTCAAATCTTCTCGGCAACATATTGAAGCATTGATCTTATGCAAATATTTCCTCAAAGGCTTTTGTCTATATAGTGTGCATTTTTTTATTAAAAAAGAGAAACAACATCTTCGCAGAGTCAATAATTACGCAATGATGTAGAACCCCGACCTTTTACATTAAGCGTCGTGTACACATATGGTCAGTTTAGTAGAGAACTGACCATTGCCGCCTCTGTAATATACATATAGATATTTTAATCATTAAGTGAATTTCACTTCTAAATGTTTTGTGTGATATACTTGACATAAATGTGAAATGTAATTCTTATATTACAGATATTAGAAAAATGGATTATTTGGATTTCCATATACATATACATATATATCAAATACCATCAGTCGGAATATGAAACAAGTGAGCGGCAGTGAGCAATCAAACAAGTGGGCAGCAGTGAACAATGGAAGAGGTGGCATGTTAAGTCGACGTACTGATATATGCCAATATCTCAGATGTCTGAAATTTACATCAAATTATAATTGATACGTAATATTTCAGTTTTTAAAGGTGAATTTGATTTGGCGATAAGCCAAATAACTGAACCTCATGTCATTCAATATAATTTCATCACTATTCTAGTTGTCATGACATTACCGCTGGAAAAAGTCCGTGCAAGGCATAAAGGAAAACAATAACATGTTTATCAATAATTGCTCACGCCTCACAACAGAAATAATTGTTATCTGGACAAAATCCTTAACAGATAAAACTGGTAAAAAAGGTATGTGTAACAACTAGAATTAATGTGTAACAACTAGAATTAATGTGTAATAGCTAGAATTAATGTGGAACTGCTAGAATTAATGTGTAACAGCTAGAATTAGCCTGTATTGAACATTACAGATTTGTTTACCAATGTGAACGAGTGATAGCACGCTCCTCAGACTATTTCGCTTGCATGTGGGAAGATTTAATTATCAACAATAGCAAGCCTCTTATTTTCAATATAGGCTACTTCTTTTGTTGTCCAAACACTGTATTTGTTATATGGCATACATGCTCCGAATTACGGATAACCATACATACGACACATATACTCACTTCCTCTGTAGCTTTTCGCACACTGCTACACGAAATCTTTACATGTATAATTCTGTTTTCTCATAATTAGGGCATATGTACCGATATTAGAACAATTAAGCTAAAAATGTTACTAGTCTAAAATGTCTGGTATATCGCTTTGATGGGCAGTTGAACCTGTCAAATGGTTCAGGTGGAGCCATGTCGTTTAACTGGTCCAGGTGTCAATCAGAGTGGGAAACCCCACCTTTCTAGATTGATAACGTTATTCACTAAAATTATGAACAACGTTGTTCAACAAAAGAAAAGTGCCACCGTATATTTCCCAATTTTTTTTTATCCATGCTATTATTAAATAAACCAAAGTAACATTTTTGGTAATAAGATGATCAAAAACAGAATGACGACCTCTCATTTGTTCTGCAAATCATCATCAAACGTCATATGTAACTCGCCAGCAGCTCGACATCTTCCCGCTAAAGTAAACGTGTGCATACCATACTTAACAATTACAATACCTTTATTCGAAAAACTCCATACTATCGATCGATGATGAGATATGCATTTAAAAGAGACCTGTACTGTGTACAGATATTAAACATGGGATTAATAGAGCAAGCATATGTGGAAAGTGTAATGCAATATCTGAAAGAAACAAAAACCAGCAGGACTCTTACAGTATAACATCTGTGTAGCTGTATTCATCACTTAAGCGCATCGTTATCACGGAAAAACTTCAAGTAGACAAAAATCAAACAAACAAAACAAAATAAACAAACAAACAAACAAACAAAAATATACAACTTAAAATACAACAACTTACTTTTCAAATTGGCATCATCCAATATGGTCGTCGTGTCTCCATTACCTATATCCAATGCGACGGCTGCAGTAATTGTACCCACAAGAAGAGCTAAAATGAACAGTCTCATTTCTGTAGATATAAGTGGAAAACTAATCACGACGACAAATGGGACCTTTCTTATCAATGTAATTCAGTCAATGACATACATGTATTTATGATAATTGCAACAGGTCAAAGATCTCCTGTGATATAATGTGTCCTTATAGTGAGTGCGTGATTATTGTTTTACGACAAATGATCAATATATCAGCTATATCATGGCGAGAACATGTTACATTTCCATCAGATCATGACAAAGTTCGCTTTGTACTAGACCAACATGCTGAGTTGGGTTTTTATAATGCTATGACACTGAAACAACAGACCGCGGGTAGAAATGTGGTCCCACTCTGACATATTAACATAGTTCTCTACCAACTAGTCTTTGCTTTTACTCCGTAGTTTTGCGTGTTTAGAGGAGAAACAACACATCCTAATTTTAGAGTTTTTGGTTTGACCCGACCTGGATCGAACCCACGATCTACCGAACTCGAGGTGAACACACTAACCATTACACCAATGTGGTTTGTGTCATTGTGTAACACTTTATCTACATATATTACTATGTATTATCACAACTTCCATTTTTAATAAAATTTCTAAACAGAGTTATTAATTAGCCCAACGATATAACTGAAATATTGCTGGAGTTAAATGTACCTGCACAAGAGGCATGTATTCTCTGTTCGTGTGTACATGAAATAAAATACTCGATTGCACTTTAAAATAGATAATTTGTGTAGCCTAAGTCATATAGCTTATGAATGCTTCACACGACATACAGCAATATATCAGTTATATCATGGCGGTATAATCTACCGGTGGAGGAATTCGGAGTGCCCGGATTAAATCGACGACATCCCGCAAGGTACCTACAAACTTTATCACATAGCGTTGTATCGAGTACACCTAACCACGAGAATGAATCGAACTCGCGGATGGGACTAATTGCGTACGTCAATGTTAATCTAACCCGAATGCAATCACGCCCATATGTGCAACCCTCCCCAAATCTCACTTCAGATTTATGGGGTTATGGTGTTAAATGCCACTTTCAACAATCTTTAGATTTTTGCAATAATAATTTTTGATATATTACTTCATCATTCTGTTCCAATTTTTACCAATGTTCTAATAAATGAGGAAGTCATATAATGCGCTAAAAGTTTTTTTTTTTAAGTTCCAAACATTTACTCCAACTTTTCGGTCAGAGACATCGCTAAATATAGCTAGATTGGCGTAAAAGACCACCTTTCAATCATAAACCCAAATAAATAAAAATCTATAACGTTTGATTATGAATTTTGAAGTTTACTAAGATGCATAAGGTGATTGAAACATGACATTACAGATGGTCATAAGAATGAGGAAGTCTAAAACTGGTACTGTCTTAATGGATTGATCTTAATAAAACCAATGTTATATGGACTCTTTTCGTCGTAAAATAATCATTATCCGCATATACTTTCCTGTATAGGGATCAGTCGTTAACTCAGTGGAAGATTTAACATATAATTTTTAACGGTGCTTTGAAATAGAATTATGATATAAATTAAAAAAAAAAAATCCTTAGTGATGTTGTACGTCCCACCTCCACTTGATGAACAGAATACCATCATATCATACAAGCCAGGATTAGATAGTATTTTTTGTCGTTATAAAATGTGAACAAAAAAGTATATTATTTTAAATATAGATCGGGATGAATTCGTTTCTTCTTCTTTTGTACACCATGTTAAATGTTAGGACAATAACAAATGGTATTCCGATCACAGTTTTAGGTTCTCGGAAGGATGATTTACTTCTGATAACTCAAGCCTATTGTACCGTCACCCTGGATAATAAATATTACAAAGGAGAATGGACAATGAGGATTACAACAGATACACCAACAACGTCTATTGATGTAAGTTTTAATTGGCAGTTGTGATAGCTTTGGGGCACAAACAACGTAATAGTTGATACCCCCTAAAGATAAAATACAGGATACTTTAAATTATATACACGTCAAATCAGCAACAAATACTGAAAAAAAACGAATACTGCATATATAATTTGTGTGCAATCAAAATGCCGATTGCATAGCTTGATTCGTAAATTCATTGATTGTTGTTTAACGTCAATTGAGCTGCAATATATGAGCTATATGCAAAACTAGAACAACATTATGAAGCAGGAACTGCTTAACATCCAGGAACAACTGAGTTTACCACGGCTTTTTAGTTGGGTTTGTATTTCTCGATCTTTAGTTTTCTGTGTTGGGTTTTGTAGATCAGTGTTTGTCCTTTTGTTCTTCTTTTGGCCACTGTATCGTCTGTCCTTCGATTTGCGGTGATTGATGACCAGGGGAGGATCCAGGATTTGTGGTTAGGGGGGGGGGTGAGTAGGCGAGGGGTCTGAGGACCGCTTAAGGTCCCCAGCTGGTCCAGGGTAGAACCCTGGTAGGGGCCCAGGGGGGCAAAGCCCCCCGGAAGCTCTGGGGTTTTGAGGAATTACAGACATTTATTTGAACGACAATTTTGAACCAACTACACCATTTTTATCAGACCAAAAAAACTTGATTTTGAGTCTTAATTTTGTCGGATAATTGTTAACAGTATATTTTTGTCAGATTATAAGAACCTAAAGTAAAACTTTTTTTGAACAACCGTGATGCGAATTGTTCAACTCATGACTGAACGATTACGATATTTTAACCCTTCAAAGAACTATTGGTTTAGTTTTAACGCATTCCTCATTCACTAATTGGTCTGTACTTTCGGTGCTTGTCCTTTCGGGTGGTTCTAGTTAATACTGCCCGTCCGGATGGAGCTTTTCTTTTCGTCGTTTGATTCATTCATTGAAAACATATGATTCGACCGTTCTTGTTTATAGACAAACAAAAGCGGAAATTGTCGGCGAATCCATATATGAATCAACGAACACACCCAACGTGTATTTACAATGTGTAGGAATATTTTAATACAGGTCACTAGTTAACCATTCATGAAAAAGTTGTTTGTTGAACTGCTTAATCAACTTTGCATAACATATGCTTTGCGAATTTTAGGGGGGCGCACGCCCCGCACGCCCCCTCTAAATCCGCCCCTGATGACCCCTTTGGTATTTTCAATCTTCGGTTAGACACCAGGGGCGTAGCTACGCTTAGGCACGGATGAACGTGCATCCACATCGCTGTCACAAAAAAATGATAAATTGATTAAGAAAAGGAGGTATGAAGAGAAGTAAAACGGTAAAATGAATGAATGCAATCCCCACGGTAACACCACTGTCGGAGTATCATCTTTAAAACCTAGGCAAACAAATGCGGAAACTGCACTTGTTTTGTCCGCACGAGAGTTCCGATAATTACACTTTGCTTACATTGGTGGTGATTCTGAGAGGATACAGAAAAAGATAGTCATATTTTGGGGAAACACCATGTCAATCTGAGACTTCTGAACCTCAAGAAGATGTTTCATCAAGTTATAAGTCCAGTGAACGAGGCCCATTACCAAACGTGCCTTCGACAAACGTCAATGACCCCCTCCCCCTTTTCCCCCCACTTATTCGGAAAACTGACCCGAGAATGTCTGCAGTAGCATAATATAAAGTGAGATTTGCTAACACAGGCATGGGAAACTGTTGCAAAATAGAATTTTCCTATGAGGTATAATTAATTTAAGAGAAAATATAATCTATTTTGTTTCAGAATACATGCCGGTTATCGTGCAAGAGTCAAAGTTGTGATCAGACAATTTATTAATTGATATATCAAAAGTAAGATGTTTTTCTATATGTGAGTAGATGAACTGAGAACGATTGCATGTAAAAACGGCTAATTTGAAATATTTTTTTTCATTTTGCCTCCATCAAAAATGGCTATATATCAGCGGAACCAACCACATTTATGTATGGAATCTACGACAAAACATAGACAGACACAAACACATCCACATACATCGAAAGTATCGACCTAGTGATGGTTATATCATAATGCAGATTCTTAAGTTAGTAGTCAATTAACTATGAACAATCACTGACCCTGCTATTGCTCTGTCCATGATTTTATTGTGGTTCCTTATTTGTCGTAGTATGTTGTCTTCCGAGTGAAATCGAAGTTACAGGTTTTTGTGCTATGCTGTTAATATCATTTTTGCTTTTAACGATCAAATCATAAAAAGGGTGAGGATTGGGATCCATGGACTCGGTTAACCCCACCACATTCAATTTTCCCAAGCAAGGACCTGGATTTTCATATGCTTATAATCCCATTGTCTTTTTGTGAGTTCAATGCTTTGATGTGACGGTGGTTAATTGTTTTGTTAATATAGATAGGTTGAATTGTTGACCTTCTCTTTTATAATATTTCTATCCATAATGTTGTATATGAAGCGTTTTTGGAATAAAATATCAGTAATAAATTCATTGCAAATATTTGAACAGATAGAGAAATTTGTGGAGACCCAGAAAAGACAGAATACCTATTATCTAGAAAGTTTGTTCACTGAAGGTCCAGGAAAGATAGGTGTAGTTTTCTACTTGTCAGCAACAACATCGGATAAAATATCTGGTCAATGTGATAGTCGTGCAGAATCTAAAGGTATAATTAAATACAGCTGGAATTGATTGACTGTTATTTAACGTCAATTTAGTCGTTTGTTTAGCTATATTGTAAGATACAGGATTTCCCCCTACTTTATTCAAAGTTACAAGTGCAGTTCCTCGTATTTTCGGAAATGTCCTACTATTTTCACGTGAATTTACAGACAGCTGATGTTTGTCAATACCGATTTTACTGTAATTTACTTGTGTTCGTAATGATTTCTGCTCCAAATATTTTCTGAGAGCTCAAAATTCTTACGTAAATCGATCCCGTATTTCAACAGAGTATTCAGTTGTTCAGAACTGCCAGTGTTCATCATGTGTAAAGGCGCACAACGTTGTATTAATTTGTAAACAGACATTTGTGTATTGCCGACGGTTTTGTTATTGTGATAAATCAGTCAAGGATAAATATCCCACAATGCATTGCTCTTTTAGTTTACCTAGCGGGACTATTTGTAATCAATGTAAGAATCCCGTTTTATTGTTGACATTGAAATAAGATTGTGTGTATTAAAATGTAACAAGAAACTTAAGATTATTGTCGACTAAGAAATTATGAGTGTGTATATAAAATTCTATCGTTTTAAGAATTGTAGAACAATTTATTTTACTGTTGCCGGGATTTATTTGTAAGGCGAGTGTGTGGCTGGTATTTAGACGGGGGTGAAATGTCGTCACCCCGGCGGTTGTCCCGGCGAAATTTACTAGTATAAAAAGGGCTCAGCATCCCTTTCGGGGTTCTTACTATTTTGTTCTTACGCTGTTGCAGGTTGAGTGTACCTCGCTGTTGGATAATTTATTCGGATATTCTTACATTTCAATAGGTTAGTTAGGAATTTCTGACAGTTAAAGTTTATTTTCAGATAAGAACATTTTTTTTCTTTGGCATTTTTCTTTATGACAGTTTCACAATGTTTTGTTGTGAAGTCGTAGCTAAATTGGATAAATTATATATCCGGAATTCGCATAGAGTATTCTTTATGTGTCTGGTTCTATTTTAGTATTTTGATTCACTTTTCTACTGTTTGGCTTATTTAGTTTTTTTTCTTTATCCGAACATGTCATTAGTAGTCTAATGAGTTCGGGCGAAAATTAGTTCAGGTTAATTATACATTTCGGAGTAAACATTTCTACAAGTTGTTTGCTTGTAGGTTGAGTCCGATTCTTTTATTTTTATTCAATAAGGGAGTTTATTTGGCATTTACTGACATTCAGACTATAGTTGTATAGTTTGGTTAGTTCAAAAATTATTTGTATTTCCTTTGCTGTTGCTGCTGAAATAAAACTTGCCATGCTATGCCACCCTACATCCACACTCGCCCATCCATTTATTCTGTTTGTTGGTTAGGTTGATAGGAGATAGGATTTTGCTATTTAAGTTGGACATAGGAGTATTCCTGACATTACACTTTCATATATTGAAGTGGGTCAGCGTAATATGTTTTTATACTTGCTTCATAGTAGGACCCGCTAACAATTCGGTTGATGTATTCATTAACTGGTTGGCGTAAAATTCATTTCACTAAGCTTTACTTGGTAACGTTCACAATTTGATAAACTGAGATAAATAAGACAACCTGACATTCGACTATGTAAACATAGATCGGTCAGTGTAAATTGAGCATTGAATCTAAGCATTAATAACTTGTTAAATATTACATAAGTTGAACACTGGTTTGTTACCTGATTGACTTTGAATTGTATTGTATTGATGTTGAATAATTTGAATATATATAAAAACTATGCTGAACTGAATTATATTTTCTTTATCTATTGCTACAAAACGGAAATTACAGAGCGGCAGTTGAATTGTACATGCCCAACTTATCCTCGGTCTATTGTTCCAACTCAGACTACAGTGATTATTTAAATTACTTGACGGTAGATTTTAGTCTCCCCAGGATCCATCGATCTGTCATATTGTTCCATTTCCTATCCCGTGAGATAGCTGCACATCTTTTCTGTCCAACAAGAGTCAGTTTTGATTGCTGGATAGGCTGACCATTTTAGTTTCTCGTGTTGCCGTTTGGCTGTGTGAATATTTCTCTCTCCTCGATTGATGCCAGTGTGGTATTCACTGACACAAGAGAGGTGAGTGTGCTCTTTTCTCCAAATTGCCACACTAGAAACTACCCCCACAATTTTACTGTATTTCGAATAGATTTTCATTAGCTTGGTGAGATTCGTATGTTGTTTCTGGTTCCACGTCTATTTCCCTACTGCCCTTTATCTGTCACTATATGCTAACAGACAAAACTATTGAGTATTCAATCAAACGGTGAAACACATAAAGTGTATCACTTGTTTTCACTTTAATAACTAAAAAAACTATAAAACCCGAAACCTGTTAAAACAAAGAATAAACAAAGACAAAACTTTCTGAGACCTGAGTTGGGTTTCAGCACTGCATCCTAGATTTGTTGTTCAAGTCTAGTGTAAAGTTCCCGGTGTACTAAACACCGGTGGTGGCAGCAAATTTACCATATAAATCACCATATTACCGCCTGGCCCGTTATAATATTTAGGAACCCAGTCCTCCATACTTTTCCTATTGGCATTTATATGTCGTGATCCCGATTATCTCTTCCCTTCAACATTTTATGATTTTACAGATATTGTTGAATTCGTCCTGAATATGGACGAAATATTTGTAACTGGACGTTAGGCTACCAACAATCAATCAATCAATCAATCATAAGGGAGAACACGTTTTCTACCAATTCATTGATTGATGGATTGATTTCAGCTATATCGTGGCGTATCTAGTAATTCAAAGAATTGAGGTACTAATGTGCGTTATGTATTTTAGTAAAAAATACATAAAAAAGAATTGAAATGTCAATTATCAAAATTAAAAACAAAGAAACAACAGATTTGAATTGTAATAAAAACGAATACGAAATTCATAGTGGAAGTCACATAATGAAGCTAAAACATTGAAGACATAATCCGTCCACGATAACTTCAGAGTATATAAATGGGATCTATGCCATGTGTCATTCATTCTAATGTCTGTTAAAAACGGTCAAGACTCAAGTGTATCTAAAAGATTGAGTCTGGCGAAATTTAAATTCAACAATGACTTATGGAAAGAAAATACCAATACCAACCAAACAATTAAATAACTATCCCCATAACTCACTGAGCACACAAAAAAAATTTATCTTTCAGTTGAATCGGTTTGCAAATATGGGTTTGATTCCTGTGTCGACGGAGATGTAACATTATAATTACGCCAATTTTACCAGAGAGCAATATATCGCTTGTCACCGGAATTCTTCTTAATGTCAACAGGTACGAAAAACTGAAAACAATATATATTCAGATGACGCAAGACAATTATGTCAAATTAAATTCACATGAAAACCAAGATATTCCAAAAAACAATTAATTAGAAAGTTGTTATTCACAAAAAAAATGGAGAAAAGCTATTGAAGCAAGGGAAATAACATGTCCCGTTAAAAACAAAGATGGCTACCACGTAAAGTTAAATTTCCACAGAAAATGTCAATATAATCGTGAACATGTGACGAAATCATTTATTTATAGATTTGTAATATACAATTACAACAAAAAATAATCATTTTCATAATATCCTACTACCCGAGGAATTCAATGCTAAATTCAGTCGTTAAAATGAGTTTAGCACTCCTTGAAGCGGAACCAATAAGAAAATGCATTTGTACCTATTATATAATATTAAACGAAATATATCGTATTGTTAAAGACATAACTGTATTGTACGTGAAGCGTTGTCGAAGTTCAATGCAATATAGTTATTCCTTAATTAGTCGGTCCCAAAGGACCATAGATTAATGATTTATCTGAACATTTGAATTTGTTTTCATCATAAATCCTATAGCAACCACAGCCGTCGACTACAACAGAAATTGAAACAACATCTGAGTCGATATCTTCTACTGGTGAAACGACAACAACGGAAATTGAAACAACGTCTGAGTCGATATCATCTACTGGTGAAACGACAACAACGGAAATTGAAACAACGTCTGAGTCGATATCATCTACTGGTGAAACGACAACAACGGAAATTGAAACAACGTCTGAGTCGATACCATCTACTAGTGAAACGACAACACCAGAAATCGAAACAACATCTGGGTCAATATCATCTACTAGTGAAACAACGGAAATGGTTACATTAACTCCTATTGGCACAACTTCCAATTCATTGAAGATAATATTAATAGACAATAGGGGAGATGATGCTGCAACGACAACATGTTTACAAGGCAGAAGCACTGAATCTCTTTCACAAGCAATGACGACACAACAACCATCGACGGGACATCAATATATCACTGTAACACAAAATGCGTCAACATGTTTATATCCAACTACTGAAATATGCCAATGCAGTAATCCTATGGTTAATTATACAAAGGAAGAAATACTCGAAAAGACACAAAGATTTGTCAGTGAACTTAAGATCGACAAGAAGGGGACCAGCTTAGGTTTGTATAATAGAAGAAGTATAAAATAGCTCGATACATGTTTACATGTATTCTATTTATTGTTGGGGAACATTTATCCTTCTATGCTTGAACGTAATGCCAGGCAATGTCGTATGGTTTTCTTAATAACATGCCCTTTTTCCAAGTCTCCTGATCAAGATGTAATGCCTTTGTCATTGAGAACAAAGTCATCCAACAACGGGGAGACAGTTAATGGTGAGACGCGAACAAAATATAAAACATTACTCAGAAAACATGACAAGTGTATTGCGAATGACACCAAGATTATTACACGTTAGACACATGATATATTTAAATTTAAATTTTCTAATCCGACCCTATCCATCGTTTCACATTAAAAAGAATTACATCCATAAGTTTACATTCATGACGAAATGTCTGTAAATTTACCATAAAATAGCTGACATAATGTCCATTTTACGCTAAACAACAAACAAACTAAACAACAAATCTTAGAAAAGTTTGAAGATACAAAGGGATACTCAGAAGCGACAGACAATACAATGGCCAAAGGACAAGGACAAGGGAACAAACAATGATCAACAAAATAATTCACAGTAATTAGAGATTTAGTATGACGTAATATGTGAATGTTGTGTTGTTTCATTATCTACGTATACCTTAGGGATTATGATCAGACAATCTTACTATCTGTATCAAAGTGAAAGATTTGTTTCTTTGGCTAGGTATACCTTAGGGATTATGATCAGACAATCTTACTATCTATATCAAAGTAAAAGATTTGTTTCTTTAGCTACGTATACCTTAGGGATTATGACCAGACAATCTTACTATCTATATCAAAGTGAAAGATTTGTTTCTTTGTCTACGTATACCTTAGGGATTATGACCAGACAATCTTACTATCTATATCAAAGTGAAAGATTTGTTTCATTGTCTACGTATACCTTAGGGATTATGACCAGACAATCTTACTATCTATATCAAAGTGAAAGATTTGTTTCTTTGTCTACGTATACCTTAGGGATTATGATCAGACAATCTTACTATCTGTATCAAAGTGAAAGATTTGTTTCTTTGGCTACGTATACCTTAGGGATTATGATCAGACAATCTTACTATCTATATCAAAGTAAAAGATTTGTTTCTTTGGCTACGTATACCTTAGGGATTATGACCAGACAATCTTACTATCTATATCAAAGTGAAAGATTTGTTTCTTTGTCTACGTATACCTTGGGGATTATGACCAGACAATCTTACTATCGATATCAAAGTGAAAGATTTGTTTCTTTGTCTACGTATACCTTAGGGATTATGACCAGACAATCTTACTATCTATATCAAAGTGAAAGATTTGTTTCTTTGTCTACGTATACCTTAGGGATTATGACCAGACAATCTTACTATCTATATCAAAGTGAAAGATTTGTTTCGCTGGCTACGTATACCTTAGGGATTATGACCAGACAATCTTACTATCGATATCAAAGTGAAAGATTTGTTTCACTGGCTACGTATACCTTAGGTATTATGATCAGATAATCTTACTATCTATATTAAAGTGAAAGATTTGTTTCATTGGCTACGTATACCTTAGGGATTATGACCAGACAATCTTACTATCTATATCAAAGTGAAAGATTTGTTTCGTAGGCTATGTATACCTTAGGGATTATGACCAGACAATCTTACTATCTATATCAAAGTGAAAGATTTGTTTCATTGGCTACGTATACCTTAGGGATTATGATCAGACAATCTTACTATCTGTATCAAAGTGAAAGATTAGTTTCTTTGGCTACGTATACCTTAGGGATTATGACCAGACAATCTTACTATCTATATCAAAGTGAAAGATTTGTTTCTTTGTCTACGTATACCTTAGGGATTATGACCAGACAATCTTACTATCTATATCAAAGTGAACGATTTGTTTCATTGGCTACGTATACCTTAGGGATTATGACCAAACAATCTTACTATCGATATCAAAGTGAAAGATTTGTTTCTTTGTCTACGTATACCTTAGGGATTATGACCAGACAATCTTACTATCTATATCAAAGTGAAAGATTTGTTTCATTACCTACGTATCCCTTAGGGATTATGACCAGACAATCTTACTATCTATATCAAAGTGAAAGATTTGTTTCATTGGCTATGTATACCTTAGGGATTATGACCAGACAATCTTACTATCTATTTCAAAGTGAAAGATTTGTTTCGCTGGCTACGTATCACTTAGGGATTATGACTAGACAATCTTACTATCGATATCAAAGTGAACGATTTGTTTCACTGGCTACGTATACCTTAGGTATTATGATCAGACAATCTTACTATTTATATCAAAGTGAAAGATTTGTTTCATTGGCTACGTATACCTTAGGGATTATGACCAGACAATCTTACTATCTATATCAAAGTGAAAGATTTGTTTCGTAGGCTATGTATACCTTAGGGATTATGATCAGACAATTTTACTATCTATATCAAAGTGAATGATTTGTTTCGCTGGCTACGTATACCTTAGGGATTATGACCAGACAATCTTACTATCTATATCAAAGTGAAAGATTTGTTTCGTTGGCTATGTATACCTTAGGGATTATGACCAGACAATCTTACTATCTATATCAAAGTGAAAGATTTGTTTCGCTGGCTACGTATACCTTAGGGATTATGATCAGACAATCTTACTATCTGTATCAAAGTGAAAGATTTGTTTCTTTGGCTACGTATACCTTAGGGATTATGATCAGACAATCTTACTATCTATATCAAAGTGAAAGATTTGTTTCTTTGTCTACGTATACTTTAGGGATTATGACCAGACAATCTTACTATCTATATCAAAGTGAAAGATTTGTTTCTTTGTCTACGTATAGCTTAGGGATTATGACCAGACAATCTTACTATCTATATCAAAGTGAAAGATTTGTTTCATTGTCCACGTATACCTTAGGGATTATGACCAGACAATCTTACTATCTATATCAAAGTGAAATATTTGTTTCTTTGTGTACGTATACCTTAGGGATTATGACCAGACAATCTTACTATCTATATCAAAGTGAACGATTTGTTTCATTGGCTACGTATACCTTAGGGATTATGACCAGACAATCTTACTATCTATTTCAAAGTGAAAGATTTGTTTCGCTGGCTACGTATACCTTAGGGATTATGACCAGACAATCTTACTATCGATATCAAAGTGAAAGATTTGTTTCACTGGCTACGTATACCTTAGGTATTATGATCAGACAATCTTACTATCTATATCAAAGTGAAAGATTTGTTTCATTGGCTACGTATACCTTAGGGATTATGACCAGACAATCTTACTATCTATATCAAAGTGAAAGATTTGTTTCGTTGGCTACGTATACCTTAGGGATTATGATCAGACAATCTTACTATCCATATCAAAGTGAAAGATTTGTTTCGTTGTCTACGTATACCCTAGGGATTATGACCAGACAATCTTACTATCAATATCAAAGTGAAAGATTTGTTTCGTTGGCTACGTATACCTTAGGGATTATGATTAGACAATCTTACTATCTATATCAAAGTGAAAGATTTGTTTCGTTGGCTACGTATACCTTAGGGAATATGACCAGACAATCTTACTATCTATATCAAAGTGAAAGATTTGTTTCGTTGGCTACGTATACCTTAGGGATTATGATCAGACAATCTTACTATCTATATCAAAGTGAAAGATTTGTTTCATTGGCTACGTATACCTTAGGGATTATGATCAGACAATCTTACTATCTATATCAAATTGAAAGATTTGTTTCGTTGGCTACGTATACCTTTGGGAATATGACCAGACAATCTTACTATCTATATCAAAGTGAAAGATTTGTTGATAAATCCACTAAGTATAATGTTTAATGCACTTCAAATAACAACAATGCTAGTACCTATTTTTGCTTTCTGTTCAATCTATGAAAGTGCAACAAATGATATTAGGCCCTTTTTATCCTGCACTTGCTCTATTTGAGCAGTCAAGTTGCATTGACTGGATATATTTTTGCTATATACGTCTTCGACCAACCTATAGTTTTTCTAGTACTCTTACCACAAGCTACATGTTGAGCTTTGGAAACCTAGTTGTAAATCCAGTTAACTTCCTGTTGACAGAAAATATCAAAAGGGGTAATCAAGGGATAATTATATAATTTATTAATTAATTAAAAATTTAAACGTCGATCGATTAATGTGATCTTTGTTCTGCAGAACAAACCCAATATTAAGGCAGTGTCTTAGAATATAAATTTAAAGTATATTCGGAGCAAACCAGGTGAAGGCTCGATGAATCTCGCCTTAATCCCAGTGTTTTAACCTCATACAAATTAGCTTTATATTTCAAGACACTTCACTAATATTTTCTATGTATCGGCTAATGTGTGCCTACTTCTTATAGAAATCTACTAATGTGGTATTTTGCGTGCTGGGCGTGTGGTACTCTCAAAACGCCTTACCCACTATGGTCCTTTCCGTATAATGACATGGCAACTTCATAGCAGCCAAATAAAGAGCGCTGTGATTGAATCCTGGAAATCGTCATCAATAACCAGTGCTATCTCTTATTTATGGTCGTGTGATATTGCATGTATTTAGATACACGTCAAGTCTTACAACAATTAAATAGAATATGACATAACAAGAAAGTACGGTTTGATATTTATGTAGGTAGTAAATAAAAGTAAATAAAAGTAAATAAATAATTTCATTCAATTCTATATTTTCTGCTTCAATTGTATTCAATTCCAATAACATATCACCATAGATTAAAAAAAACTCCATGGTATGCAACTATATTTCTAATAGTGTTAATAATGTGGTAGGCGTTATGGTGTTTAACGCCACTTTCAGTAACATTTCAGTTATATCGTGGCTGTTAGTTTTAGTGGCAGAGGAAACCGGAGTACCTGGAGAATTCCGCAAGTCACTGACAAACTTTATCACATAATGTTATATCAAGCCTGAGCGGGATTTGTACTCACAGCATTAGTGGTGACATGCAGTGATTGCGCAGGTAGTTATAAATCTAACTACCATACGGTCATGACGGTTCCTAGTGTAATTAATGACAACGTATATTACCTATAAACCAACATAACGGTTAGATTTATTTTATTTCAGCAAAAAGTAAGAAGATTAGCGCAACAGATAACAGGCCATCATCACAGGCTATCGGCTCAATAGGAGTCATGATACTATTTTGTTTTGTTGGGATCATAATCTTAAGTGATATTGGTACGATAATCCGTTTCTTAAAATCAATAATGTCAAGCAAAATATTTAAGAAACGTAAGACAAAATGGTGGAGAAATAAGCAACCACTAAGATAAATCATTTCAAATAATAATTTATTGTGTAATGACATTCATCCAAATGAATAAATCGCTCATGGATCATCATGGATTGGTGTTTTAGTATCTGTATTTGCTCTTGTCAGCTTTGTGGCAGAGTTTGAAATTGTGTTTGTGTGACCCGAAATCAACTAAAACTTACGTTGTTATCAAGGAATCGACGATACCATATACAAATGGACAAATATATTGTTTTCAAATCATTCGATTGCAATCACTTTGTTTGTTCGTGCTGTTTAATAATTTGTTCCTTTCCTCGTCTTTGTATATGTTAGTGTTTGTTTCCTTTTTAATGAATGAGTTGGACTTTACTACATTTATTACTCTAACACGTATTTACTCGTGATATAATAGCGTTCTTATCTCGAGCAGATAAATCGATTGTTGCTAACAGTCAAATGAGCGATATATCAGCAATGTTATGAAAATATTTAAGATACCAAAGGAGTAATCGAGCCATAAATCGAAGACAATGCAATGTAATAGTAAAATGAAAACGGACAAAATAACAAACAATGATCTACAAAACACTACATATAAAACTAAAGATCGATCAAAACGAATCCACTAAACAGCTGGGTTGAATTCAGGTGCTTCGGAAGGATATGCAGTTGCTGCTCCATATGTGCCACCTGTCGTGTTACTCTGATAACAAATACGGTGACAAGTCATAAATGAGGAAAGAACCGGATTCTGATTACGTCAAACGGAGCATATCCATGGTCATTTGTTACACATACATTCCGTAACGGTTAAGCAGGTCATGGGGCAACCGTAATTTTTCCAAGTGGTGACTTCTACTTAACCACTAGGAACCCTTGCTTCGTTAGCTTCTTTGTTAACAGCGGCTCTATAGCAAGGAAATCACGATACCAACCACAAGCTCTAAAATATTGGATCAACTGAGATATATATACTCCATATGCAGGTGCTACTGAAATGTTGCTACAGAACAAATGGAAAGTTCACAATGGGAAAATTGACATAATCTGTTTTGTCGTAATGCTTTTTTCTTAACTTGCTCATACTGTACATGTCCAGATGTAGTGCGAGGCATGAAGCAGACCTAGAGCAGACCTAGCAGTATATGTGGTATCCTTTATTTCAAGCTCAATGGAATAGATGCATTCAACAAAATCACTAAACTTTTGGTTTAGAATTATTTAGTGAAACTGTTTCATAATCTACAAAAGAGGTCATTATCCCACAGGGAACGTTGCAGGAAAAATGTAGTAATGTAACCATAAAATTATTAATTATAGATTAAATTAAACAATAAACCATATTTTATCACCGAGACACATGCACTAAATTGAAGAATTGGTCAACGTTTTTAATAGACCGAGATCTGTAACACTATATGTTATAAAAATAGGCTTAGAGATATACGGCGACGATGGTATCTATACTGTCCCTTCTGTTATTGAAATAATCAAAACTTACGATTAAATGGTATTGAATTTTCAACTGTTACCGGATATTAGGATAGGTAGATCACACGATAAATTGATCTTTTATGCAAAAAAGTAAGAAAATAACCTTCTTATTCTAATAAGATGTTTAATAATAATACACTGAATTTATAAACAATATTTATTATAAGGTTAATTAGATACCATTCGATAATTGTTTGCCTTTTATCTATAAATTAAGAATTATTTTATGAAGTTTGAAATAAAAGACTGGGAGCTATAAGGGCCAAAATCGGCCCCACCTCAGATGTCGATAACATTTTCTCCAAAATTTATTGACAATATGGGCTTCTTTAGAAATAAATACAGTTAGTTCATATGTGCATTTAATTCCTCACAGCGGACCGACAAAGTCAGGTAATGAAAAGCACTGAACGTCATTTTTTTCAGAATACAGAACGTATGTATCATTGTATTATAATGCATATCTTTAAAAAACAAAACCAAAAACAAAGCATAATAAAACTCAATAAACAAAGCATAAATTTGACTTAATATGCAATGTGGATTGATTTCAGGAATAAAAACATGTTCCCAAGCTGTATTATGAAATTAAAGTGAACGAATAGTAATGTCGCAACGTCACCCACTTTCGACGGTTTGTTTCACGTGATAAAATCTCTCATTATTTTGATCGCTTCATTTGTCAGAGGTTATATTAAGATGCTGAAATTGCATGAATAATCTCAAAAATCTGATCTAAAAATGTCATCTTTAAATGTAAGAACTACGTACCACATCTATTATTTCACGTTCAAATTGGATTTTTTCGTAATTCATTTTTTCGTCACCTTAACAAAGCTTTAATCATTTAAAAAAATATATCTCATACAGACCAATTTTGGTTTCATCGTCTGCTATGACATTGATAATGTACATATTGAGATCATATCAATTCAGAAACTTATTAACATTGATTGTCGAAAACTGGTCGAAATTTTGGTATTAACCTTAAAGAAGTAATAGATAGATTTATTTGGACAATAGAACTTTGTCATATTTGAAATTTTGCTAAACACTTTTTTAACCGTACTTTATTCTTAACGACAACCAATGCGATGATATATTCCAGCACATTTTTACGGACAACCATATTCACATATCTATAAAAAAAAATGCCACGGTGCGGGTTGAGAGAAGTCCAATATTTAAAGATCGCTTTTTTTTAATAATATGGAAATATTTTGGGAAATGGTGTGAAGCAAAATGTTTAATTTGTAACTATTTTAGCTAGGAACCTGTGAGAATTATTTTTGTTTTTTTGATAAACAAATAACAAACTTTGGAATCAGATATCCCATGGAAAGTGGTTGTCGATAGATAATTGTTTTACAATCAAGTATTTCATATATATATTTAAGTTTACAACCATATGATTAATCGTGTAGGTAAAATGTGTGTCGCTGCCATGAGTCTATGTATGATTGTTTTGATTGTCACTAGAAAAAGAGGAGATGGTAGATATTATTTGACTTTGTGACAAACCAACAACAGTCAACACACCTAATAAACTGTTGCTATCAGAATCTGCTGTAAGTTGTCTTTTACGTGTAAGGAGTGTGTCCTTTACATCCCGCGCAAAGGGATGTATTAAATTCGTTCCTCACAGCTGTCTGGTGTCCCTTTCACATAAAGTCGGCGTTTTCCTAGAAGAAGCCATTTGTTATTTTATTTACGCCAAATTTGCAGTTATGACATGTTAAGGTTGTCCATCAATTGGAAATCCATAGAAAAAAACGTATTTTTACTTTTTGGTTCAATACACGCGAAAATGCATTAATTTTAATCCTTTAAGCCACAAACCAATAAAATTATGTGTGATCTACTCAAAATGAAAAAAAAAAAAAAAGTAGGAGTCAATCACAAAGGTCACGTGATCACATTAAAGAGAAAGTAGCATCGTGACCACTAAAACCGAGCAGAACAACGGCATAACGATGTTCAATACAAGTAATGAAGGAAGTGGCGGATTGGGGATATCCTATTTTTCAAGAAAAATGCGTGGTAAAGTGTTGAATTTCATTTAATTAAATGTGCGAATAGACTGAAAGGCCAAATATGCAAGAAGCCCCCCTTTTTCCGAGTTCTATGGGATTTTTCTTGCTACGTTCAATCCCTGTATTCTCTGCCATAGGAAAATATCGTATTTCATGATAAAGTCTGTTGACTTTTAAATTTTCGTCGATTTCATTTTCATTTAATAATCAGCGTAGTAAACATTTTCCTTAAATACATGTTTTATAGATGTGCTTTAAAACTTCTTTCTTCACAAATTAATTTGCATTGTTTATCTGCTGAAATATCTAAACAACAACGTTACTATAGCATTTTACATGTGTAGACCATCTCTACTGCTTTCTGGATAATAACTATAGAAGCACGATCGTCTTAACAGCATCACGGGCCCCCCGGGAAAAGCAGTGCACTGGGGCCCATACCTACACAACCACTCATAGGAATAGAACTGTAAATGTATATACAATTAAACATATATATATATTGTATTGGTATTTCCAGCAAAGTCAGTGCTTAAACCTTAGAAAAACATACAGTACACAACATACATAGATAAGCATGGGGCACCTATGCTCATGGGCCCCGGGGCAACTTCCCCGCGTGCCCATGCGTTAAGACGGCACTGTATACACACCTCTCCTACATCCCTCCAATATTAATGTTAAAGATTTACAGACCACGCTGGACGCAATGTGATGATAATACCTTACATGACCCTTTGGGTCAGGTCATGGTAAGGTAAGCGTTGATGCATGTGCGTTTTGTATAAACATGTACTATATATGCACGCGCTACAAAATAGTCTCAAAACTTGAAAACGTAAACTAGTTAAAAAAGAGTAATACAAATGTAACAAAATTACCGAACTCCGAACAATCTTACAAAGGGAAAGTCAAAACTCATAAGTATATAAACAGAAAAAATCAGTCAGCAACCGGTAAACTGTGAAAACCGTAATGACCCTGACTTGGTAAAGGCATTTCTAAAGAAATGGTGGGTTGAATCAGATTTTAAAGCATCAAACCTCCCGCTTTCATTACATCTGAAAGGTTCCGGCTGTCACTATAGCAGTATTTATAACAATACTGGAAGCATTTGGTTTTGCAGTTTCTAAGAAAAAGATTAAATCTTAATATGAAAAGTTATGGATAACAGACGACGGACACTAAATGATAACACTTCAAATGGCCGTTTTGTTCAGTTGAGCTTACAAACATGCTTAATTTCAAATAGGTAAACATCATAAAAATATTCAAAAACCACAAGAAATAAGGTTTGGTAAATGGTTTGGTAAATAAGTAATGAAGTGAGTGATTGTTGTTTAACGCCAAACGAGCAATATGAAGAACTTGATATTTCCAAGAACTCTGGTAAACCTTACAAAAATACTAATTTTGACAAAGAAGACATTTTGGCAAATCACAAGTCATTCATGTCATCACTGAACATTCCGATAAATGAAGAAAATTGTGAATTATCTACTTTATATTCGATACCAAAATTTCAGAAGAATCAGTATTTAAACAGGTATATGCTTCTACTTGTTCAACAAAAGAACTATCTATAAGTATGATTAAAATTTTGCATGCAGTCAAAGGAGGACTACTATCACACTGTGACAAAGTCTATTCACGTGGTAACATAAATCAGAAGCACCGCATCGGTGGCGTAATGGTTAGCGTGCTCGCCTCGAGTGCGGTAGATCGTGGGTTCGAGCCCCGATCGGGTCAAACCAAGGACTATAAAATTGCACGCAGCATTACGGAGAAAGAGCAAAGATTGGTTGACTCGGAATCAGAATAATGTGTCCGAACGGAGTGACATTTCTACCCGCGGACTGTTGTTTCAGTGAGCTAGCACTATACAAATCCAACTCAGCGTGTTGGTCTAGAACAAAGCGGACCTCATCATCATCTCATTGATAATTAACTTGCTCTCGCCATAATATAGCTGAAAAATTGCTGAATTGGCATTAAACAACAATTACTCACTCAATCAATCAAAAGTGGATACTGAAAGAAGAGGATAATTTTAAATCTCCAAAATTTCATCTAGCCAAATATTTGAATGTATTACCTTGTACACTTTCATTTCCTCTTTAATAAAGAAAATTATTCACAACACATTTTACTTTAAACAAGAACTATCTTTAAAAAAAAAAGATGTACGACGAAGCACCAATATTATATTCTTCTACGAACAGTATTTCATTGAAATAACCTAAACATATTGGTTTTATAGGATTTGATAAGACATGTAAAACCTTGCATCCTACTTAATGTGCAAGGAATCGCTAATAAATAGTAACAGCGTCCACAGATCTTGGCCCGAGGACGGGACTGCCAAACAAAATTTTGAAAGGGGATTACCAAAGGATTATTTTAGCAAAGCTTGAATCCATGATTGGCCCAGTAGTTTAAGAGGAAAACAAGTGCAAGAACGATAACCCTGGGTTTTTTTACGAATGGAATACCTGCAATGAAAAACCCAGATCTGCTCCGAATATTTTTCCCGAAATATTTTAGAAACCACATGTACCCATGTAAAACCGTAAATAACAGATGAAAAATGGACGAAGACCAACTTCAGGCATACCAGCTTGCTTTGAGTGGCCATAACTTGCTTATTCTTGGCCAGGCAGGGACTGGTAAAACATTTTTGACGACAACAATCGTCAAAAGTTTGAGACACAGAGGTAAACAACACAACTGGTTATTATTTTAATAATGACTAACATACATGTAGTAACGAGGTGAAACAGAACTACTGAGCCACTTTAAAATCGTAAAAGATTTTTAGAAAACATGAATGATGAAAAAGTATGCAATAGACAGAGCAAAATATTTAATACATTTTAGAAGTTTGAGAGGGGGGGGGGGGGGGGGGGGGGGGGGGGGGGGGGGGGGGGGGGGGGCCTTTAACTATTTTTCTTGGGTTGTGCATTTACTTCTTTCCAGAAGAAACCAAATCTTGTTATAAGAATAACCCATTAATATTGTTGGAATGTCAGATGCATTAATTCATTTTGTAACTGGATTGGTAAAGTTGCTTTAAAGTTATTAATAAAAAAAATTATATCGTGTGTCTAGACTAGTATAGTTCTCAAATAAACAGTAAAACTCTTATAAGACAATAAAATATGTTTAAACTAAACTAAACTAAACTAAACTAAAACTCTTAATTCAGAAAAAAAAATGCAAGGCCGCCATTTTTTATATATACAAGGATAAAAAAAACCTAGGTGCTTGTAATTAAATGAAATATGCTGCATGGAGGAAGTACTATTACATATGACACAAATTCAGATACAATAATTTGATACTCTGATACACAACAAGAGGTCTTCATTAAATAAAATGTTTTTGGTTATTACCATATACCATATTCGCCTAATCAGTGCCCATATCCCTTTAAGTGCCCCACCCCCCTTACCAAAATTCCTGTTAAAGTTTTCTGAATAAGGGCCTTTTTATACATGAGTATGGTTCATGGGAATTTTTTTTGAAACATAATAGGTCATGTTCCACTTTTCAGGTTGAATTCTATCTTGCTGCTTATTTCACATACAAGTTGTAAAAATTCTGTTTAAACCAGTGCTAGGGACGGTCTTGAACATGCAGTGAGTTGTGAGCATTTGCTGCATGTTGAAGGCCTCATTGTGACTTTGATATGAAGAACAGCAATAAAAGCACTGTTCCTTTGCTTAAGGTTTTGTCAAGTGCGTGTAGGGATTTTTTGTTATGAATATATACACCATATCCCTTCTTTCTTATTACACACACAGAAAAAAACCCAAAACAACAACCCCTTTTTTAAAAAAAAAAAAAGGGGGGAAGGGTGTCTTTGTTTATCATGTTTGTTGTCTGTACCCCCTCCCCCCTTGATACTAGCAGATGAACGTTTTGGTGATGTAAAAGGAAGAATTTTAAACACTGATGTATTGGTCTTAGACGAAATTTCCATGGTTAGCAATAGAACTTTAAGTCAAGTTGAATTTATTTGTCGAAAAGTTAGAATAGACACATCTACATGTATTTTTGGAAATATTCAAGTAATACTCTGTGGAGATTTCCTCCAGTTGCCTCCTGTAGCGAATGAATTACATGGCGATTTTGAACATTTTTGTTTTGAGTCTACATGGTTCCAGAAGTTTTTTGTACACAAAATACTCTTAAATATTATACAGACAGGACAGCTTAGAACTAATTTCAGCTGTTAACAATTTAGAGAAGGATATCTTGTCAGATGAATGTGTCACTTTCCTAAAATCATTATCAAGACCTTCAAGTCAGGAAAAATCTGCGACCGCTATTCACTTATTTGCTAAAAATTTAGAAGCGGATATGTATAACTTCGTAAAACTGGGAGAATTACCAGGAAAAATGTAGGCTCACATCACTACTTAAACAAAATGCTTGCTCCCAAAAATCTTGGACTGAAACCATCATGTAGTGTGATACTGCTTATCAACCTATCTGATAAACTTGTCAATGGACTTATAGGAACTGTGAAAGCCATTAAAAATGACTCCATTGATGTGAATTTTCCATCTAATAATTTGACTGTTAATATTAAAAAATTTACTTTCACAACTTATGACCCTGTGTCAAAGTCTATTATTGCCAAAAGAATTCAATGCCCATTGAAACTGAGCTATAGTATAACCATACATAAATCACAGGGAATGAACCTGGATTCTGTAGTTGTACACTGTGACAATATTAGCTTCCCAGGACAGTTAGGTGTTGCTGGAGGCAGGGCCACCAGTACAGAAGGCTTGCAGGTACTGAACTTCAGAAGTCATTATATTAAACAGCATCCTGTGAAAGTCGATGCATTTTATGAGAACATTTTGATTGGAGATGTACATGCAGACTTGTCATGTTGTAGGAAAATTGCTTTGGAGCACGAGCAAAAGGAGGATTCTGATCAGGATGACGGTGATGAAAGTGAAGATAGTGACGGTGGAGATGGCGGTCCTCCTGAAAATCTGGACATTTCCTAAGATGACAAAATATTAACAAATGAGGACGAATTTTCAGAAGTAGAAGAAGATGTTTTGAATTTGATAGATGAAATGCTCGACAGCCACATAAGTGAGCATATAAATGATGTTCTGAAACAAACAGTTATTGAATTTAATGACACTCCTGTTGAGGACATTGCAAAATTATTTCAAAAATTAGTTTTCTACAAACCAGATATTTTTCAAAATTGGTTTGAAAATCAGCTGAGAAAAGTAAACGAGATATCACAGTCTGTGTTTCCAAGTACTGAAACTAAATTCACCGGTAAACAGATGAACTCTTTTTACAAAGCATTTAACGACTATCTGAATAGTGATTTGTACCAACAATCTGTTGTGAAAGTGATTTCAACTTATACCAAATCTGCAAGTTTTGGTGTTGAAAGTCAAATAATGACATCTGTCATGTTTAACATTCAGAAAAACCTTCTGCAATCGCTGGCTTCAGGTACTCAGTGTGAACCTTTAAGTGAAATAAAAACCTTCTACAATCGCTGGCTTCAGGTACTCAGTGTGAACCTTTAAGTGAAATAAAAACCTTCTACAATCGCTGGCTTCAGGTACTCAGTGTGAACCTTTAAGTGAAATAAAAACCTTCTACAATCGCTGGCTTCACTGTACTCAGTGTGAACCTTTAAGTGAAATAAAAACCTTCTACAATCGCTGGCTTCAGGTACTCAGTGTGAACCTTTTAGTGAAATAAAAACAATTTCTGAAAATATTTCATCTGGTGGAAGAGGAAAAATTCATTATATTGCTGGATATTGTATAGCCAAAATTAAATATTCACTTTCAAGTTCTTTAAGAAGTAAACTGTTTAATTTAAAGCGTACAGTAGAAGTTGAAAAGTTGCAAAAACAAATGCAATTGCTTGAAAATGTATGTGTTTCAGAAGCCGAAATTTCATCATGTACATCAGACAGAGAAAGTTTAGAGGAAACAAAACGAAAGCAAAACATTAGGGAAAGTTTGAACAACATTACTGATGATGTGTACTCCTTTTTTAACAAATTAGACTGTAAGTGCTGGAATTTCTTGAATTATGAAAATTTAGTGACTTATGATAATGATATATAACAAGCTCTGGAAAATAATATTTTGAGTGATACTGAGTTAATATTTTCATGGACAAATGTTTTCAGAAATAATGATATTCCTTACACTTCAGAAGTGACGGATTCAAGTGCTGCTACCGAAATTGTTCATGACATATGTGTACAGCTTGTAGAAAAGATAGACATTATGTTAGAGTTGCAACCACAGATCTGCAAGTTGTTCATGAAAGTGTGTATAAGTCAGTTTCGAAAAGACTATTTAACCTTCATAAAAAAGGAAAAAAAGAAAAGTTCTAAGAAAGAAGGTAATGGAAAAGTCCAAGAAGTCTGTTAAAAAACTAGATATAAATTTTATTTTGAATGATGATTCTGAAAACAACAGATTGAAATCAGAACTTGCAGTTAACAAAGAATTATTGTCTTCCAGCAGTTTTACCAAGAATAGTTTACTTTTGATTGGGAAAGCATATGGTGTAAAATTAACATTAAGACAGAAAAGGGGTGAAATGGCTAAAACTTTGAATGAAAAAATAGAACGTGCTGAAGCGATGCCTTTTCCTATCGAATTATCACACTCTACATCGCGCTCTGCATCAGAACAACAAGAACCAACTGATATTACTAATGTTTTAACAAATATTGATGAACCAGAACCTTCTACAGCAGCAAGTTCAACTGTTCAGGAAGAAAAATTGACTGCAAAAGGAAGGAAAGTTACATGTAAAAGAACATACCCACAGAAACGTAAAGGAAAAGGAAAAGGGAAATCAAAACGAAGCAGAACTAAAGAGCTGGATGACACTTGCACTATTTGCAATCAACCATACAGTGAAGGAGATGATATTATATGTTGCGATACTTGTCAGTCATGGTTTGATAGGCACTGCGCGAAGCTAGACAGTGATGAGCTTCGGAAACATTACCAACAAGAGGATGTCAACTTTGATTGTCCTCTTTGTCAGTAGTAAGGTGAGTTCAAATTAATACTTATTTGGGATGATACAAAACATGTAGGTATAGTACATGTACATTTAAGAAATATAAATGAGCAGTAGCAAATCAAATTAAAAAGAAATTTCTTCTGAAAATGTAACATATACACTTAGAGTATCAGTATTAAACAAATTCACTCCAACATGTTGTATACATTTACATGTATGTAAAGAAAATAACTTTTCAGCATGTATAAAGGGGTAATTTAAGTTTGGAAACCATGGGTATTGAAGTTACTTTTATTATACACAAGCTACATGCCAAATCTAATTGAGAAACTCCAAAGGGTTCAGTTACTTTCCTTGTTTACAAAAAATGATAACGGACTGACGGATGGATGGACAGACAGAAAAAGTGATCACTTTATGACATCCACATCTCTATGCAGGGCCATAACAAATTAGAATTACAAATATGATGGTATGCAAGAGGATGTGAGTCTAATGAAATGAATTTTATTTGTTCTTTTTTTTCCTTTTTGCAGGCCAGTTTTTGTTAAGAAGATACACAAAGTAACCTGTAAAAATTATGTATATATGCTATGGAGTCAAACTGTACAGAACTTTTTTCCACTGTAGAAGTGCATGTATATAATAGTGGCTTAAGCTTGTTCTAATGCAGATCAAAACCTATTCTGCTGGTTCAGCATAGATGCAACATAACAGATTTATAATCCACATATGTATGGTATGATTTTAGTCTTCAATATGCAGTGAAAAAGGGGATTGGGTTTCAAATAAAGTTTAATGTTGTTTATTCAAAAATCTACCCAGTGCTATGGAAAAATGTGCAGAACATTCATTGGAACTTCCTAAATTTGCTGTCAGGTTTTTCATATTAATTAGTTTTTTTTGTGCTTCCCTTTTTATATAGAAAAATTTCTCCTTCAGCAGGTGCCTTTCTGTTTTTTATTATTTTTTTTTTAAATGAATTCCATTGATAGACATGGTATGAATGACAATCAAAATAATTACTGTAACTCAACTAATGAAATCATTTAATGGATTACAAAAACACTTCTGCAGTGACTGCACCAAAAACCACTAGCCCTATGCCCCTGTTTAGTAAATATTGGTTCGGGCTAGTAAAAATTGCATAAAATTTACATAATCAAATAGAAAAAATTCTTCTAAAATACTGTTCGGGCTAGTTTGTCAAAATGTTTTTGGCACAGACTGCAGTTCTGCTATTGCAAGGTATCTGATGTAGGTGAAATAACTCTTCATTGAATCTGCAAAATATGAAAAGAGGTATTCAGTCACCAAATATACTATTAAAAACATTGTTCAGAACTTTACGAACTTACATGTAGATGCAACTTCCAATCTTCTTAGAATATGGATCTAACTTTCAAAAGACGAGTCGAATGAAAAGGCACTAAAGGTTGTATACCCTCCCCCCCCCCCTGAAAAAAGGGGAGTGTTAAAATATATAATTTTACCTAATATTCAATGGAAAACCAGTATTTAAGCAAAATATGTATTGGATATTTATGAATAACATGAATGAATCAAACACTTACTTTTAAGCTTCTATATGCATGCAGTCAATACATTACTAGCTGCGGAACCATAGTCCTTATGGTCCTTGGGCAGTTTTTCTGATATTTGCGGACCATAGGGCTACGGATTTCACCCTATCAAAAACTTTCGAAAGTGCGCAGTGAAAATCCTGTGCACCTTTTTTGCAAATTATTGTCATGAAAAAAGGGTCCGAGAATGATCAAACATATATGTATCGTTTCGTTAGATATTTATCTGCATTCTTCTATACTTACTTACCTATTAATAATCATTTCCAGCTCATTATTATAACAAATGTCTCATTTGTGACAAGTCCCACCTACTTCGTCAGCCATCTTGCTACTCCGGTAGTCTCGTTCCCGAGGTCACATGATTTTTCCAATTATAATCCTATTTATTTATAAACCGCAAATACATGTGTTCAAATTCAAAAATGTTCAATGAAAGTCACCTTCAGAAAGAGAAATGAACAAAAAAACATTTATTTATTAAGATTATTTGTTGAAAAATATATGCCAACAAGATCCAAACTCTCATTTCCTTCTAAAACCGCCGAAAAACATCTTCGGTAAAATGTAAACAAACCGAATACGTGTATTTGCGGTTTATAAATAAATAGGGTTATAATTGGAAAAATCACGTGACCTCAGGAACGAGACTACCGGAGTAGCAAGATGGCTGACGAAGTAGGTGGGACTTGTCACAAATGAGACATTTGTTATAATAATGAGCTGGAAATGATTATTAATAGGTAAGTAAGTATAGAAGAATGTAGATTAATATATAGCGAAACGATACATATATGTTTGATCGTTCTCGAACCCTTTTTTCATGACAATAATTTGCAAAAAAAAGTGCACAGCATTTTCACCGCGCACTTTCGAAAGTTTTTGATAGGGTGAAATCCGTAGCCCTATGATCCGCAAATATCAGAAAAACTGCCCAAGGACCATAAGGGCTACGGTTCCGCAGCTAATACATTACATACTACTGTTTTACTGTTTTGATTTTTTCTTTGGGATTACTGAGTCTGGTAGGGAAAATTTATATGGTTCTGCACTACAGTTTCCGGCATTTGATTTTCTAGATATATATGTAGTTGACTGACCAAGAATAATGGAATTTATTGTTCTACAATATCCAAGAAATGTTAGGTTTGTATTTGCCCCATTGTGCAAGGATCTTTCCTGGCAGAACAGATTTTCTATGACGTCAATGTTTACTCTACTTGGGATGATGGGGGAATCAGACCTTGTAAATTTGTGTTGGCAAAATTCATTAAATCCAGTCACAAGAGAAGAAATATCCTGTCTTGTTTGGTGTGATATTAAGAATTTTTCAGGATTTTTTACAGATGATTCTTTTACTTCACTCTCCCAAGAACAGAACCAATGAAGAGCTGTTTCATTTTCTTTTAACCTGACATCTGATGAATCTGATATTGGCTTAGGGTCTCTAAAAATTTTAATAAGAATACTTGTACTTTCAAATAATTCAATTGAGCTGTTTAATTCAGAGCCTTTTTCTTCACTGAGACCTTCTTTGTATTTTCTCATTAAGTGCAACATTTCACTATCTAAAACATCTTCTGCTAGATGGTTCCGCATTTTGGACTCGCTAAAAATGTTAAAAAAAAGTGTTCATGAGTCAATTTTTGGTGAATCGGGAAACGATTTGTAGAAATGTCCCATAAGTAAGCATTCCTCCAGTGCTCCCAGTATATTTTGTTTTCTTTATGGGTCAGATTTCTTTTATCGTATTTATTTTTTCCACTTTTTGAAATATTGTTCCTAATCTTTTTCATAACGTGAGAAAAGTCCATAATAATGGATATTTTGAACCTTTTTGGATCATAAATATTATCTATGGTGAAAGTACCACTGCCTGTATGTGCTAAAAGAATGTTCATAAAATCTCTGTTTGATTGTGCCCCATCCATACTTAAAAATGTAACACTTAAACCAAACATAGCCAAATAATTTACAGCTTTCCAAAATACTACAGTAGATATAGCTCTGATGCAGAAGCACCAGTTGTCGAGAAATATGTAAATGGAAAACGAAATCCAGTCGTTCCAAGAAATAAGAACTGCAACACATGTGTGGCCAGACATACATTTTTCTTGTGGTTCATTAGTATGTTCATGTGTTTTGATTCCTCTGTGAAATCCTCAAATCCAATTAATTTCAAGGTTCCCCCCTTTTTGGAAAACTGAATATCTTGTTGAATTGTCATTTCATCTATTAAAAGTCCACCCTCATATCCTTCAGGTGACACATTTCTATTCTTTGTCTCATTTAATATCCATTGAAACATATCCTTGTTGAAACCAGATGTCTGGTGAACTGCATTTTTGTAATATTGCAGAATTCTTATGGATGGGAGGACAACAAAACCACTGAACCTAACATCTACATATCCACGAGGACTACGACACCATAAGGTAAGACACAAACGTATAATTTCTTTGTTCCAACGCCGTCCTGTGGATTTTCTGAGTACAGCATCTCTTTGTGATGTAAGAAAAGTTTTGAGCCTTTCAGGGCAATCAGGAATAACCTGTTGAAGAATTGCAGAAAAGTCTTCATGATCATTTTGGGAGAGAATTATTTCATTTTCAGGACCCTCCTTACTGCTATTGTTGAGCTGATCAAATTCATTTTCTTTCTCCTTATTTTTGAGCAAGTGGTCAGTTGCAATTATTTGTTTATGTTTAACCAATTTTAAACAGCTTAAGCATGTAGTATGTAATGATGTGTAATTTAATGCCACAATACAGTTCCTACCGGTACTTCTGACCAATGAGATACAGTAATTCTCATTTCCAGATTTTGACCGCACTTCCTTAACAAAGTCCTGTTCATTCAAAGCCACATTTTCAGAATCTTGAATTCCTTTACAGTATCTGAATTTCTTAACAGTATCTATTATACCATGGATATTACCTTTAGTAATTAAAAAATTATTGGTCAGGCCTATTTTTTCTAAGTCAATTGCTTTGCCACAAACACTAACAGACCATTTCAAGTCAATTCTAAACTTGTTTTCTGCAATTAATCTATTCCCATTTAGAATATCCCCTGTAAACATGCCTACAGGCCTCGACATTAACGTTTGTCCGATACCAGTGAAAACTGACGTTGGACAAGTAGATCTTGTATTACGGTTGTCCGACGGGACAAGTGAAAAAGTCAGATTCCCAAACGTGCCGGTACGACGGACCAATCTACATACATGCCAACCCTCGAGAGACTAAAAGCGGTAGGGTGTCTAGGGCTTTCCCCCACCCACCCCCTCCCAGAATTTTTTTTTCAGAAGGACGCAAAATGGTGCATTCTGTTGCATTTGGATATAAAATCTGTTCAGTCAAATCTTTAAATATAGTATGAAAAAACCATGAAAAAATGGAAATTAGCATTTTACATATATACAAGTCAAAGCTCGAACTCAGATGGGTCGAATACCATGGATGGCTCAAACTTATTTGAAAGTCCCGCCAATTTTCCATATATTTTTAAGCTAAAAAATTCTTTCGTTCGAACACTGATACCTCGAACAGTCGAACTTAATAAATGGTCTCATCAATAATAAAATCACGAGTTTTACCATATCAATCTTGAACATCGCAATTTAATTGACAGATGTACCTTGAATGTGCTTACATATAAATGTACATATATACATGATTAATCAATCTACTGGCTTGATAAATACACTTCAATAAATAGCGGGGTTATGTTACTTAAAATCATTTAATCCACGTCATCTCTTGTGTGCAGGTGTGTGTTACAATAAGATATAATCAATTATGAGTGCCTATTGTCGAGTATGTTTTACTATTAAAGTGGAAAAAACATTTCCTGGTTTATTGTTGAAAACAAGGAAGATTTTATTGTTGAAAACAAGGAAGATTTACTAATATATTTGAGACTTAAATAACTTATTTTTCACAATTTTTTCACATTCACAGCTAAGTTGATAAAAAAACATGCTAATATTCACATTTGAAATTGTAAAGATGAAACTGAGTTTTTAACTCCAAAATTAAATGTCTTTAAAACTATGTATATATTATATAATATATTGATTAATATTTATCATTGCTCTGACTGCCTATTGTTGCTATATTATAATAAAAATGAAACTGAGTTTTTAGCTCCACAAATAAAAATAATTTAACTTTTTTATATTATAAAACCCAATGTTAATTTAATTATACCTAATTAGTTTAAGAAATAAATCATGGAAGCCAGAATGTGTTTTGAGTTTTAACATGGATTGGCAGATATGAGTATTTTATACCGAACCAGAAGTGAGGGGCATATTACATTTACTAATATCTGCCAAACGTTGAGTGTGGCAAAATTAATTTATCCCCCTTTTTCGCATTATATTTATGAAAAAAAACTGTTTTTACTTATTAGTATGTAAGCATACATATTGTTCAGTTAGCTAAAGGTATACGGATATTTGGATAAGGTATGCTTTGAAACCATTTTTTATTGCTGCACAGTTTTGAAAATTTACCAGGTAAATAAGGAATACATTTGGTTTGTATATTTTTCATAAAGATGTAAACCGAATGTAATGAGCACCCATTTAAATTATCATAATCCAAGCAATCATTAATTGATTGACAGATGTGCAGTTGAATGTGCTTACTGCAAGGTGTGATAAATGTCAGATTACCAACAGATAATACATTTCTCTGACGTCATACTATTGTACTATTGTTCGAACACCGGATTATTTTTAAGAATCTACAGTTTATTCTTTTATTTTTGAATATATGAACTTTAACCTTTTACTATTTTAGGCTTAACAACGTGTTTTACTTATTTTGGGACTTTCGTGTCTCGAACCATTGCTGGGCTTTTCAAAGTCACTGACTTTCAAAACTTCCATCTTACCATTCGGTTAAGTTGACCACATTAATAAATTCTATAATTAGTATATATAACTCTTGATAGTAAGCTTTATTAAAAAATATCAACAATTTGCGTAAAAAAAGCAATTGATCAATATATATACAAGACACGATACAAGTAGATGAGATCTGGACATAATTTAGGTTCAGAACTGACGAGTATTCTCGCAATACGAAAACAACCAACGAACCGACCGCATGTGAACATCTGGGACCTTGAAAGACCTCGAAATATCTAAATATAAATGATTCTATTCACTTAAAAGACCTTGAAATATCTAAATATAAACGAGAATCGAAAGCACGGATGCCGAAAAAAATGTGTTAATTGTGGCTTATTTAGCTTTCTGAACATTAAAAAGGTAAAAATATAAAATGAAAATACTGTTGCAGATAGAAATGTATTATGTAAGAGAATACATTCCAACTTGTAGATTCTTAAAAATAATCAACTCGATCCTGATGGGTCTCGCTGATTATTTTTAAGAATCTACAGTTGGAGTGTATTCTCCACTACATAATTGTTCAAGAATTTGAATGAATTGCCAGAGAATGAAAAAGATCAGGAAATTGATTTTGATAGTGTAGATAGGGAAAATGTTCACAATATCTTGAATTCACCAATTATTGAAGAAGAAATTTTGTGAGTTGTTAAAAATTTAAAAGTAATAAAGCTTTAGGTTATGATGATATAGTTAATGAACACATTAAAAGTACAATTAATATGTTTTTGCCTATTTATTGTTAACTCTTTAATATTGTATTAAACTCTGGATTAATTCTGGAATTGTGGTCTGAGGGTGTATTTTTTCCAATTTACAAGAACAAAGGTGATACCAAGGATCCTAGTTCATATAGACTTTAAAATCTGATTCAATCCACCATTTCTTTAGAAATACCTGTACCAAGTCAGGGTCATTACGGTTTCCCACAGTTTTCCGGTTGTTGACTGATTTTGTCTGTTTATATAATTATGAGTTTTGACTTTCCCTTTGTAAGATTGTTCGGAGTTCGGTAATTTTGTTACTACCCTTAATTAGTGTCATGTCTCAGTAAAACTTTTACTTCTGTTCTAAATGACAGATTGTGTGAATTATCAGATGAAGTAGGCTTGATTTCAGAATCCCAAGCAGGGTTCAGGAAGGGATACAGTACACTGGACAACACATTTAGTTTACATGCATTGATTTCTATATATGGGCTATTTAAAAAAAAATGGCTCCAATATGTGAAAAAAATGTCCAAATTAAACTCACTCCTAAAAACTTTCTGCTGATAATTTTCAATGTTGTATACATTGAAGTAAATGAAACAAGAAAGAAACTATGAACAGATAAGCAATACATTTTTAAGAACCTTTTATTGAACACAAATTGGCATGAAAAACATGTAAAACACATACTTATTCTATATCAGTTATTAAACAATCTTTAGTCTCAATTATTTTGTATAATGGTTTCTCAAACAATGCAACTGATATAAATGACTTTTTGTGCAAAATATTGGGTTATTGGTAGGTGTAGTTTTTCTTAAAAGCTATTTTTTATGAAAAATTCTCAATATTTTTGTCCAATCTATCTGATAAAGTTTTTATTATCAAAATAATAACGAATATTTTTACTTAAGACAGCAAAATTTTCAAACTTTAAAGATAAGTAGCCATTTGTAAACAAAAATCACATTGATTCATTGAACGATCACAAAATAATTGGTTGTAGAAAAAACATTTTGTCTATTTTTGTTGCACTCCTGACATTTTATAATAAAGAAAAAAGAAGAAAATATCACATTTTAAAATGCCAACATTGAACAGTGATGTTACTGTTAACTCGTACAATAATTTTTACCTGTTTCAATGAAATATTTGTACAGAAATGACAGTATTTGGAAATTTGTAACAATTTTTTGCCATACCACTTCTTTAATATCCAGTTTTAGCAGCAATATTTTTAATTACATTTGAAAATTTGTATTATACCACTCTAATATATTTATAAGATAAATCATAAAAGAAATAATTAGAATATTTTTATAGGCTAGAAAAGGCAATTTATTATAAATTATCATTATTTTATCAATGGTACTATTTTATCAGGATATGTTGCACTCCTGACATTATATTGCCATCAAGAAAAAGAAGAGTTATTAACTTAAAAACAATTCACAGGGGGAAAAAAAATCAGTTGGTGTTCTTTCAAGCATTAGTTTTACCAAGTTTTAATGATAATTGTTTCTTAAAGTAACATTTTTTCTAGTTATTTGTAACTTGTTTACAGCCATACTTCTAGAAAATTCCAACTTATTTTTGAAATATACTATACAAAAACATTTAAAACATGTATTAATCTAAATTAATATTGAAAATAGATGTTTAATGTACAATTACAAGTATTTTTTGGATACTTAGAAAATTGATTATATCAAATTTCAATGATTTTTAAATATTTATGTCAGGAGTGCAACATTTACATGGTCAACCATAAATTATCTATAAGAAAATAGATAAATGCATTTATCATAAACTTTATCAAGTCAATTAATCTCCAATAGCTAATGAACCTAGAAAACATGTTCCCTTGTCAGAGAATGTCTCTAGTATTAATACCTAATAGATATTAAAGCACGAGACCATTTAAAATGAACAAAAATGCTTTATTACATAAAATTGAAAGTACATAAAATACTATTGGCACTTTTGATTTTTTCAAACATTATTCTAAACTTGACAGAATCTCATTTTATTTGAATCATCCATATAAAAAACTATAATTTAGACTGTGTAGAAGATCACTTAAAACTAGTTGCACTCCTGACATGAATCAAATGCTTCTGTGAGAGATATTTTATGTATCTCAAACAGGTAAATGGGTTTTATCTGTTCTCTTAGTCAGTCTCCGTTGAAATAGAAAGACAAATATGATTTTAGTCACATTTAAAAGAAAATATGTATAAGAAAATATCAAATGTTGCACTCCTGACATTTGAGGGTGCTGCCTTTAGTTTAATGTGACATTCTTGGCCTTACTACTGATTTTAGTGTATCCTTTAACTATGGTTTTGAAGCAGCAATGATGTATTAAGATTTATTTATACCCCATATCTTTGAAAACTAAAAGACAACATTTCTACAATGTAATTTAGGAAAACTTGCATAAATGTTTGTTGCACTCCTGACTAGGTACATCTTTTTTACAAAGCCATATTTTTATGCAATAATAAATGTGAAGCATGATCTAATTGCTATTTTAAAGTATGTCAACATATCAAAGTTTGTGATGAAATAGATTTTGATGACATATTGTTTGATTTAGCACTGTGGTAGGTTGTTGAAAATTAAGGATTTTTTAAAGTGTCACAAAAAAGTGTTGCACTCCTGACAATTTTGACATGTTTTTTGGACATATTTTTTTTGTTATTCTAAATATCTTAAAGATTTTTTGCAGTAACAAACATCAAATCATTACAGATCTTTTGAACTATTTAGATCCAATAAAATCATAAAAATTAGTAAATTAGACAGCTATAGCAGTAGGAGCCATTTATTTTGAAACTGCCCATATATGTCTCTAGGAATTTTTTTACTGCACATTTGTTGACTTTTCAAAGGCTTTTGACACTATAACTCACTCATCATTATGGGTCAAACTTCAAAAGTCAAATATTACCGGTAAAGTTTTTAGAATTATTCAGTCTTTATGACAATGTCAAGTCTTGTATTAAGAATAATGATAAGTTTTCATCATTTTTCAGGTGTGATATTGGTGTTAGGCAAGGGGAAAATTTGTCCCCATTCCTTTTTTTGCTATCTATCAAAATAACTTGGAACAATTTTTTGTTGAAAACGATGTAAATGATTTAGAAAATATTAGAAATATGTGTTCAGAAAATTTGAATATATTTGTAAAACTCTTTTCATTGCTGTATGCAGATGATACTATTATTCTTTCAGAAACTGAAGCTGATATGCAATATGCTTTGGCTATATTTGAAGAGTATTGTCATCATTGGAAATTGAAGGTTAACTTGCAAAAGACTAAAGTAATAATATTTTGTAAAAGAAAATAAAATAATCAACCTATTTTTAAGCTATGTGGAGAGAATTTACAAATTGAAGACTCTTATTCATATCTAGGTGTTATATTTAATTATAACGGCTCTTTTGTGAAGGCAAGAGCTAAATTGATGGATCAAGCTCGCAAAATTGAGAAATATATCGATTCCAATAGATTTACAACTTAAATTGTTTGATACACTTATATTTCCAATACTTACTTATGGCTGTGAAATATGGGGTTATGAGAACACTAAGCAAATAGAAAAACTTCACCTTCAGTTCTGTAGAAATATTTTAGGTGTTAGAACCACTACTCCAAATGTTATGGCATAGGGAGAACTTGGTAGAACACCTATAGATATATGTATAAAATTAAGGATTGTAAATTTTTGGAATAAGACTTATCAGTCATTCCCACATAATTGACACAATTGGGGAAATTAACTGTCGTTAGGTTGACAAAAATTTGCAAGGCTTAGTAGAACAAATTTAAGTATGAATGTTTGCATGCCCATGCTCCATGGCAATGAATAAACATATATTCACATATTAGTTTGTCGGATATTCAATTCCAAGCTCCAAGAGATGCCGACTTTGGGGTAAACTTTGATGTCGCTACACACTATTTTCAGTTTAAAGGCGATATTTGATCGGTAAAACACAAACTGTTTGATTTATTTAACTTTTATAGACTCATTTGAAGGTATAGATTAGGAACTGCATACTTGTAGAATCAGTAAAACTCTTATCTTTGAATTGGCACAACTTGTCCTATGTCGCAGAAATACCTCTATTCTACCGTAACGCAGACAATTAAATAATTCCCTCGTGTATTTCTTTTCCTATCCACCCAAAACAGTAGTTAAAAATAAGATATTGTCCACATACATTAAAATAAATGTTCTTTTATGGCATCGAAATTTGTTTTCTCAAATATTTGCAGTTACATTGATATTTTTCGTTTTGTAGTAAAATAACACAATTAAAACCAAAAGACGCAGTCTCTATTCGATGAATGGTATACAGTAGGACATAATTAAAAGAGTTCTGAGAATTTTCTTCTTGATATGTTTATAATTAAATAGATAATATCTTTGGCCCTAATCTCCGTAACGCTATCCTCCATAACGATATATCGCCTTGGACAATTTTGTTGTGAGTTTTAATCCTATGACACCGCCGGAAGTTCACTGATGCAGATGAAGTACTGAGCTTGATTGTGTGATGACATTTGGTGGAATTTGAAGTGATCAGTCTGTAAGTATATGAATTTATGAGTGAAACAACATGATTTTTATAAATTACGAATAAATAAGTACCATTAGAAATTAATTTTGTACACTTGAATAAAGATTATAACGTGTGTTTCCCATTTGCCATGATTAACAGACGATTCGACCGGTGTTAACTGAAAATTGTTGAGAAAAAAAAATGTAACGGCGGATATGAATCTTTTGAAAATTTTTATTTTCGCTGGAAATTGAAACAATTCCTTCCAAATATTTGCTGTCCCCACCTTTTTAAGTATAGAATTGATTTTTATAACAGTTGTAACACGGTAACTCATGTTGTCATTGAAAGAATAGCGTGTACTTCGTTACGGAGGATATAATTGTTCTGCTATATTTTACAAATGGGTTTGTATTACTTCAATTAAGTTCTTGTAAACAAAAACACTATTAAAGGATATTATAAAGAACCCTCTTCCGCCATCAAAAGGAATATTTGCAGATACATCTATCAGAACACAGAAAATTGCACATTTATTCGTTACGGATATTAGGAATAACGTAACGGAGGATAGATTTTTATGGGCATTTATCTTTTTCATTCTAGGAAATGGCACTGACAAATGCAGAAAGGCAGAAATTATACAGATAGAGGCAAAAGAATAAGAATAAAGATGAATATCTAAAGAAAGAAGCTAAACGGAAGAGGGATACATATACACCTTCGTGCATGCTCTCACCTGCTGCACTTACTCAGCGACGAGAAGAATCCTGTTCGAAGTTTAAAAAGCACTACTACAAGAAAAAGAAAATTTTAGAGAATGATCAAAATAAGGATCCACTGCCGTCTACATCAACTGCTCCATTAATCGTTCAGCTGCCATCTATTAAGAAACACAACTTCCGAAAAACCTATCGTAGATCACTGATGAAGGCCTACAGATCAAATAAGGAACTTTTGCATAAAAAGTCTACATTAGAAAAAAAGAGATCAGGCAATAGCACTACGTTGCCAGGAAAAAGGGATACTAAAACCGTCAAGAAAGAGGTTAAACAAAAACATGTTCTGAATGACTACATGATGAATCTGTATGAGAAGTATAAATTTGAAAACCCTGGGATTAAGATGTCAAGAACTTGCTTTTACAAGCTAAGACCATCTCATGTAATTCTTGCTGACTTTGCTAATCGACGTACTTGTCTCTGCACAAGGCACCAAAATATGTCACTAAAAATTAAAGCTCTTTGCAATTTAGGATTGAGATTATCTAAGAATCCAGATGTTATCATAAAGGTGCATGAAACGAATGGCGAGATATTGGCGATGATTGATTCGCTTGAGATCACCTCAGTCAAGTATTTTAACTGGAAAAGGGTAGATGATGGGAACAAAATGCGATACAAGGAAGTAGAAGAAAATGTAGGGAAACAAGCTTTCATTGAGCAGTTTGATTAGGAGCTAGGTGAGTTCCGACAACACGCTAAGAGGGTGACCGTTCAATACAATGAAATGAGGAGATTATGAGAAAGTCTTTCTGAGAATGAAATGGTTGTTTGGATGGACTTTGCGGAAAATTACAGCTGTGTTTCATTAAAGGAAATACAAAGCGCATATTGGAATGCGACCGCAATATCACTTCACACAATGGTAGTATACTCAAACAGTAATGGTAACAGCACTCGAGTTCAGAGTCACGTTGCTGTTTCTGATGTAATGTCACATAACGCATCTTCAGTTTACACGATATTGAAGAAGTTGGTATCCCTGTTAAAAAAAGAACATCCAAATTTGCAGGCGATCCACTATCTTAGTGACTCGCCAACAAGCCAATACCGAAACAAGACAATGTTCCAATTTGTATCGATGCATGAAGAAGAATTTGCAATTAAAGCACAGTGGAGCTACCTGGAAAGTGGCCACGGTAAGGGCCCCTGTGATGGTCTCGGGGCCAGTGTCAAATGATCTGCCGATAACGCCGTTAAACAGGGAAAGGTATCCATCCAGTCTGCAGCTGATTTTTTTAAATGGGCGGATTCAGCAATGGCATCAGGAAGTAAAGTCAAATACATGGGGTACACTCAGGATGATTATGATATATCAGATAAACTCTTAAAAGAGAGACCTGTCGCATTGGCGATAAAAGGAACATATAAGGTGCATTATGTCGTTGGTGCGGGAACTAATAGAATTTACACCAGGAATGTTACACGTTATTGTGACAAATGCAGGTCCAACATCTCAACCACCACCTGTGAAGGATATACATTGCATAATATGGTAAAAAGTGATACTAATATCGTCGGTGAACCAGAGGTTGAAACAGACTGTGTGGAACCGAAGAATACACAACATGTAGAAAAAGAAGCATGGGTCGCAGTTTTAAATGCCAGTAAATGGTATATAGGACAAGTCCGTGAAATAGACGAAGATGATGGCGAGGTTTTTGTCACGTTTATGACAGCATGTGGAAAATACGGAAATTGTTTTAAGTGGCCAACCGATAAAGACAAACTGTGGGTAAAACCTGACAATATTATATATGTAATACCTAGCCCACCTCAGCCGTCTGGAAAAACGGGCAGAATATTCCGGAATGCGAATTAAAAAAAATAGAAGAACTTTCCCAAAATTAGACTGTTTATTTTGTTTATGTTAAGATGTTCAAGTTATAAATTTTGGCTTCCAAAACATACATGTGTTTTTTCTGCTAACTTCCGTAATGTAGTTGATTAACTGAATTTTTTACATTATTATTTCCAGGAGCTATACTAGAGTCAAAAGATGTTTTTAACGAACCTGTTCTTGCTTATTTCATAGCGCTGTTGTTAATTATCACTGGTCAGGTCTAACCAAAGACAATAAAATTGGTATTTGCTGCTACTCCGCTAAGCACACATCTTTAAGGAGTAAAAACAAAGATGGGTTAGTTCGGAATCAGGATAATGTGCAATATGTCTATCCGCGGATTGTTGTTTCAGTGAGCTAGTACTATAAAGATCAAATTAAGAGTGTTGGTCTAGTACAAAGCGGACATTACCATCATTTCATTGAATGTAATTTTGGCTTCCAAAACATACATGTGTTTTTTTCTGCTAACTTCTGTAACGTAGTTGATTAACTGAAAATTTGACATTATTATTTCTAGTAGCTATACTAGAGTCAAAAGATGTCTTTAAAGAACTTGTTCTTGCTTATTTCATTGCGTGGTATTTCTACCATGCCTTGCAAATGTAGAAATTCAGGATAATCAATAAAAATCGGGATCATTTCATCATAATGAAAGAATATATACAAAAACGATATCATAGTAATACGACACGGTGACAAAATGTACATATTTGACACGTCTTGTTTCATTAAATCTGATGTCAAAATTCTTAAAACATTCTATAGCAATTCATTTTCCCTATAAATGTTGCACAACAAAATATTGGTATGTTTCCATAACCTCCGTAACAAATTGTTCCTTCTCAATAAGGTTCGTTCTTATCCATTCTAGTGGTATAATATGGTCATCATCTAAATTTATGCAGCTAAACATTTAAAGTATGTGTTCGTGGACAAAAGAACTTCATGTGAACGAAACACAATAAATTTGATAATCTAGAACATATTAGTTTTTCTTATGATAATATGTACGGAATCTGTAAATATCTTTCAACATCAACAATTTTGTCATTTTGATTTGTTGCAAAACACCTGGATATTTTTCTATTCTTTAATGATTGTTTCTGATTATATGAATGATACAAGGATGAAAAATAATTTGCAAATTCCATACAAGCCCGATTGGGGTTCTACATAACCTCCGTAATGGTGTTTCAACCCGATGTAAATTGAAATTGTCATATATTTGTTATAAGTAATATTTAACGTGTGGAAATTTAACATAAAAGAGGTGAATAGTTTTGAAATATCATTCAAATTTTATTTTGTCATTATCATGAAGTTCATTTTTTCACAATGTCTGGCTGCTATTGGTACCATTATCTGGGAATGACTGTATTTCAAACGAGAAGAAACTTAGTTGTATTTTATATAACATTATGCTTAATTTGATTATTATTGATAATGTTCAATTTAAGTGGCTAAATTCTATCAGATCAATTTTTGAGAAAACTGGGCTTAATTATCTATGGAACCAACAACAGCCAGTTCATTCAGTGCAACTAAAAATTATTTTTAAGCAAAATCTGATTGATCAATATATTCTAAACTGGTTTAACCAAATTGAGAACTCTTCTAGGGGAGAATTTTATGGCATATTTAAAAATGAATTTAATTTAGAGAAATACTTATTGAAATTATTACCACATAAGAGAAACATGATAACAAAGTTTAGATGCAATAACATTAAACTTCCAATAGAAACTGGAAGATGGTCGAATACTCCCAGAGAAGAAGTATTTGTCATCTGTGTAATGTTGGGTTAGGTACTGAATTTCATTTTTTATTTGAATGTACCTCTGCTGATGTAAATTTATTCCAATTTATTATACTAGATATGCAAACATGTACAAAATGAAAGGCCTGTTATCTTTGTGTAATGTTAAGGTTCAGAAAAAATTGTCATTATTTATATCTAAATTGCAAAATGTTTTGTAATTATATTCTGAGGCTGTATTATTTTAGGTTAGTTATATCCGTCATTATGTAAAATATTTTGTATAATATTCCTCTTGTTACACTTGTATATGTGTCCGAGTGAATAAAGAACTAGAACTTGAACTTAAATGATTATATATTTTTTACGAGAAAGGCCAGTTTTACTGTGCATCAGTTATCATAGGTAATGAAACTGTCCCGGGTCAGAACAAGATTTGTTTCTATCTAAAATTACAGGACCTCGGTGGCTCGAACTTCCGATAGCTCGAACATATTTTGATAGTACCTTCGAGTTCGAGCGAGCGAAGTTCTACTGTATATATATGTTTAGGAGTCACAAGTTCAAAATGTAGTGCTTCAAAACTTTATTTTAAATACAGTTTCTGATTGGTTTAATGATAAAGAATTGACCAATGGAAGTTTCCGGTACAAAATAAGAGGGAAACGATTACGGAAAGAGCCTAAATAATTTGGATTTGTACACATTAATATACGTCGTAGAAATATACAAGAATAATCAACATGTGAACAATTCACGATAAACAAAAATGTGTAATTTTTTTTTAAATCGATAGGAAAACATCTAAAATCGGTAGGCGGTAGAAGACTTAAAAAATCGGTAGACTACCGCGTAAATCGTTAGAGTTGGCATGTATGCAATCTATTTCCACTGGTAATAATAAATAAATAAATAAATAAATAAGCTTTATTTAGAGTCGGCATGGTTAACTTAAAACAACATACAACATAACTGGTATAACATACTGGGTTTGTTGTATAAAAGAGCCATGTTTGATCTCCAAATTGTCCATAATTTATTTTGATTAAAACTAAAGTGAAAAGCCAGATCAAAACTCTTTTTATGGTATCATTTATCGTTCTCTATGCTGTGATGAAGTTCAAGGACATTGCAAAATTAAAGTCGCAATCTCAGAAACGCTTTAAGGAACAGAAATATCAATATTTGAAATATAAGAACAAGAATCACTCCGGACCGGACACGTACAAATTATCGGATATCAATTTGGCGCCAAATTTAAACTTGTCTTTTGTGCAAAATACGATAGAGGAATTTAGGCTTTTGGGAAATATTGAAACCTTTGAAATAGACAAATATTACAAGCTTTTACCTGGTTGAAAAGATCCACTAAATTTTTTATTTCTCTCTGAATTTAAATAAAATACTTTGCTTTATTTATATCACAGGCACTTGTTTCTGGTAAAAAAAAAATATACCTAGATACTGGTATATATAGTATCTAGGTATATATTTTTTTATCAGAAACAAGGATTTATATAACACAAATATGAGTTATTACAATTTGTGTGATATTGGATCACAACACAGTAATATTTCAAAGGGAAAAGGGGGGGGGGTTCAGGCAGCTTTAGCTATTTACTTCATTTGGGCAGGGTAACGTCAGAAGGATCGCGAAACAATGTTTCGATTAATCGCAATTGACTTCTCCTAGAAGTCTCCCCACTTCTCTCTGTTGTCTTCCACTTCTCCCTGTGAGCTCTGAAATAAAAGTCACTTTTCCCTCTAATTTGAAAGTAGTGGGAGCCCTGGATAATTATTCTCTAGTTTTTGTAATTTTTATGAATTTTTTCGGACAACGAAAAGATTGAGTCGGACAAGTACTTTTTAGTTCACCTGGACCAAACTATTGCCATCACTTGTCGTCCGTCGTCTGTAAACTTTTCACATTTCAAGCTTCTTCTCCGAAACCACTGGGCCGATTGGAACCAAACTTAGCAGGAATGTTCCTTGGATGGTCCTCTACAAAGTTACTGTTTTTTGTTCCAGTCGGATATTCAATATGGCTGCCAGGGCCATTAATATGCTGTGATTGGCTGAAATTTCAAAGATCTTCTTCTCTGAAACTAATGAACTGACTGAACCCAAACTGTAAATGAATGATCATTGGAATGTCCTTTACCAAGTTTCTGTTTTTTATGCCGATCGGAAATCCATGATGGCCGCCACCGCAATACATAGATTAACATTGGACCCTATGGGAAAATATTCAAATGCCTTCTTCTCAGAAACTACAAATATGATTAAAGCCAAACTGTACATGAATGTTCATTAGATGGTCCTCTACAAACTTTACGTTTTTTGTTCCGGTATGAAATTCAAAATGGCGGCTACGGCAGGACTTAGTTTAACATTGGACCCTATGGGAAAAATGTTTCAAAACGCTTCTTCTCTGAAACCACTTGGACAATTGAAACCAAACTGCCCAGGAATGATCATTGGAAGGTCCTCTACAAAGTTTTTGTTTTTTAAGTCGATCGGAAATCCAAGATGGCTGCCACCACAATACATAGATTAACATTGGACCCTATGGGAAAATGTTCAAATGCCTTCTTCTCAGAAACTGCAAATATGATTAAAGCCAAACTGTACATGAATGTTCATTCGATGGTCCTCTACAAACTTTACGTTTTTTGTTCTGATATGAAATTCAAAATGGCGGCTACGGCAGGACTTAGTTTAACATTGGACCCTATGGGAAAAATGTTTCAAAACGCTTCTTCTCTGAAACCACTAGGACAGTTGAAACCAAACTGCCCAGGAATGATCATTGGAAGGTTCTCTACAAACTTTATGTTTTTTATGTCCATCTGAAATCCAAGATGGCCACCACCACAATACATAGATTAACATTGGACCCTATGGGAAAATTTTCAAATGCCTTCTTCTCAGAAACTACAAATATCATTAAAGCCAAACTGTACATGAATGTTCATTGGATGGTCCTCTACAAACTTTACGTTTTTTGTTCTGATATGAAATTCAAAATGGCGGCTACGGCAGGACTTAGTTTAACATTGGACCCTATGGGAAAAATGTTTCAAAACGCTTCTTCTCTGAAACCACTAGGGCAGTTGAAACCAAACTGCCCAGGAATAATCATTGGAAGGTCCTCTACAAACTTTATGTTTTTTATGTCGATCGAAAATCCAAGATGGCCGCCACCGCAATACATAGATTAACATTGGACCCTATTGGAAAATGTTCAAATGCCTTCTTCTCAGAAACTACAAATATGATTAAAGCCAAACTGTACATGAATGTTCATTGGATGGTCCTCTACAAACTTTACGTTTTTTGTTCTGATATGAAATTCAAAATGGCGGCTACGGCAGGACTTAGTTTAACATTGGACCCTATGGGAAAAATGTTTCAAAACGCTTCTTCTCTGAAACCACTAGGACAGTTGAAACCAAACTGCCCAGGAATGATCATTGGAAGGTCCTCTACAAACTTTATGTTTTTTATGTCGATCGGAAATCCAAGATGGCCGCCACCGCAATACATAGATTAACATTGGACCCTATGGGAAAATGTTCAAATGCCTTCTTCTCAGAAACTACAAATATCATTAAAGCCAAACTGTACATGAATGTTCATTGGATGGTCCTCTACAAACTTTACGTTTTTTGTTCCGATATGAAATTCAAAATGGCGGCTACGGCAGGACTTAGTTTAGCATTGGACCCTATGGGAAAAATGTTTCAAAACGCTTCTTCTCTGAAACCACTTGGACAATTGAAACCAAACTGCCCAGGAATGATCATTGGAAGGTCCACTACAAAATTTATGTTTTTTTTTGTCGATCGGAAATCCAAGATGGCCGCCACCGCAATACATAGATTAACATTGGACCCTATGGGAAAATGTTCAAATGCCTTCTCCTCAGAAACTACAAATATTATTAAAGCCAAACTGTACATGAATGTTCATTAGATGGTCCTCTACAAACTTTACGTTTTTTGTTCCGGTATGAAATTCAAAATGGCGGCTACGGCAGGACTTAGTTTAACATTGGACCCTATGGGAAAAATGTTTCAAAACGCTTCTTCTCTGAAACCACTTGGACAATTGAAACCAAACTGCCCAGGAATGATCATTGGAAGGTCCTCTACAAAGTTTTTGTTTTTTAAGTCGATCGGAAATCCAAGATGGCTGCCACCACAATACATAGATTAACATTGGACCCTATGGGAAAATGTTCAAATGCCTTCTTCTCAGAAACTACAAATATGATTAAAGCCAAACTGTACATGAATGTTCATTGGATGGTCCTCTACAAACTTTACGTTTTTTGTTCTGATATGAAATTCAAAATGGCGGCTACGGCAGGACTTAGTTTAACATTGGACCCTATGGGAAAAATGTTTCAAAACGCTTCTTCTCTGAAACCACTAGGACAGTTGAAACCAAACTGCCCAGGAATGATCATTGGAAGGTCCTCTACAAACTTTATGTTTTTTATGTCCATCTGAAATCCAAGATGGCCACCACCACAATACATAGATTAACATTGGACCCTATGGGAAAATGTTCAAATGCCTTCTTCTCAGAAACTACAAATATCATTAAAGCCAAACTGTACATGAATGTTCATTGGATGGTCCTCTACAAACTTTACGTTTTTTGTTCTGATATGAAATTCAAAATGGCGGCTACGGCAGGACTTAGTTTAACATTGGACCCTATGGGAAAAATGTTTCAAAACGCTTCTTCTCTGAAACCACTAGGGCAGTTGAAACCAAACTGCCCAGGAATGATCATTGGAAGGTCCTCTACAAACTTTATGTTTTTTATGTCGATCGAAAATCCAAGATGGCCACCACCGCAATACATAGATTAACATTGGACCCTATGGGAAAATGTTCAAATGCCTTCTTCTCAGAAACTACAAATATTATTAAAGCCAAACTGTACATGAATGTTCATTGGATGGTCCTCTACAAACTTTACGTTTTTTGTTCTGATATGAAATTCAAAATGGCGGCTACGGCAGGACTTAGTTTAACATTGGACCCTATGGGAAAAATGTTTCAAAACGCTTCTTCTCTGAAACCACTAGGACAGTTGAAACCAAACTGCCCAGGAATGATCATTGGAAGGTCCTCTACAAACTTTATGTTTTTTATGTCGATCGGAAATCCAAGATGGCCGCCACCGCAATACATAGATTAACATTGGGCCCTATGGGAAAATGTTCAAATGCCTTCTTCTCAGAAACTACAAATATGATTAAAGCCAAACTGTACATGAATGTTCATTGGATGGTCCTCTACAAACTTTACGTTTTTTGTTCCGATATGAAATTCAAAATGGCGGCTACGGCAGGACTTAGTTTAGCATTGGACCCTATGGGAAAAATGTTTCAAAACGCTTCTTCTCTGAAACCACTTGGACAATTGAAACCAAACTGCCCAGGAATGATCATTGGAAGGTCCACTACAAAATTTATGTTTTTTTTTGTCGATCGGAAATCCAAGATGGCCGCCACCGCAATACATAGATTAACATTGGACCCTATGGGAAAATGTTCAAATGCCTTCTTCTCAGAAACTACAAATATTATTAAAGCCAAACTGTACATGAATGTTCATTGGATGGCCCTCTACAAACTTTACGTCTTTTGTTCCGATATGAAATTCAAAATGGCGGCTACGGCAGGACTTAGTTTAGCATTGGACCCTATGGGAAAAATGTTTCAAAACGCTTCTTCTCTGAAACCACTTGGACAATTGAAACCAAACTGCCCAGGAATGATCATTGGAAGGTCCTCTACAAACTTTATGTTTTTTATGTCCATCTGAAATCCAAGATGGCCACCACCACAATACATAGATTAACATTGGACCCTATGGGAAAATGTTCAAATGCCTTCTTCTCAGAAACTACAAATATCATTAAAGCCAAACTGTACATGAATGTTCATTGGATGGTCCTCTACAAACTTTACGTTTTTTGTTCTGATATGAAATTCAAAATGGTGGCTACGGCAGGACTTAGTTTAACATTGGACCCTATGGGAAAAATGTTTCAAAACGCTTCTTCTCTGAAACCACTAGGGCAGTTGAAACCAAACTGCCCAGGAATGATCATTGGAAGGTCCTCTACAAACTTTATGTTTTTTATGTCGATCGAAAATCCAAGATGGCCGCCACCGCAATACATAGATTAACATTGGACCCTATGGGAAAATGTTCAAATGCCTTCTTCTCAGAAACTACAAATATGATTAAAGCCAAACTGTACATGAATGTTCATTGGATGGTTCTCTACAAACTTTACGTTTTTTGTTCTGATATGAAATTCAAAATGGCGGCTACGGCAGGACTTAGTTTAACATTGGACCCTATGGGAAAAATGTTTCAAAACGCTTCTTCTCTGAAACCACTAGGACAGTTGAAACCAAACTGCCCAGGAATGATCATTGGAAGGTCCTCTACAAACTTTATGTTTTTTATGTCGATCGGAAATCCAAGATGGCCGCCACCGCAATACATAGATTAACATTGGACCCTATGGGAAAATGTTCAAATGCCTTCTTCTCAGAAACTACAAATATCATTAAAGCCAAACTGTACATGAATGTTCATTGGATGGTCCTCTACAAACTTTACGTTTTTTGTTCCGATATGAAATTCAAAATGGCGGCTACGGCAGGACTTAGTTTAGCATTGGACCCTATGGGAAAAATGTTTCAAAACGCTTCTTCTCTGAAACCACTTGGACAATTGAAACCAAACTGCCCAGGAATGATCATTGGAAGGTCCACTACAAAATTTATGTTTTTTTTTGTCGATCGGAAATCCAAGATGGCCGCCACCGCAATACATAGATTAACATTGGACCCTATGGGAAAATGTTCAAATGCCTTCTTCTCAGAAACTACAAATATTATTAAAGCCAAACTGTACATGAATGTTCATTGGATGGCCCTCTACAAACTTTACGTCTTTTGTTCCGATATGAAATTCAAAATGGCGGCTACGGCAGGACTTAGTTTAGCATTGGACCCTATGGGAAAAATGTTTCAAAACGCTTCTTCTCTGAAACCACTTGGACAATTGAAACCAAACTGCCCAGGAATGATCATTGGAAGGTCCACTACAAAATTTATGTTTTTTTATGTCGATCGGAAATCCAAGATGGCCGCCACCGCAATACATAGATTAACATTGGACCCTATGGGAAAATGTTCAAATGCCTTCTCCTCAGAAACTACAAATATTATTAAAGCCAAACTGTACATGAATGTTCATTGGATGGTCCTCTACAAACTTTACGTCTTTTGTTCTGATATGAAATTTAAAATGGCGGCTACGGCAGGACTTAGTTTAACATTGGACCCTATGGGAAAAATGTTTCAAAACGCCTCTTCTCTGAAACCACTTGGACAATTGAAACCAAACTGCCCAGGAATAGTCATTGGAAGATCCTCCACAAAATTTATGTTTTTTTTATGCCGATCGAAAATTCAAGATGGCCGCCACCGCAGGACATAGATTAACATTGGACCCTATGGGAAAATATTCAAATGCCTTCTTCTCAGAAACTACAAATATGATTAAAGCCAAACTGTACATGAATGTTCATTGGATGGTCCTCTACAAACTTTACGTTTTTTGTTCTGATATGAAATTCAAAATGGCGGCTACGGCAGGACTTAGTTTAACATTGGACCCTATGGGAAAAATGTTTCAAAACGCTTCTTCTCTGAAACCACTTGGACAATTGAAACCAAACTGCCCAGGAATGATCATTGGAAGGTCCTCTACAAAGTTTGTTTTTTATGTCGATCGGAAATCCAAGATGGCCGCCACCGCAATACATAGATTAACATTGGACCCTATGGGAAAATGTTCAAATGCCTTCTTCTCAGAAACTACAAATATTATTAAAGCCAAACTGTACATGAATGTTCATTGGATGGTTCTCTACAAAATTTACGTTTTTTTTTCCGGTATGAAATTCAAAATGGCGGCTACGGCAGGACTTAGTTTAACATTGGACCCTATGGGAAAATGTTCAAATGCCTTCTCCTCAGAAACTACAAATATTATTAAAGCCAAACTGTACATGAATGTTCATTGGATGGCCCTCTACAAACTTTACGTCTTTTGTTCCGATATTAAATTTAAAATGGCGGCTACGGCAGGACTTAGTTTAACATTGGACCCTATGGGAAAAATGTTTCAAAACGCCTCTTCTCTGAAACCACTTGGACAATTGAAACCAAACTGCCCAGGAATAGTCATTGGAAGGTACTCTACAAAATTTATGTTTTTTTTATGCCGATCGAAAATTCAAGATGGCCGCCACCGCAGGACATAGATTAACATTGGACCCTATGGGAAAATATTCAAATGCCTTCTTCTCAGAAACTACAAATATGATTAAAGCCAAACTGTACATGAATGTTCATTAGATGGTCCTCTACAAACTTTATGTTTTTTGTTCCAGTATGAAATTCAAAATGGCGGCTACGGCAGGACTTAGTTTAACATTGGACCCTATGGGAAAAATGTTTCAAAACGCTTCTTCTCTGAAACCACTTGAACAATTGAAACCAAACTGCCCAGGAATGATCATTGGAAGGTCCTCTACAAAGTTTGTTTTTTATGTCGATCGGAAATCCAAGGTGGCCGCCACCGCAATACATAGATTAACATTGGATCCTATGAGAAAATGTTCAAATGCCTTCTTCTCAGAAACTACAAATATTATTAAAGCCAAGCTGTACATGAATGTTCATTGGATGGTCCTCTACAAACTTTACGTTTTTTGTTCCGGTATGAAATTCAAAATGGCGGCTACGGCAGGACTTAGTTTAACATTGGACCCTATGGGAAAAATGTTTCAAAACGCTTCTTCTCTGAAACCACTTGGACAATTGAAACCAAACTCCCCAGGAATGATCATTGGAAGGACCTCTACAAAATTTTGTTTTTTATGTCGATCGGAAATCCAAGATGTCCGCCACTGCAATACATAGATTAACATTGGACCCTATGGGAAAATGTTCAAATGCCTTCTTCTCAGAAACTACAAATATTATTAAAGCCAAACTGTACATGAATGTTCATTGGATGGTCCTCTACAAACGACGTTTTTTGTTCCGATATGAAATTCAAAATGGCGGCTACGGCAGGACTTAGTTTAACATTGGACCCTATGGGAAAAATGTTTCAAAACGCTTCTTCTCTGAAACCACTAGGACAGTTGAAACCAAACTGCCCAGGAATGATCATTGGAAGGTTCTCTACAAACTTTATGTTTTTTATGTCCATCTGAAATCCAAGATGGCCACCACCACAATACATAGATTAACATTGGACCCTATGGGAAAATGTTCAAATGCCTTCTTCTCAGAAACTACAAATATCATTAAAGCCAAACTGTACATGAATGTTCATTGGATGGTCCTCTACAAACTTTACGTTTTTTGTTCTGATATGAAATTCAAAATGGCGGCTACGGCAGGACTTAGTTTAACATTGGACCCTATGGGAAAAATGTTTCAAAACGCTTCTTCTCTGAAACCACTAGGGCAGTTGAAACCAAACTGCCCAGGAATGATCATTGGAAGGTCCTCTACAAACTTTATGTTTTTTATGTCGATCGAAAATCCAAGATGGCCGCCACCGCAATACATAGATTAACATTGGACCCTATGGGAAAATGTTCAAATGCCTTCTCCTCAGAAACTACAAATATTATTAAAGCCAAACTGTACATGAATGTTCATTGGATGGTCCTCTACAAACTTTACGTCTTTTGTTCTGATATGAAATTTAAAATGGCGGCTACGGCAGGACTTAGTTTAACATTGGACCCTATGGGAAAAATGTTTCAAAACGCCTCTTCTCTGAAACCACTTGGACAATTGAAACCAAACTGCCCAGGAATAGTCATTGGAAGGTCCTCCACAAAATTTATGTTTTTTTTATGCCGATCGAAAATTCAAGATGGCCGCCACCGCAGGACATAGATTAACATTGGACCCTATGGGAAAATATTCAAATGCCTTCTTCTCAGAAACTACAAATATGATTAAAGCCAAACTGTACATGAATGTTCATTGGATGGTCCTCTACAAACTTTACGTTTTTTGTTCTGATATGAAATTCAAAATGGCGGCTACGGCAGGACTTAGTTTAACATTGGACCCTATGGGAAAAATGTTTCAAAACGCTTCTTCTCTGAAACCACTTGGACAATTGAAACCAAACTGCCCAGGAATGATCATTGGAAGGTCCTCTACAAAGTTTGTTTTTTATGTCGATCGGAAATCCAAGATGGCCGCCACCGCAATACATAGATTAACATTGGACCCTATTGGAAAATGTTCAAATGCCTTCTTCTCAGAAACTACAAATATTATTAAAGCCAAACTGTACATGAATGTTCATTGGATGGTTCTCTACAAAATTTACGTTTTTTTTTCCGGTATGAAATTCAAAATGGCGGCTACGGCAGGACTTAGTTTAACATTGGACCCTATGGGAAAATGTTCAAATGCCTTCTCCTCAGAAACTACAAATATTATTAAAGCCAAACTGTACATGAATGTTCATTGGATGGCCCTCTACAAACTTTACGTCTTTTGTTCCGATATTAAATTTAAAATGGCGGCTACGGCAGGACTTAGTTTAACATTGGACCCTATGGGAAAAATGTTTCAAAACGCCTCTTCTCTGAAACCACTTGGACAATTGAAACCAAACTGCCCAGGAATAGTCATTGGAAGGTACTCTACAAAATTTATGTTTTTTTTATGCCGATCGAAAATTCAAGATGGCCGCCACCGCAGGACATAGATTAACATTGGACCCTATGGGAAAATATTCAAATGCCTTCTTCTCAGAAACTACAAATATGATTAAAGCCAAACTGTACATGAATGTTCATTAGATGGTCCTCTACAAACTTTATGTTTTTTGTTCCAGTATGAAATTCAAAATGGCGGCTACGGCAGGACTTAGTTTAACATTGGACCCTATGGGAAAAATGTTTCAAAACGCTTCTTCTCTGAAACCACTTGAACAATTGAAACCAAACTGCCCAGGAATGATCATTGGAAGGTCCTCTACAAAGTTTGTTTTTTATGTCGATCGGAAATCCAAGGTGGCCGCCACCGCAATACATAGATTAACATTGGATCCTATGAGAAAATGTTCAAATGCCTTCTTCTCAGAAACTACAAATATTATTAAAGCCAAGCTGTACATGAATGTTCATTGGATGGTCCTCTACAAACTTTACGTTTTTTGTTCCGGTATGAAATTCAAAATGGCGGCTACGGCAGGACTTAGTTTAACATTGGACCCTATGGGAAAAATGTTTCAAAACGCTTCTTCTCTGAAACCACTTGGACAATTGAAACCAAACTCCCCAGGAATGATCATTGGAAGGACCTCTACAAAATTTTGTTTTTTATGTCGATCGGAAATCCAAGATGTCCGCCACTGCAATACATAGATTAACATTGGACCCTATGGGAAAATGTTCAAATGCCTTCTTCTCAGAAACTACAAATATTATTAAAGCCAAACTGTACATGAATGTTCATTGGATGGTCCTCTACAAACGACGTTTTTTGTTCCGATATGAAATTCAAAATGGCGGCTACGGCAGGACTTAGTTTAACATTGGACCCTATGGGAAAAATGTTTCAAAACGCTTCTTCTCTGAAACCACTAGGACAGTTGAAACCAAACTGCCCAGGAATGATCATTGGAAGGTTCTCTACAAACTTTATGTTTTTTATGTCCATCTGAAATCCAAGATGGCCACCACCACAATACATAGATTAACATTGGACCCTATGGGAAAATGTTCAAATGCCTTCTTCTCAGAAACTACAAATATCATTAAAGCCAAACTGTACATGAATGTTCATTGGATGGTCCTCTACAAACTTTACGTTTTTTGTTCTGATATGAAATTCAAAATGGCGGCTACGGCAGGACTTAGTTTAACATTGGACCCTATGGGAAAAATGTTTCAAAACGCTTCTTCTCTGAAACCACTTGGACAATTGAAACCAAACTGCCCAGGAATGATCATTGGAAGGTCCTCTACAAAGTTTGTTTTTTATGTCGATCGGAAATCCAAGATGGCCGCCACCGCAATACATAGATTAACATTGGACCCTATTGGAAAATGTTCAAATGCCTTCTCCTCAGAAACTACAAATATTATTAAAGCCAAACTGTACATGAATGTTCATTGGATGGTCCTCTACAAACTTTACGTCTTTTGTTCTGATATGAAATTTAAAATGGCGGCTACGGCAGGACTTAGTTTAACATTGGACCCTATGGGAAAAATGTTTCAAAACGCCTCTTCTCTGAAACCACTTGGACAATTGAAACCAAACTGCCCAGGAATAGTCATTGGAAGGTCCTCCACAAAATTTATGTTTTTTTTATGCCGATCGAAAATTCAAGATGGCCGCCACCGCAGGACATAGATTAACATTGGACCCTATGGGAAAATATTCAAATGCCTTCTTCTCAGAAACTACAAATATGATTAAAGCCAAACTGTACATGAATGTTCATTGGATGGTCCTCTACAAACTTTACGTTTTTTGTTCTGATATGAAATTCAAAATGGCGGCTACGGCAGGACTTAGTTTAACATTGGACCCTATGGGAAAAATGTTTCAAAACGCTTCTTCTCTGAAACCACTTGGACAATTGAAACCAAACTGCCCAGGAATGATCATTGGAAGGTCCTCTACAAAGTTTGTTTTTTATGTCGATCGGAAATCCAAGATGGCCGCCACCGCAATACATAGATTAACATTGGACCCTATTGGAAAATGTTCAAATGCCTTCTTCTCAGAAACTACAAATATTATTAAAGCCAAACTGTACATGAATGTTCATTGGATGGTTCTCTACAAAATTTACGTTTTTTTTTCCGGTATGAAATTCAAAATGGCGGCTACGGCAGGACTTAGTTTAACATTGGACCCTATGGGAAAATGTTCAAATGCCTTCTCCTCAGAAACTACAAATATTATTAAAGCCAAACTGTACATGAATGTTCATTGGATGGCCCTCTACAAACTTTACGTCTTTTGTTCCGATATTAAATTTAAAATGGCGGCTACGGCAGGACTTAGTTTAACATTGGACCCTATGGGAAAAATGTTTCAAAACGCCTCTTCTCTGAAACCACTTGGACAATTGAAACCAAACTGCCCAGGAATAGTCATTGGAAGGTACTCTACAAAATTTATGTTTTTTTTATGCCGATCGAAAATTCAAGATGGCCGCCACCGCAGGACATAGATTAACATTGGACCCTATGGGAAAATATTCAAATGCCTTCTTCTCAGAAACTACAAATATGATTAAAGCCAAACTGTACATGAATGTTCATTAGATGGTCCTCTACAAACTTTATGTTTTTTGTTCCAGTATGAAATTCAAAATGGCGGCTACGGCAGGACTTAGTTTAACATTGGACCCTATGGGAAAAATGTTTCAAAACGCTTCTTCTCTGAAACCACTTGAACAATTGAAACCAAACTGCCCAGGAATGATCATTGGAAGGTCCTCTACAAAGTTTGTTTTTTATGTCGATCGGAAATCCAAGGTGGCCGCCACCGCAATACATAGATTAACATTGGATCCTATGAGAAAATGTTCAAATGCCTTCTTCTCAGAAACTACAAATATTATTAAAGCCAAGCTGTACATGAATGTTCATTGGATGGTCCTCTACAAACTTTACGTTTTTTGTTCCGGTATGAAATTCAAAATGGCGGCTACGGCAGGACTTAGTTTAACATTGGACCCTATGGGAAAAATGTTTCAAAACGCTTCTTCTCTGAAACCACTTGGACAATTGAAACCAAACTCCCCAGGAATGATCATTGGAAGGACCTCTACAAAATTTTGTTTTTTATGTCGATCGGAAATCCAAGATGTCCGCCACTGCAATACATAGATTAACATTGGACCCTATGGGAAAATGTTCAAATGCCTTCTTCTCAGAAACTACAAATATTATTAAAGCCAAACTGTACATGAATGTTCATTGGATGGTCCTCTACAAACGACGTTTTTTGTTCCGATATGAAATTCAAAATGGCGGCTACGGCAGGACTTAGTTTAACATTGGACCCTATGGGAAAAATGTTTCAAAACGCTTCTTCTCTGAAACCACTAGGACAGTTGAAACCAAACTGCCCAGGAATGATCATTGGAAGGTTCTCTACAAACTTTATGTTTTTTATGTCCATCTGAAATCCAAGATGGCCACCACCACAATACATAGATTAACATTGGACCCTATGGGAAAATGTTCAAATGCCTTCTTCTCAGAAACTACAAATATCATTAAAGCCAAACTGTACATGAATGTTCATTGGATGGTCCTCTACAAACTTTACGTTTTTTGTTCTGATATGAAATTCAAAATGGCGGCTACGGCAGGACTTAAGTTTAACATTGGACCCTATGGGAAAAATGTTTCAAAACGCTTCTTCTCTGAAACCACTAGGGCAGTTGAAACCAAACTGCCCAGGAATGATCATTGGAAGGTCCTCTACAAACTTTATGTTTTTTATGTCGATCGAAAATCCAAGATGGCCGCCACCGCAATACATAGATTAACATTGGACCCTATGGGAAAATGTTCAAATGCCTTCTCCTCAGAAACTACAAATATTATTAAAGCCAAACTGTACATGAATGTTCATTGGATGGTCCTCTACAAACTTTACGTCTTTTGTTCTGATATGAAATTTAAAATGGCGGCTACGGCAGGACTTAGTTTAACATTGGACCCTATGGGAAAAATGTTTCAAAACGCCTCTTCTCTGAAACCACTTGGACAATTGAAACCAAACTGCCCAGGAATAGTCATTGGAAGGTCCTCCACAAAATTTATGTTTTTTTTATGCCGATCGAAAATTCAAGATGGCCGCCACCGCAGGACATAGATTAACATTGGACCCTATGGGAAAATATTCAAATGCCTTCTTCTCAGAAACTACAAATATGATTAAAGCCAAACTGTACATGAATGTTCATTGGATGGTCCTCTACAAACTTTACGTTTTTTGTTCTGATATGAAATTCAAAATGGCGGCTACGGCAGGACTTAGTTTAACATTGGACCCTATGGGAAAAATGTTTCAAAACGCTTCTTCTCTGAAACCACTTGGACAATTGAAACCAAACTGCCCAGGAATGATCATTGGAAGGTCCTCTACAAAGTTTGTTTTTTATGTCGATCGGAAATCCAAGATGGCCACCAGCGCAATACATAGATTAACATTGGACCCTATTGGAAAATGTTCAAATGCCTTCTTCTCAGAAACTACAAATATTATTAAAGCCAAACTGTACATGAATGTTCATTGGATGGTTCTCTACAAAATTTACGTTTTTTTTCCCGGTATGAAATTCAAAATGGCGGCTACGGCAGGACTTAGTTTAACATTGGACCCTATGGGAAAAATGTTTCAAAACGCTTCTTCTCTGAAACCACTAGGACAGTTGAAACCAAACTGCCCAGGAATGATCATTGGAAGGTTCTCTACAAACTTTATGTTTTTTATGTCCATCTGAAATCCAAGATGGCCACCACCACAATACATAGATTAACATTGGACCCTATGGGAAAATGTTCAAATGCCTTCTTCTCAGAAACTACAAATATCATTAAAGCCAAACTGTACATGAATGTTCATTGGATGGTCCTCTACAAACTTTACGTTTTTTGTTCTGATATGAAATTCAAAATGGCGGCTACGGCAGGACTTAAGTTTAACATTGGACCCTATGGGAAAAATGTTTCAAAACGCTTCTTCTCTGAAACCACTAGGGCAGTTGAAACCAAACTGCCCAGGAATGATCATTGGAAGGTCCTCTACAAACTTTATGTTTTTTATGTCGATCGAAAATCCAAGATGGCCGCCACCGCAATACATAGATTAACATTGGACCCTATGGGAAAATGTTCAAATGCCTTCTCCTCAGAAACTACAAATATTATTAAAGCCAAACTGTACATGAATGTTCATTGGATGGTCCTCTACAAACTTTACGTCTTTTGTTCTGATATGAAATTTAAAATGGCGGCTACGGCAGGACTTAGTTTAACATTGGACCCTATGGGAAAAATGTTTCAAAACGCCTCTTCTCTGAAACCACTTGGACAATTGAAACCAAACTGCCCAGGAATAGTCATTGGAAGGTCCTCCACAAAATTTATGTTTTTTTTATGCCGATCGAAAATTCAAGATGGCCGCCACCGCAGGACATAGATTAACATTGGACCCTATGGGAAAATATTCAAATGCCTTCTTCTCAGAAACTACAAATATGATTAAAGCCAAACTGTACATGAATGTTCATTGGATGGTCCTCTACAAACTTTACGTTTTTTGTTCTGATATGAAATTCAAAATGGCGGCTACGGCAGGACTTAGTTTAACATTGGACCCTATGGGAAAAATGTTTCAAAACGCTTCTTCTCTGAAACCACTTGGACAATTGAAACCAAACTGCCCAGGAATGATCATTGGAAGGTCCTCTACAAAGTTTGTTTTTTATGTCGATCGGAAATCCAAGATGGCCACCACCGCAATACATAGATTAACATTGGACCCTATTGGAAAATGTTCAAATGCCTTCTTCTCAGAAACTACAAATATTATTAAAGCCAAACTGTACATGAATGTTCATTGGATGGTTCTCTACAAAATTTACGTTTTTTTTTCCGGTATGAAATTCAAAATGGCGGCTACGGCAGGACTTAGTTTAACATTGGACCCTATGGGAAAATGTTCAAATGCCTTCTCCTCAGAAACTACAAATATTATTAAAGCCAAACTGTACATGAATGTTCATTGGATGGCCCTCTACAAACTTTACGTCTTTTGTTCCGATATTAAATTTAAAATGGCGGCTACGGCAGGACTTAGTTTAACATTGGACCCTATGGGAAAAATGTTTCAAAACGCCTCTTCTCTGAAACCACTTGGACAATTGAAACCAAACTGCCCAGGAATAGTCATTGGAAGGTACTCTACAAAATTTATGTTTTTTTTATGCCGATCGAAAATTCAAGATGGCCGCCACCGCAGGACATAGATTAACATTGGACCCTATGGGAAAATATTCAAATGCCTTCTTCTCAGAAACTACAAATATGATTAAAGCCAAACTGTACATGAATGTTCATTAGATGGTCCTCTACAAACTTTATGTTTTTTGTTCCAGTATGAAATTCAAAATGGCGGCTACGGCAGGACTTAGTTTAACATTGGACCCTATGGGAAAAATGTTTCAAAACGCTTCTTCTCTGAAACCACTAGAACAATTGAAACCAAACTGCCCAGGAATGATCATTGGAAGATCCTCTACAAAGTTTGTTTTTTATGTCGATCGGAAATCCAAGGTGGCCGCCACCGCAATACATAGATTAACATTGGATCCTATGAGAAAATGTTCAAATGCCTTCTTCTCAGAAACTACAAATATTATTAAAGCCAAGCTGTACATGAATGTTCATTGGATGGTCCTCTACAAACTTTACGTTTTTTGTTCCGGTATGAAATTCAAAATGGCGGCTACGGCAGGACTTAGTTTAACATTGGACCCTATGGGAAAAATGTTTCAAAACGCTTCTTCTCTGAAACCACTTGGACAATTGAAACCAAACTCCCCAGGAATGATCATTGGAAGGACCTCTACAAAATTTTGTTTTTTATGTCGATCGGAAATCCAAGATGTCCGCCACTGCAATACATAGATTAACATTGGACCCTATGGGAAAATGTTCAAATGCCTTCTTCTCAGAAACTACAAATATTATTAAAGCCAAACTGTACATGAATGTTCATTGGATGGTCCTCTACAAACGACGTTTTTTGTTCCGATATGAAATTCAAAATGGCGGCTACGGCAGGACTTAGTTTAACATTGGACCCTATGGGAAAAATGTTTCAAAACACTTCTTCTCTGAAACCACTAGGACAGTTGAAACCAAACTGCCCAGGAATGATCATTGGAAGGTTCTCTACAAACTTTATGTTTTTTATGTCCATCTGAAATCCAAGATGGCCACCACCACAATACATAGATTAACATTGGACCCTATGGGAAAATGTTCAAATGCCTTCTTCTCAGAAACTACAAATATCATTAAAGCCAAACTGTACATGAATGTTCATTGGATGGTCCTCTACAAACTTTACGTTTTTTGTTCTGATATGAAATTCAAAATGGCGGCTACGGCAGGACTTAGTTTAACATTGGACCCTATGGGAAAAATGTTTCAAAACGCTTCTTCTCTGAAACCACTAGGGCAGTTGAAACCAAACTGCCCAGGAATGATCATTGGAAGGTCCTCTACAAACTTTATGTTTTTTATGTCGATCGAAAATCCAAGATGGCCGCCACCGCAATACATAGATTAACATTGGACCCTATTGGAAAATGTTCAAATGCCTTCTTCTCAGAAACTACAAATATGATTAAAGCCAAACTGTACATGAATGTTCATTGGATGGTCCTCTACAAACTTTACGTTTTTTGTTCTGATATGAAATTCAAAATGGCGGCTACGGCAGGACTTAGTTTAACATTGGACCCTATGGGAAAAATGTTTCAAAACGCTTCTTCTCTGAAACCACTAGGACAGTTGAAACCAAACTGCCCAGGAATGATCATTGGAAGGTCCTCTACAAACTTTATGTTTTTTATGTCGATCGGAAATCCAAGATGGCCGCCACCGCAATACATAGATTAACATTGGACCCTATGGGAAAATGTTCAAATGCCTTCTTCTCAGAAACTACAAATATCATTAAAGCCAAACTGTACATGAATGTTCATTGGATGGTCCTCTACAAACTTTACGTTTTTTGTTCCGATATGAAATTCAAAATGGCGGCTACGGCAGGACTTAGTTTAGCATTGGACCCTATGGGAAAAATGTTTCAAAACGCTTCTTCTCTGAAACCACTTGGACAATTGAAACCAAACTGCCCAGGAATGATCATTGGAAGGTCCACTACAAAATTTATGTTTTTTTTTGTCGATCGGAAATCCAAGATGGCCGCCACCGCAATACATAGATTAACATTGGACCCTATGGGAAAATGTTCAAATGCCTTCTCCTCAGAAACTACAAATATTATTAAAGCCAAACTGTACATGAATGTTCATTAGATGGTCCTCTACAAACTTTACGTTTTTTGTTCCGGTATGAAATTCAAAATGGCGGCTACGGCAGGACTTAGTTTAACATTGGACCCTATGGGAAAAATGTTTCAAAACGCTTCTTCTCTGAAACCACTTGGACAATTGAAACCAAACTGCCCAGGAATGATCATTGGAAGGTCCTCTACAAAGTTTTTGTTTTTTAAGTCGATCGGAAATCCAAGATGGCTGCCACCACAATACATAGATTAACATTGGACCCTATGGGAAAATGTTCAAATGCCTTCTTCTCAGAAACTACAAATATGATTAAAGCCAAACTGTACATGAATGTTCATTGGATGGTCCTCTACAAACTTTACGTTTTTTGTTCTGATATGAAATTCAAAATGGCGGCTACGGCAGGACTTAGTTTAACATTGGACCCTATGGGAAAAATGTTTCAAAACGCTTCTTCTCTGAAACCACTAGGACAGTTGAAACCAAACTGCCCAGGAATGATCATTGGAAGGTCCTCTACAAACTTTATGTTTTTTATGTCCATCTGAAATCCAAGATGGCCACCACCACAATACATAGATTAACATTGGACCCTATGGGAAAATGTTCAAATGCCTTCTTCTCAGAAACTACAAATATCATTAAAGCCAAACTGTACATGAATGTTCATTGGATGGTCCTCTACAAACTTTACGTTTTTTGTTCTGATATGAAATTCAAAATGGCGGCTACGGCAGGACTTAGTTTAACATTGGACCCTATGGGAAAAATGTTTCAAAACGCTTCTTCTCTGAAACCACTAGGGCAGTTGAAACCAAACTGCCCAGGAATGATCATTGGAAGGTCCTCTACAAACTTTATGTTTTTTATGTCGATCGAAAATCCAAGATGGCCGCCACCGCAATACATAGATTAACATTGGACCCTATTGGAAAATGTTCAAATGCCTTCTTCTCAGAAACTACAAATATCATTAAAGCCAAACTGTACATGAATGTTCATTGGATGGTCCTCTACAAACTTTACGTTTTTTGTTCTGATATGAAATTCAAAATGGCGGCTACGGCAGGACTTAGTTTAACATTGGACCCTATGGGAAAAATGTTTCAAAACGCTTCTTCTCTGAAACCACTAGGACAGTTGAAACCAAACTGCCCAGGAATGATCATTGGAAGGTCCTCTACAAACTTTATGTTTTTTATGTCGATCGGAAATCCAAGATGGCCACCACCGCAATACATAGATTAACATTGGACCCTATGGGAAAATGTTCAAATGCCTTCTTCTCAGAAACTACAAATATCATTAAAGCCAAACTGTACATGAATGTTCATTGGATGGTCCTCTACAAACTTTACGTTTTTTGTTCCGATATGAAATTCAAAATGGCGGCTACGGCAGGACTTAGTTTAGCATTGGACCCTATGGGAAAAATGTTTCAAAACGCTTCTTCTCTGAAACCACTTGGACAATTGAAACCAAACTGCCCAGGAATGATCATTGGAAGGTCCACTACAAAATTTATGTTTTTTTTTGTCGATCGGAAATCCAAGATGGCCGCCACCGCAATACATAGATTAACATTGGACCCTATGGGAAAATGTTCAAATGCCTTCTCCTCAGAAACTACAAATATTATTAAAGCCAAACTGTACATGAATGTTCATTAGATGGTCCTCTACAAACTTTACGTTTTTTGTTCCGGTATGAAATTCAAAATGGCGGCTACGGCAGGACTTAGTTTAACATTGGACCCTATGGGAAAAATGTTTCAAAACGCTTCTTCTCTGAAACCACTTGGACAATTGAAACCAAACTGCCCAGGAATGATCATTGGAAGGTCCACTACAAAATTTATGTTTTTTTATGTCGATCGGAAATCCAAGATGGCCGCCACCGCAATACATAGATTAACATTGGACCCTATGGGAAAATGTTCAAATGCCTTCTCCTCAGAAACTACAAATATTATTAAAGCCAAACTGTACATGAATGTTCATTGGATGGTCCTCTACAAACTTTACGTCTTTTGTTCTGATATGAAATTTAAAATGGCGGCTACGGCAGGACTTAGTTTAACATTGGACCCTATGGGAAAAATGTTTCAAAACGCCTCTTCTCTGAAACCACTTGGACAATTGAAACCAAACTGCCCAGGAATAGTCATTGGAAGGTCCTCCACAAAATTTATGTTTTTTTTATGCCGATCGAAAATTCAAGATGGCCGCCACCGCAGGACATAGATTAACATTGGACCCTATGGGAAAATATTCAAATGCCTTCTTCTCAGAAACTACAAATATGATTAAAGCCAAACTGTACATGAATGTTCATTGGATGGTCCTCTACAAACTTTACGTTTTTTGTTCTGATATGAAATTCAAAATGGCGGCTACGGCAGGACTTAGTTTAACATTGGACCCTATGGGAAAAATGTTTCAAAACGCTTCTTCTCTGAAACCACTTGGACAATTGAAACCAAACTGCCCAGGAATGATCATTGGAAGGTCCTCTACAAAGTTTGTTTTTTATGTCGATCGGAAATCCAAGATGGCCGCCACCGCAATACATAGATTAACATTGGACCCTATTGGAAAATGTTCAAATGCCTTCTTCTCAGAAACTACAAATATTATTAAAGCCAAACTGTACATGAATGTTCATTGGATGGCCCTCTACAAACTTTATGTCTTTTGTTCCGATATTAAATTTAAAATGGCGGCTACGGCAGGACTTAGTTTAACATTGGACCCTATGGGAAAAATGTTTCAAAACGCCTCTTCTCTGAAACCACTTGGACAATTGAAACCAAACTGCCCAGGAATAGTCATTGGAAGGTACTCTACAAAATTTATGTTTTTTTTATGCCGATCGAAAATTCAAGATGGCCGCCACCGCAGGACATAGATTAACATTGGACCCTATGGGAAAATATTCAAATGCCTTCTTCTCAGAAACTACAAATATGATTAAAGCCAAACTGTACATGAATGTTCATTAGATGGTCCTCTACAAACTTTATGTTTTTTGTTCCAGTATGAAATTCAAAATGGCGGCTACGGCAGGACTTCGTTTAACATTGGACCCTATGGGAAAAATGTTTCAAAACGCTTCTTCTCTGAAACCACTTGAACAATTGAAACCAAACTGCCCAGGAATGATCATTGGAAGGTCCTCTACAAAGTTTGTTTTTTATGTCGATCGGAAATCCAAGGTGGCCGCCACCGCAATACATAGATTAACATTGGATCCTATGAGAAAATGTTCAAATGCCTTCTTCTCAGAAACTACAAATATTATTAAAGCCAAGCTGTACATGAATGTTCATTGGATGGTCCTCTACAAACTTTACGTTTTTTGTTCCGGTATGAAATTCAAAATGGCGGCTACGGCAGGACTTAGTTTAACATTGGACCCTATGGGAAAAATGTTTCAAAACGCTTCTTCTCTGAAACCACTTGGACAATTGAAACCAAACTCCCCAGGAATGATCATTGGAAGGACCTCTACAAAATTTTGTTTTTTATGTCGATCGGAAATCCAAGATGTCCGCCACTGCAATACATAGATTAACATTGGACCCTATGGGAAAATGTTCAAATGCCTTCTTCTCAGAAACTACAAATATTATTAAAGCCAAACTGTACATGAATGTTCATTGGATGGTCCTCTACAAACGACGTTTTTTGTTCCGATATGAAATTCAAAATGGCGGCTACGGCAGGACTTAGTTTAACATTGGACCCTATGGGAAAAATGTTTCAAAACGCTTCTTCTCTGAAACCACTTGGACAATTGAAACCAAACTGCCCAGGAATGATCATTGGATGGTCCTCTACAAGGTGTGTGTTTTTTATGCCGATCGGATATCCAAGATGGCCACCACCGCAGGACATAGATTAGCATTGAACCCTATGGGAAAATGTTCAAATGCCTTGTTCTCAGAAACTACAAATATGATTAAAGCCAAACTGTACATGAATGTTCATTGGATGGTCCTCTACAAACTTCACATTTTTTGTTCTGATATGAAATTCAAAATGGCGGCTACGGCAGGACTTGTTTAACATTGGACCCTATGGGAAAAATGTTTCAAAACGCTTCTTCTCTGAAACCAAACTGCCCAGGAATGATCATTGGAAGATACTCTGTTTGTTATGCCGATCGGAAATCCAAGATGGCTGCCACCACAGGCCATAGTATTAACACAGGACCATATCGGGAAAATACAGAAATATCTTCTTCTCTGAAGCTATTGCACTGATTGAACCTAAACTGTGCATCAATCATTGGAAGGTCCTTTACAAACTTTGTGTTTTTTATGTTGATCGTAATTCCAAGATGACTACCAGTACATAGTTTTTACATAGGACCAATTGGTTTTTTTTATAACCAGGTGTACGATACAGGCTCTTGAGAGCCTCTGGTTCAAATGGTAAAACGTTTTACAATTTCTTAATCAACACAGCATGACCTCCACAGCAATGTCTCAGATTTTTCCTGTGATGTTTCAATCTCTCTTAAAGCTCCATTATGTGTATACAGCCTGACTTCATAAGATTTCACCACCTTTAATTGTGTGTAGAATTTGCTCTATTAATTCTATCAGAAATCGGAGACATTGTTTTGCAGATAATAGGTCTAAGAACAACATACACCAAAACCAAGCCTCTAGGGGTACCATGCAGGAGCTAATTTCATTGAAAGTCGACATTTTATGTCAAAAATTGTAGTGGAAAAATCCCAAAAGTTGTAATTTTCCTCTTGGTACCCCATTTTCATGAATAAAAGTCACAAATGTACCATGGGAACACTTCAGGATTGACCTTAAGTCATAAATCAACAATGATTTGACCAGAAAGATAGATTTCTTCACACAAACTCTAAATATAGCTGGAAAATGCACACCCTGTGCAGGGGGGGGGGGGGGGGGGGGGGGGGGGGAAAGGGAAGTTACATCACTCTGACCTAGCTTGAAGTTAACTGTCTACTGATAAGGTCATAATTCCACCTCCACTGACCAGACCTGAACCACTAATTATAACAGGAATCACCTGGAACCTTAGTTTGCTCATTATGTATATTCTTCCCTTTTAGTTGGATTTTACTAAATGAAAATTATACATTAGATGTTTTGAAATAAATTCCATTGCAAATAACTAATTTATTTCTTTTGGTATTGATGAAAAGTTAGCTACATCCATGCAGCTTTCCCCTTCTCTTATCACCTCTTATCTCAAGTATTACTGGTCAGTGGTCATAAAACTATCAAATTGTCCAATAGATAAACAATTAAGGACCGCCCACTTGTTTTTATCATGTCTGATTCAAGTACATGTGTTTGTTTACATAACTAACTAAAAGTAATGCTCATTAATGGTACATCATATCTGAATTATTTTTTCACCTGTGTATCAAGAATATTATAATAAAATAAAAATTGATTAAAAAACATTTTGATGAAAAAATATCAATTTTTGCATAGTGCTACCTTAATACCACATGTTTTCTCTTATACTAATCTAGCCAATGTCAATGTTATATGCCTAAGCATATCAAGAAACATTGTCATACTAGTTTACATAATGTAAAGCATATCACTGCATTATTTAGTACTGCATACCTTGATCTGTGAAATATTACTTCAATGAGTGTGCTTTTCAGAATTAAATTTTAGACAACAAAAGCCATAGGTACAATTCTAAGCATTTTAAAAGTTAGTTAACTTTATAACACTGTGAAGATATGTTGAAAGCCTAAAAGAGTCTTAACAATGTATGGCACAACTTAAACATGAACTAAAAGAATGATAAATTAAATACAACTTTATTTATAAAGTCATTAAACAATTCATGTTTGTGACAGTAAACAATGAGAATACATAGCAATAATTAACAAATACAAGTCAATACTTTACTGGAGTGAAATATGCAGTATAATCCTACAATTTGAATGGTCAGCTTGACAGGTGACAAATGACCATATTCCTGTGGTAGACTGGGATATTAAGCGGGTCTAAATATGTGTTGCTTTCTCAAAATAGAATTAAAATAAATATCTGAGCTTATCTATATAGGAAGCCAACATTTATTTTGAATAATAAATCGTGAAATTAAAGAAAAATAATGTTTTGTTTTCATACAAGGCAGGCTTTCAAGTGGGTTTAGGTCCAAAAAATTACACACTTTAATATTCAAGTGGTGGATTAAATCATATTTACACGTATATGTAATTACGATACTCTTGAATGTTATCAGAGGAGGGGAACTTAAAGTTCCTGCGGCTTAGGGAATATACAACACTGACAGTGAATATGAGCCCATATCCCCTGTGAAGATCCTGAATAACATACAATGTATAATATTTAGAAGTCCTCTCTATATATAACAAATGTGCAAGTAAAGGGAATTAATACCCTACAATCACAGCATAGTATGGATCTGGTACAATCATATTCTATTTACACCACAAGATCATTGTTCAGTAGGAGAAGTTGGCACAATAAGATTAAAGGTCCTAATTATCTTCTGCCTGTGGGCCAGGTTCTTGGGGTCTTTCTTGAGGTCTCTTAAAACATAATAAATTAAATCTTTAAAATACCTTTTTTCTCTTTAAAGTATCACTTCCACAATTAACTGCTACATTAATTTACTGAAATATCAACATTGTAATTGTCTTTATGGGTTTTCTTAACATTTCATTGCACTAATGTCTTGTTTGTTCTGAACATTTCATTTTACTTAACTTGTTATCTTGTCTTTAACATAAGTTACCTTGTATCTCACAATCTTAGACAACATTAAGCTACTTAACTTTTTTGTCATCTGAATTCAACACATTGAGATAAAATAAAATTTTATTACCGTATTGCATGAAGAGCACAATACATTGTAACAACAGTTAATTTCCACAAATCAAACATTTACAGCCAACACTATGATCAAAACCAGTTTCAAGTCTGAATAGTATATTAAACTATATTCGGCAAGATACTTACAAGTTCCTAAACCATACCCCACCGGCTCAAGGTGGGAACTTAAAGAGCTGCTGGCAGGAGATACTGATGACCTTACAAGGTGTCCAGCAGACCTTGCTCCTGGAGATGGGTTGCTTCCAGCAGGAGATAATCTGTTCCCTATGGGTAGGAAACTACTGCTTGGAGGTGATCTGTAGCCTACCAAGTAAATAAATGAAAACATTTCATAATTTTCATCACTACTACTAACTAGTCCTTATCAAAATAATCTGAATTGTGGGAAATCTGATCAGTAATACGTTTATTAGCATTATACATGTACATATAATGGGAATTAAGCCTTAATTGTCTGATGATGAGCATTATTATAGAATCAAATACCCAAAAATAAAAACTTTTTGTGATAGTACATCAGCTTATACATGTACCTGTATTTAGTCTTCAATAAAAATCCAACAAGTTACCCAAATTTCAAAATTTATTCTAATGAATACTAATGTAATATAAAAATATAATGTATAGAACTTACTAGAGCATGCTGTTTCCATCCTCTCTCTTGTAGGTTGTGTATGAGTTGAACTTAAACTTGGTCTTAAATATTTTTGGAGCTGTGGAGCTGCAGGTAGCTCTTTTGATGTCCTCCTGGATGGTGTTTGTTGATAACTCCTCTCATCTAACAACAAAAAGTAGAAACAATAATTGGATAAGAACCACTTGACTGCAATACTGTAATTGTTAAGACTTAAGAGAATCAATTTAAATTCAGAAATCACTTCATGCATTTGCTAACAAGATTCTTCATTCAAGGCAAAAGGGGTTTTAATGTACACAGTATCAAAAAAAATTCTTGATTAAGCTAATGTTAAAAATTCCTTAAATTGAGCCAAAAAAGTGAACTTTTCAAACACACAGAATGTTCTAAGATATGTGTACATGTGGACAGAGATTGTTAGCCCTATAAACTGCAAAAAAAATCAAGATTAAACACAAATCATTTAAAAAAAAAATAAGACATAAATTAAAATAAAGTGAAGTTTTCTACTTTGGGGCACATTATACATTTTAAGATGAAGGCCTAACATTTTTTGCTGGCATGGTAAATTGTACCAAAAGGGAAAGGAAAAGATCAGGTGAATGTAACAAAAATAAATATCATTTACAGTACATGATTTAAATTGCTTTTTTTCTTTTTAAACATGTTAAGGTAACTCTTTTAATTTACATACATGTAGATTTGTATAATGATTCCATGGCCCATTCTAAACTTTATTTCCATAGACCATATGTTCAGAAAACCAGTGACAGATAAGGATTTTTCTCAGATACAAATACATGAGTGTCATGTGTTATGCATGCTGAGAAGAGATAAGCCTTCAGTTTTAATGTTTACCAATTAATAAAGACTAATTAGTAAGGCTTAAGATGAAAGAAACACATACATGTATGTCAGATTGGATTAATTATCATAGATAAGTTACAAAACAATTTCGCCAAGACTGTTGAATGGGTTTATTGTTACATGTATAAAGCAATGAGCATCCTATATCCATCTTTTCCATTTAAATCAATGTGACATACATTGTGTTAAACAGTTAAACTCCTAGTCATTAAATGATTGCCAAACCTTATTCAAGTACAGGTACTTTGACTACTTGTTACATCTGTATACATCAGGATTTTGCCTAAGGTGGGATAATATTTGGCAACTAATAAAACATGCAAATGGATGAAAACATGTATACTACATAAATGTATACTATACCGCTTTATTTAATTTAAGATCATGACCCATGCATGCATTCTCACATGTGCATATGTGATGAAAACAGTCAATAGAAACCCTCATTCGAATGAAATGAGATTGGCAGACAGATACAATGTACATATATGCCCCTGTAACAATGTTGGTGACATTCTCCATAAAAAAGCAAGTGTATCAGTGCACAACTATCATACATGCCCCCTTTTCTAAAACAAATAAATCTAAAAAAGTTCAAGTGATAAATGAGTGAAAACTCGGTCTTACGTTTTACAGTGTCATTTCTATTAATTAATAGTCGAAGTTCTTTTTTTACAAAGTTATATCAGTGTAAAAACCGAACCACTTGAACTGCTGTACGTGCCCCCTTTTTCCTATATTGACCAGTTGATGTTGATTTTGCGTCAAAAATAGAAACGTGTACCTACCTTAAGTGTAATCTTCTGATAACTGTACTAATGATGGAATAACGATATCTTCTTTTTTTTAATTTTCTTTGTCTTAGTCAAGAATTAAAAGCGGAATTTGATCTGTTGTATCTGAATTTTTTTTTTGAAAGATGCGGTGTCCTATAATTATTAGCTACCATAATTATTAGCTACTTTTTGACGTTCGGAACTAGATTTTCGTAAACCACTAAGGTGTTCCAAATGATAGCCATGAAAATTAGCTACCTTAATAATACATTAAAAGTACTATGCCAGTTATTCCCCTTTTACCATGTTTTGATAGATTCTTGGTAATTAGTATTTTTGAACGAAAAAAGGGGGGTGGATGTAGGCGAGGAAATCTATTTAATTAAATAGATTTATCCCAGAAATGGATAGCAAACTCCTATTCATTCATTTACACCAAGGATTTATATACGTCTGAAAATTAAACCAAACAGTATTAGAATTAGATTTTTGAGCTGTCAAATTTTTGTTCTTCCCTCGACTATATAAATATATAAATCCTTGTTTACATGGAGCAAAATCTGGATGAACATAAGTTATTTCGATATAAAATATATGATTGATTGATTGATTGGTTGGTGTTTAACGTCCAGCGAGCACTTTTTCAGCTATATTCAGGACGAGAACATTAAAAAATTTAAACGCCACGGGACTCGAAACAAGGAAAGGTGTATGGGTAGGGACGGATAATTTAGCCAGTGCAACAGGTCTCATATGCTCATAATGAGCTGTTACAATACACTGGGTTCTTTAACGTGCGAAGAGGATGGCAATCTCTCAACACGGGACCTCGGTATTATTTACGTCTCGTCCAAAGGACGGGTTGGTTGTGAATTTATACATCCCGCACAACCGACGGACGCCCCTTCAAGCCGAAGAAGCTCTCGGTCCCATTTCTATGCACCGGGGTTCCCGCGGGGTTGTATATATATATATATATATATAATATAAATAAATTCAAGTCTAATTATATTTTTAAAAAATTATATATTTATAGTGACATGAACAAGTTTCTATATATCAATCACCATATTATTTATCTGTACATAATGCATTTTCTGCTTTGCATATATACAAAAATGTGTATATCTATTCCATTTATATGTGTATTATCATAATGTGTAATATTGAATTAATTAATAAAATATGTTTATACTATATCTATTCCAAAGAAATAAGACGCTTAGTTATAACAAGCAATAATGCTCCTGTGGTGAAATAGTTACGAATACTCGCATCATGTGCGGTAGATCGTGGTTTTGATCAATGATCTGATCAAACCAAAAACTATGCAATTTATATTGGCACATGGCGTAAAAGAATAAAGGCAAAGACTAGTCAGCATAATTTCTTCATTACATGGGATAGAAGTCATGAAGTTTTCCATGAATATAAGCTACCTTGCATCTGTCCAGTGTATGACATAGGTTTTAAAGTGTTATCCATGAAAATAAACTACCTTGCACCGTTCAAACATAAGCATAAGCATCTGAAGCTTGTCCATGAAAATTAGCTACTCGACCTTTCTTCATTGCATGGAATAGGAGTCATGACGTGTTCCATGAAAATATGCTACCTTATATCTGTTCATTGTATGACACAGGTTTCAAAGTGTTATCCATGAAAATAAACTACCTGGCACCATTCAAACATAAGCATAAGCATCAGAAGTTTGCCCATGAAAATTAGCTACCTCTCATTCCTTCGTTGCATGGTCCATGAAAATTAGCTACCTGACCTTTCTTCATTGCATGGAATAGGAGTCACGAAGTGTTCAATGAAAATAAGCTACCTTACATCTGTTCATTGTATGACACAGGTTTCAAAGTGTTATCCATGAAAATAAACTACCTGGCACCATTCAAACATAAGCATAACCATCAGAAGTTTGCTCATGAAAATTAGCTACCTCGCATTCCTTCGTTACATTGGATAGGAGTCATGACGTTTTCCATGAAAATAAGCTACCTTACATCTGTTCAATGTATGACACAGGTGTCAAAGTGTTATCCATGAAAATAAACTGCCTGGCACCATTCAAACATAAGCATAAGCATCAGAAGTTTGCCCATGAAAATTAGCTACCTCTCATTCCTTCGTTTCATGGTCCATGAAAATTAGCTACCTGACCTTTCTTCATTGCATGGAATAGGAGTCACGAAGTGTTCAATGAAAATAAGCTACCTTACATCTGTTCAATGTATGACACAGGTGTCAAAGTGTTATCCATAAAAATAAAATACCTGGCACCATTCAAACATAAGCATAAACATGAGAAGTTTGCCCATGAAAATTAGCTACCTCGCATTCCTTCGTTACATTGGATAGGAGTTATGACGTTTTCCATGAAAATAAGCTACCTTACATCTGTTCAATGTATGACACAGGTGTCAAAGTGTTATCCATAAAAATAAACTACCTGGCACCATTCAAACATAAGCATAAACATGTGAAGTTTGCCCATGAAAATTAGCTACCTCGCATTCCTTCGTTACATTGGATAGGAGTCGTGACGGTTTCCATGAAAATAAGCTACCTTACATCTGTTCAATGTATGACACAGGTGTCAAAGTGTTATCCATGAAAATAAACTACCTGGCACCATTCAAACATAAGCATAAACATCAGAAGTTTGCCCATGAAAATTAGCTATCTCTCATTCCTTCGTTTCATGGTCCATGAAAATTAGCTACCTGCCCATGAACATTAGCTACCTCGCATTCCTTCGTTACATTGGATAGGAGTCATGACGTTTTCCATGAAAATAAGCTACCTTACATCTGTTCAATGTATGACACAGGTGTCAAATTGTTATCCATAAAAATAAACTACCTGGCACCATTCAAACATAGGCATAAGCAACAGAAGTTTGCCCATGAAAATTAGCTACCTCTCATTCCTTCGTTTCATGGTCCATGAAAATTAGCTACCTGCCCATGAAAATTAGCTACCTCGCATTCCTTCGTTACATTGGAAAGGAGTCCTGATGTTTTCCATGAAAATAAACTACCTTACATCTGTTCAATGTATGACACAGGTGTCAAAGTGTTATCCATAAAAATAAACTACCTGGCACCATTCAAACATAGGCATAAGCAACAGAAGTTTGCCCATGAAAATTAGCTAGCTCTCATTCCTTCGTTTCATGGGCCATGAAAATTAGCTACCTGCCCATGAAAATTAGCTACCTCGCATTCCTTCGTTACATTGGATAGGAGTCCTGATGTTTTCCATGAAAATAAACTACCTTACATCTGTTCAATGTATGACGCAGGTGTGAAAGTGTTATCCATGAAAATAAACTACCTGGCACCATTCAAACATAAGCATAAACATGAGAAGTTTACCCATGAAAATTAGCCACCTCGCATTCCCTCGTTACATTGGATAGGAGTCATGACGTTTTCCATGAAAATAAGCTACCTTACATCTGTTCAATGTATGACACAGGTTTCAAAGTGTTATCCATGAAAATAAACTACCTGGCACCATTCAAACATAAGCATAAACATGAGAAGTTTGCCCATGAAAATTAGCTACCTCGCATTCCTTCGTTACATTGGATAGGAGTCATGACGTTTTCCATGAAAATAAGCTACCTTACATCTGTTCAATGTATGACACAGGTTTCAAAGTGTTATCCATGAAAATAAACTACCTGGCACCATTCAAACATAAGCATAAACATGAGAAGTTTGCCCATGAAAATTAGCTACCTCGCATTCCTTCGTTACATTGGATAGGAGTCATGACGTTTTCCATGAAAATAAGCTACCTTACATCTGTTCAATGTATGACACAGGTGTCAAAGTGTTATCCATAAAAATAAACTACCTGGCACCATTCAAACATAAGCATAAGCAACAGAAGTTTGCCCATGAAAATTAGCTACCTCGCATTCCTTCGTTGCATTGGAGGTTCCCCGCTGATTTGTTGTATCTTTTACTGTTGGAGAGATGTGACAGAATCAAAAATCATATATTTATTTGTTAAATTCGAAATTTATAAAATATTTTTTTTTAACAAAATCTATACTTTATTGAACATAAACTGTATAAGTGACCAGGTGAGTATAATTCAGGCTCAGTTAAAATGACCCGCTAATTAAGAAATAAATCATAGAAGCCAGAATGTGTTTTGAGTTTTAACATGGATTGTTGGATATTAGTATTTTATCCCGAGCTAGAGGGATAAAATTTACTAATATCCACCAACCCATGTTAAAACCCAAAACACATTCATGCTTCCATGATTTATTTCGACTCGGATATGTCTAAGATTACAAATACGGTAGTATACTTTGATTGGAAGACGGTAATTTATATTTACGTTTGCGGAAAGTGTCACACACCATTTATGCTGCCAATGGAAAAGTCAGTCACATTCACCGGCACATGTGTGAACGAGATTATACCATCGATAAATCGCTCGTTTGTCTTCAAAGCGTAAGAAGGACGCCGTGTTAGAATTTGTGTTGTACTCTGGTATTCATCAAAGCTTTTGAGCAGACATTGTCAAAGGGAATGTGAGCTATTGCGATCATTTGATCCGTCGTCCGTCTGTAAACTTTTCACATTTTAATCTTCTGCTCTGAAACCCCTTAGCTCAATGAACTGAAGCTTAGTAGGAAGCATCTATGCAAGGTTCTCTATAAATATTTTTCATTTCGTCATGATCCATTAACAAACATGGCCACCATAGGCAATTCTTATTGCTGATTGGTTGATTTCTAAAAAATCTTCACCTCTGAAATCGAATAGCCATAGGCAGTTATTGTTTCTGGTTGGTCAATTTCTAAAAATCTCTGAAACCGCTTGGCCAAATGAATTGAACCTTGGTAGGAAGCATATATGGAAGGTCCTCTATAAAGATTGTTCATTTCGGCTCAATTCGTAGCAAACATGGCCGCCACAGGCAGTTCTTGATGCTGATTGGTCGATTCCTAAAAAAAAATTCGCCTCTGAAACCGCTTGACCAAATGAACCTAATTTGGTAGGAAGCATCTATGGAAGGCCCTCTGTAAAGATTGCTCATTTAGTCCTGATCCCTTAGCAAACATGGTCGGCACAGGCAATTCGTGTTGCTGATTGGTCGATTCCTAAAACATCTTCTACTCTGAAACTGTTTGGCCAAATGAACCGAAACGTGGTAGGTAGCATCTATGGAAGGCCCTCTATAAAGATTGCTCATTTGGGATCCGTTAACAAACATGGCCAGCACAGGCAATTCGTGTTGCTGATTGGTAGATTCCCTAAAAATCTTCTACTCCGAAACCGCTTGGCCAAATGAACCGAAACGTGGTAGGTAGCATCTATGGAAGGCCCTCTATAAAGATTGCTCATTTTGGATCTGTTAACAAGCATGGCCAGCACAGGCAATTCGTGTTGCTGATTGGTCGATTCATAAAAAATCTTCTCCTCTGAAACCGCTTGGCAAAATGAACCGAAACTTGATAGGTAGCAGCTATGGAAGGCCCTCTATAAAGAATGCTCATTTCGTCCCGATCCGTTAACAAACATGTCCACCACAGGCAATTCTTGTTGCTGATTGGTTGATTTCTAAAACATATTCTCAACCTACTGAGCCTCTATTCTATATATTGTATTGTATTATATGTATGCTAATGTTCCACCATGCCTGTCTGAGTTTTTCAATAAAATCTTTAAGAAATAACTTGTGTTAAGATACTTTGTGTGTGAGATATTATCATGTATATATGGCTGTTATTTAATTATTAAATTGGCAAGTATGTGTGATACAAGTATCTGTACTTACAAAACATACCAGCATGAATTTTAAATTAGATATTAATCTGTTATCAAAAACAAACAAATACAAAACAAAACAAACCAATAAAAAATATCAAAAAGAAAGACAAAAACCCAACATGAATGCACCTTTTATCAATCTGACTTAGTTCTGTACACATAATTTTCATAAGAGATACAGGTAACTAATTTGCCTGGAAATTTTACATACATTTTGTATCTATCATATCTAACAATGAGTGTATCTTGTTTTCAAAGAAAACATTCAGATAGCTACATTGCTAAAAAGAGGTAATAAAAACGTAGATATCAAATTTAGTGCACATGAACGTTTCTGGAATAACCTTCATCAGGTAGCTCAAGATCAAAAGATTGGAAAGCCAAATAATTTAATAGTTTTGGGAGCACAAAATTTATTGATATTGATGTTATGTAGGAGTTTCTTTTACACCTGGTAGAGATATTGGGAGTGCTGTTTTTATGATGTGGGTTTTGGTGCAGTCGGGGATGTTGTCTTGTGATTCTACGGTGAATACGGACTGACACTGTTGGGGATGTTGAATTTTTGCTTTGTGTCAGCTGTGATCTGTCCATCGCTCCTCATTGGTGTGACATCTGTTTTGTCTGTATCTAAGGATTTTATATATAACAGCTTCTTTCATCACATATTGCTTAAGATTTTGACCAAGATATAGTTTTTCTGGTAACTGATTCATGTCGAGCGACGCCGAGAAACTTACACTATAAGCGAGGACGTCTAAAACGCTTAGAACGATGTCTGTTTCTGCTCTTTTTAGACAATTTGTCAGTTGTTTTTTTTTAACTATAAGACATTGCAGAATAAACACAATATACGTACATTGTCGGGGAAATATAAAAAACTGTACGTAACAGCTTTAGTGAGTGAGCGATTGTTTTTTAACGCCAACTCAGCAATTTTATAGCTATATCATGGCGAGACCAAGTTAATGAGATGATGATGATGTCCGCTTTTTTCTAGACCAACACGCTTAGTTTTTTTTTTATAGTGTTAGCTAACGAAACAACAGTCCGCGGATATACATGATGCTCTACTCTGACACATTATCCTGATTCCGAAGCAACCAGTCTTTGCTCTTTCTCCTTAATTCTGCGTGCTTTGCATTATAAGCAACAAATACCAGTTGATAATCTTTGGTTTGAAATATGAATTTGTTTATATACATGTACTCAAAAAGTCGCTTTTTATGTGTCTTCTGCCGAAGGATTGTGAAAGCGCGAAAAGTTGACCGTGCGTTGCGCAATGTATTTTGTATTGTTACGTTATCTATTGTCATTTATGTAGACAACAGGGGCGGATCCAGGGAGAGGGAGGCGCGCATCTGCGCCCCCCCCCCCCCTAAAATTTGAAAAAATAAGATTTTTTGGCATAAAATAGTGATTTTTCACACGAAATACCCCAAACTTTTTCGCTCCTCGCTCGGCGCAATTTTTTAAAATTTGCTCCCCCTAACTTGAAATCCTGGATCCGCCCCTGGACAATATAAGAATAAGAATAAGAATTTTGTATTGCCAATTAAGGGCCCACAAGGGGCAAACAATTTAATACAATGATTGAAATGATTGGAGACATACATGTAAACACACACAAAAAACAAGAAAACATATTTATGTTCAGTGACTGCACGGCCAGATCAGAGCCTATCAAATACCACCATAAATCAATTCATATTTAATATAATATAACATGTATAATAACTATAATAATTTACCTAACCTAATGATATCTATAGGATCAATTGTGTCCTCGCAGCAAAAAACATTCCTCTATAAAACTACCTAATTTTTTCAAAACTTGTTCATGTACATTAGTAAATAGCCAGACAAATTTTGATGATGTGTCCATGTATCTAAAATTTGGACATAAGTCAATAACTTTATCAAAAAATTTTACTCTAATATTTTCATATAAGGGACAGTCGACAACAAAGTGAAATATATGTATTCGCTGAGAAACAGACCAGAAATGCTCACCAAAGACTCTCATCGGTAGTGTAATCGTTAGCGTGCTCGCCTCGAATGCGGTAGATCGTGGGTTCGAGTCCCGATCGGGTCAAACCATGTTCTGTACACATATTTTGCCATCTTCCACATTCTGTTGGAAATTTATGATTTAGGGTTCTATTTTTACAAAATCCAAATAAGAAATTGTCATCAAGAGTGTGCAAGTAGTTTCAGTTTCGAATTGAAATTAATCTAATAGCTACCAGTTCTTTAATATTGTAATAAATAAAGTTCCCAACTTTCATTATTAAATATATATGGAACATAATTTTATTTATTTCTTGAATTCAGAAGATAGTGTCAATAAGTAAGTAAATGAGTTAATTTCTTTATTTCAAGAGGGTAACACGGTTAGCAATAATAAAAGTGTGATTAATAATTATCATATATGATCTTATTAAATTAAAGAATAATTTGCATAGTTTGAACATCACATAAATATTAAATTCTACCATATATAGTCCACCAATCTATTTTTTAATAGCTGTAAAAATGATACATCGCGATGGTAAATTGAAAGAAGATAGTTTGTAACTTAATCACATGCTATACAGCCATATAGGTAGCATTTTGTTTTTCAACTATGAACATCACTAATATCTATTGTTTATTGTGTACAGATCCAGGATTTCAAGTTAGGGGGGCGCACTTAAAAGAAATGCGCCGAGCGGAGGGAGGCACGAAAATTTTGGGGGTATTTCGTGTGAAAAATCTCGATTTTACGCCAAAAAAATAATATTTTTTCCAATTTTAGGGCACTCCCCCCCCCCCCCCCCCCCCTGGATCCGCCCCTGAGATCTATATGTCTCTCTTTGTCAAGCAGTAACTCTTTTCCTGCTTATGTACATGCAGTTTTTCATTTTGTCTCTCCATTGGAAATACACAATCTGTATTTTGGTAAACATAATAAGGGAGACAAATCCTATAAGTTTATGCTACAAGTAGCTAATTTTCATAGGTAGCTAATTATTATGCTCCGCCGTATGAAAATTAGCTACCGGAAGTTTGAGGTAGCTAATTTTCATGGGTAGCTAAAAATTTTACGACAGCGGGATGCTGCGCGTTGGTATCAATACGCATGCGCTGATTTTTACTTAAAGTTTGCCGATAAAACCCGAAGTGTACGAATAAAATAAGGACGTTTAAAGTACGTCCCTACAACGTAATAAAATGTTACCTTGTATGGTGGTAATATTTTTACGTTGCGTAGACGTAATTGTGTAACGTTGTATAAACGTCGTGATATAACGTTGTGAAATTACGTGAACACAACGTTGTGACAACGTGTTTTCCTGATGTTACGTTCAGACGACGAATCCCCGACGTCGGCGTTACGTCGTGTGTTTGCTGGGTATTCACTAAATATTAGAAAAGAAACGTGTTTTTTTGTTTCTTTATGACTTAATTATTAAAATTGTTAAAAATCACGGACGAAGTGGAAAGTTGTGAATAATAAAGAGAATTCTGTCAACGACTACATGACGTTTCATCCCATAACCAAAACGGACTACACTAAAACGGACCATAACCAAAACGGACTACCAGAAAAAAATATGTATTGCAAGAATCTTTATTTATTTATTTTTTTTATTGTGCGTTGATTGTTTTTTTTAAACTTATCTTATTTGTGATAATTACTTTCTAGATTTACGAATAAATAAAATTAGTACAGGTAATGAAGCCAAGTAATTAATGGTGTTTTAATTGGTTTATGACACCCAAATCACTTTTAATTAGATTAAATGATTTCATTATCAGGTGATTGTGTAAGTGTGTGTTGTCTTGAATTTACTTTTCTGGAGCAATCTGCACAGTGGTCTGTCCCCATTGTGAGAATGATAATGAATGAAAACAAACTCCATGTTCTTTTATTGTCTATGAACCAAAGATCAAAGAAATTTACTCGTTTTTGTACTGCAATCGGTTAATTATATCTTAATTACTATGTACATGCTCTTTTTTCTTTTTATCAACCCAAGCCTATATTCTTTGGGGGAAACTAAGATTAAAGCATTGAGGGTTTAATAATCTTTGTAAATTAAAACCAAATTCTTTAAAATTAATTAACTTTTAATTAAATAAAAATCTAATTAATCATAATTGTAATTAAGTGTGTAACAATTAATGGTATGATTTGACTAAAAATGTGCTTGCAATGGTTTTTTTTTTGCAAAGGACTGGGAGCTATAAGGGCCAAAATCGGCCCCACCTCAGATGCCGATAAAACAACAACAACACTCCTAATAAACTGTTGCTATCAGAATCTGCTGTAAGTTGTCTTTTACGTGTAAGGAGTGTGTCCTTTACATCCCGCGCTAAGGGATGTATTAAAATTGTTCATCATAGGTGTCTGGTGTCCCTTTCACATAAAATCGGCGTTTTCCTAGAGGAAGCCATTTGTTATTTTATTTATGCCAAATTCGCAGTCATGTTAGGATTCTAATAATAGGTTATTATGCATTATTATACAGCTATAATTTTAATCCAATCAAAAACAATATGGTTGTGATCATCTTCCGTAATTAAAATCGTCAAAATGAAATACAACCGAATTAATATCAAATGGTGTCTTGTATCAACCTCATTTAAAATATACCTTGACATTCTTTCATACTTTTACATCACGTTCACGATCTTTTATTACAACACTATTTCACTCAAGTGTACATTTTTTTCCTGTTCTAGTTAAAGGACTTTATCAAACAGAATCATACAGTTTACATGTAATGCAGTTAATACGCATTTAAACCACAGAAGAATATTTCTATTTTCCACATCATGTGGTGTGGGGTCGATATTGTGCATGCGAAATATTAATTGCAAACCCCATTGACTGGCTATTTGCTGCCTGTCTAGAATATTTTTTTTTCTCGATCGACAGTTCAGAATCTAGAAAACAATATGATGAATATTGTCTGTCAATCATGCAAACAATAAATTATGCACATGACAGAACGCATTTTCAATGCACTACATACACAAACTTTTGATCCATCATTTTTCCATTGGAGGTTGATTTAAAAGAATGGAACTGAGAGAAGTTAAAAGTTTAATTTGGGCACAAAAGGGGAAACTTTATATAATTTATGAAAATGTGATGTAACATACATGTATGCGTCAGGGAAATTTCCCGATATTCTTTCAAATTGATATAAACTGTTAATATCTTCCTGGCATTGATGAAACCAGATATGTTCGTGGTAGCCCATCACAAAATACTGTCAGTTCCCTTTTAGCGCTCTCGCTAACATTAAATTTTTCCAAAATAAATAACAAATCTTTAATTTGTTGTCTTTCTTCTTCAGACAAATCTTGGTATGAAGATTTGCTGGACGACGATTGAAATCGACTTTAACAGTCTGCCCATCAGTACTTTCTAATTTTAAGTACTGGGGTACAAGGCCATATGACTACAAACCAAAGCGCAGTTTCAGCCTTCGATTTAAATTCTTTTATTTTCCTTGATTTGTTATTTTCGATAATTAACGCCTCTCCCTCTGTATGTGCAAACGAACATATGTTTATAATTAAAACACACTAAACAAATTAATACAAATAATTAAATACATATAAAATCATAGAAATAATATATAAAATATCATATTTATTCAAGAAATTTACATTTTTTATTTCAATAGTCAGTTTTTGTTATGGTCCGTTTTGGTTATGGGATGAAACATCCGGTAGCGCTGTCAACTTATAATGTTTGCGATCTGGTATCTTCCACGGTTCGGAAAATTATTCATTCAATCTGCTGCAAAATGTACACTACATGTACGAATTTCATTTTACAGAAATCGGAAACCTTTTTGTGTCAATCCTTAGGTAATCATTGAAAAACATTTCCCCAACAACGGAGAGGAAATCGCTGACAGTAATGTCAAACTACGGAAACGATCTGGCCTGTCACTTCTTTTAATCTTTTCATAGTTCATGTACAACAAATGTACATGGCTACATCTTAATGACAATTGGGAGTGGTTTTCTTTTTTGGAACCAGAACTTTTGTTTACAAATTAAAAAATAACAGGAAAAGTTAACAGTTGTTTATATAAAAGAAAATGACAGGACCGTTTGTTATTTCAACAAAGTGAGATACTTGTTTGGAATGAATATATAACCAACTGACATTACCCCGAACTGAGAAGTTATTTTACTTTAAAATAACTTCTTCATAGTGGATTGAAACAAGTGATGTCACTCTTCACTCTGGGGAGTGCAAGAGCGGTCCTTGTAGTGGCATTAGTCTACTCTTTTCCGGATGTCTTTAATGTGATCTACATCTACAGGATACTTCTAAGCTTCAATGTGTAGAATTGGCATCGATCTCCCTTTACACAAACCAGCCTTTTATTGTCCCCATCCGATGGACTAGCCTCGTTTCTTAAGACCACCTTAGCCAATGGCGTCAAGGTTGTCAAAAAGGTTAAAACAAGTAAATTCAGGTTTCATTTGATAGCAATATATGCATTGGGGTGTTTTCGCAATTTCAGCTGCACACCTGTACCTACCAAAATTACCTTGAGGAGCCCCCTCCCCCCCTCTCCCCCCAACCCCCGTGAGACTAGTGAAAAATGAATTTTAATGATATTGATCAAAAACATTTAATCTGAAAACTGTTTATATATTGATATCTGATGTCTTTTTTTCATAAAAAAAAAATGTCACAAAATGTTTGGAAGCAGCATTGCATCGGGAATGGCAGCAGCTATCACAACAGGACATCCGACGTCTAACTGGAGGGATGAGACGCAGGGTTGAGGCCGTCATCCCAGCACGTGGGGGTTGCACTCGGTACTAACTTTGAACAATAGATGTCGTCAAGTGATTCATAAGGGACGTTTTGAAAGTGAAATCACAATCTTATCGTGCTTTTTGAACTGTGAAGGTCAATACTTAAAATGGACATGTTTTACTGCAAAAACTGGCCTTGTGATATTGTGATTAAATATTCATTAAATTAACATTTATCTTGATTTTTTTTGGTGGTTTCTTGCAGCCAATCTACTGTCCTAACAGGTCACCATTGCGTTCTTGAGATTATCTGGTCAGTAATCTCGTGATGCTTGTCGTATCATTTGTCATTTCAAAAAAACATAGGGGTGCTTAACTTTTTTTCTTTGTGTGTATATCCTTCATTGTGTTTGTGATATCATGCTCATATGAGACTTGGTAAGTAATAATGTGCTATATAGTTTAAAACAATGACTGACGCAACTGTTCATCATATAATTAATTAATTTATATTATATTTATATATACATGTATTATATAATATATAAAGAATAACAAACGATAACAAACTTTGACTATCTAACTCTTGTCACGTGTACTTTCGTTATCGATTTAAGGGAATTTTATTTTCGTTTTACCAGTGGAATATGATATTTAAGTTAGTTTTTATTAGAACACGCATAGGTAAGGACACACATTTTCTTATAAATTATAATATACAATTATTGACCTTTGATGATGTTAATACTGGGATTTATCAACACAAGAAACAATATACACCAAGGCTTATATTTTACATGTTTTCTTCTTTACATTTCTGGCTGTCGTTCACTACTGAAGATTATTGGCTGCGCCGTATTAAATTTAGTTAATACATAAGTTAACATCTTTACAATAAACAATGAATCAAAGGTTAAAACTATATACATTTGATAACTACTATGAGTATGAGTGATTATGGTGTGAAAATTGGAATCAAGGCAGATACTGGGATCATGCTCTTGAAACCGTCAACTGTGTCTGCAGTAGTAAATGTTGTAGGCAGTTGATTCCAAAGTGTGATAGACCTGGGGAAGTATGAGTATTTGTAGAAGTCTTTTGATGTCTGTATGTGCCTGAATGAATTTGGATTTGTGTGTCTGGTTCTGATGTCAACTGGAATTAATAGGTTTGAATATGGTATGGCAACTAAGTGGTGTATGACTTTGTAAAATAATATGAGTCTGTACCTTATGCAGCGCACCTCAAGTGGGGCCCAATTTAAGTCGGACATCATATCTGTTACAGAGCTTGTATTGTGGTACCTGTTACTGACATAGCGGGCTGCTCTCCGTTGATTTTTTTCAATTTGAAGTTTTTGCTGTTGTGTGTGTGGGTCCCAAATGGTGTTACAATATTCCAATTTCGGTCGGACTAAAGCTTTGAATGCATGTTCTTTGATGGCTGGTGAATGTACTTTTAAATTTCTTTTAATGAATCCTAGTGACTGATTAACTTTAGCTGTTATGGTGTTGATATGTTTGTCCCACTTTAAGTTATTCTGAAAGGTAATGCCTAAATATTTTGCAGAGTCAGCTTTCTCTAGTGTGTGCCCATGCAATTGATATGTATGCAAGATTGTTTTCTGCTTTTGTGTTGCACTTACTACTGTGCATTTGTCAGGGTGGAAGTGCATGAGCCAGTCTTGTTCCCATTTACCTGCAGCATCGAGGTCTTGTTGGAGTTTTTTTGCATCTTCTTTGTTTTTTATTTGTTTGTATATGATGCTGTCGTCTGCAAATAAACGGAGATTGCTGTGTTGGATGTATTCTGCTAGATTGTTTATGAATATGAGAAATAATATAGGTCCAGGTACTGTTCCTTGAGGGTCACCAGATGTTACAGGTATTTTGTTAGATGTTTCTCCCTCAAGGATAACCGTTTGTGTTCTGTCTGTAAGAAAGTCTTTTATCCAGTGAAAAGCGTTGCAGTTTATACCATAGTAGCTGATTTTGTACATGAGATGTTTATGTGACACTTTGTCGAAAGCCTTAGCGAAGTCCATTATTATGAGGTCAGTTTGGATGTTTTTATCTGATGATTTGGCCAGGTCTTGAATGAATGATACTAGTTGTGTTTCACAAGAACGGGATGATCTGAACCCGTGCTGAAGATCGTATAATATATTATTGTATTCTAAATGTTTCATGATACTGCTTGTTGTAACATGTTCTAAAAGTTTGCAGATGATACATGTAAGTGAGATCGGTCTATAATTTATAGGGTTGTTTTTATCACCTATTTCTCCTGTCAGTACATATGAATGATTAATAACCTTTGTCAGTTTGACAGCTGCCTTACCGGTGTGAAATTTCAAATATTTGAATTGAATATACTCAATCTATAGTTTTCTGTGATTCGCTTAACCAAAACTATTTTTATAAGAAATGGCGTTTTTATAACACTGCATTATAATTGGACTTCCTTAGCCTTCAACATCTGACTATGTTATATGTTGGAATGCTTTATCAACCTCAAGTCAGGTTTATATATAGACAATAGTTGTACAGTGTCTTAAAATATAAAGTTTATGTGTATGAGGTTTAAAACTTGAATAAAGGTGATGTTCACTAAATACACATACACTTTTTATCTTAAGACAGTGTGCTTAATACTGTGTTTATTCTGCCAAAAAAATTCATTGAGGTTTATATTTTGAATTAGATTATAAAATTATATAATTATCTGTCAACAAGAAGTTAACTGGATTTACAACTTGGTTCCTAAAGATCAACAGGTAACATGTGGCAAGGGTACAAGAAAAAGCAATAGTTCGGTCAGTGACAGTACATATATATAATAATAAAAATGGTGGTAATAAACTGCGAACTTATAGGAAATTAAAAAATAGTTACAAAATGGAGAAATGTTTACACTCTGATGTGGATAAATTTGCTTTATCTATATTTGTTAAAATTAGAATAAGCAACAGTAACCTGAATATTGAAAGGGGTAGATGCATCAAACTTCCAGTGGAAAAGCGAATATGTCCTCTCTGAAATATAGAACCAGAGGATGAAATACATTTCATTTTAAAATGTCTCAAATTGGATGAGTGTCGTAAAGAATTATTTTCTAATATAAGTTCAGTGGTTCCTTCATTTAATGATATGGATGAGTTCCAAAAATTTAAATTCACATTGAGTAGTAATGATCTTGATATATGTAAAATATGTATTTTAGGTGTGAATAAATTGTATTCTATCAATCAAGATCTGAAAAGGAAGTTATAACTTAATTATTATGCAAAATTATTATTACAGTATATACAGAATTATTTAAATATTTTTATATACATTGATTGACACTGTTGTGTACAATGGGAGATAATCCTTATAAATATTGTAATCTTCAATGAGAGATAATTCATACACTCTTCAGCTGTGATAACATCTTATTTGTACATGTATTGTATGTATTTAGCTTATTTCTGTTTTGTCTTTTGATGATTGTTCAATGTTTGGACTTTAAATCAATAAAATTATTATTATTATTATTATTATTATTATATAACAAATATTTAACCAGTCAATGCAATTTGACTGCTCTCATAGAACCAGTGGCAGAGCAGGATAAAACATTATATCAGAGAACGTGACTAAGTGCGTCAGCCAATAGAAAAAAATCAAAACAAGATGTTATTTAACCTTTGAATACATACCCATGACATACATAGTGTGTTGGTACAAGACATTGTATCAGGTCGAGCCTGTTGTGTGAACCAGTATCACTACGAGTCACGATAGCGACGGGTTTGTGATGCAGTTAGTTCACGCAACAAGCAAGACCTGATATAAAGTCTTGTACCAACACACTATGTATGTAATAAGTTTATCTAACATTTCAATAAAAACGAATTTTAAGCAAATAACAAGGGTTGAATTAAAATTTGTACAATACTCTCAGGAATACTACATTTTGTGCATGACGTCACGTTATATTTTCCGTTCATTCACCAAAGTCATGTTACTGTGTTTTGTTTCACATTCCAATGATATGACGTCATGTCAAAGTAGTTCGGCAGAGAGCGTCTCGTGCTACGTCGCGCCATTCTTTTATCACCACAGTGTGGTGATACAGCATCTTGTATCAGATACCTTGTATCAGACAGGTGACTTTCGCTAATTTCAAAGGAAACGTATATAATGTTAAATAAATATCCATTACATACATAGTGTGGTGGTACAAGACTTTGTATCAGGTCGAGCATGTTGGGTGAACCAGTATCACTACGAGTCACGATAGCGACGAGTTGTGATGCGGGTTGTTCACACAACAGACAAGACCTGATACAAAGCCTTGTACCACCACACTATGTATGTAATAAGCTTATCTAACATTTCAATAAAAACGAATTTTAAGCAAATAGCAAGGGTTGAATTAAAATGTGTACAATACTCTGAGGGAGACTACATTTTGTGTATGACGTCACGTTATTTCTTCCGTTCATTCACCAAAGTCATGTTACTGTGTTTTGTTTCACATTCCAATGATATGACGTCATGTCAAAGTAGTTCGGCAGAGAACGTCTCGTGCTATGTCGCGCCATTCTTTTATCACCACAGTGTGGTGATACAGCATCTTGTATCATACACGTTGTATCAGACAGGCGACTTTTGCTAATTTCAAAGGAAACGTATATAATGTTAGATAAATACCCATTGCAAACATGGTGTGGTGGTACAAGACTTTGTATCAGGTCGAGCATGTTGGGTGAACCAGTATCACTACGAGTTGTGATGCAGTTAGTTCACGCAACAGACAAGACCTGATACAAGGCCTTGTACCACCACACTATACATGTTGTATGTATGTAATAAGTTTATCTAACATTTCAATAAAAACGAATTTTAAGCAAATAGCAAGGGTTGAATTAAAATGTGTACAATACTCTGAGGGAGACTACATTTTGTGTATGACGTCACGTTATTTCTTCCGTTCATTCACCAACATCAGGTTACTGTGTTTTGTCTCGCATTCCAATGGTATGACGTCATGTCAAAGTAGTTCAGCAGAGAACGTCTCGTGCAACGTCGCACCATTCTTTTATCACTACAGTGTGGTGATACAAGATCTTGTATCAGACACCTTGTATCAGACAGGCGACATTCGTTAATTTCAAAGGAAAACGTATATAATGTTAGATAAAATAAATTAGCGTGCATTAAGATGTGATTAGAAGACATTTTATACAATAACAAGTGATTTGATTCTTCAGATTGTTAAAACAGTCAACAACTGGTTTTGAAACCATTTCGGTTCATTCAAAAGACTTAAAATGATAGTTTCTGTATTTATATTGAAAATGTAGATATCTAATCTTAACATGAAATATCTAAAGATAAGAGCATATATACTGGCTTGCCTGGAGACATGATAATAAACACGAATAAAAATAGCACTATAAAAGTCCAGTTCATCGTGGTGGTGAAGACCAAAGTAGGCATCGTTATCATAAGTTCCAAATATTAGTTGTTTATTTAGCAACACTAATCAAATTCACAATACAATTTGGTACTAAATTTCTGAGGTGCTGTAAATAAAAGGAAAAGCTCTGACCGCGATTGTATGCTATGGTGATTAACATCTACCTGCCATATGTAACCAGTGCATATCACAACTCAAATTAGAGAGTGATTCTCACTCGTGCCAAGGTGTGTCATATATGAATCGTGTTAAACAGGCATTTTTTATTGTTTACTTTTAACTAAAAACACATTTTATTGGATTGTATTAAGCTTTGCTATTATACAAACTAAGTTTTACCTTTACTTCTTTATTTAATGAATTCGAAATTATTACTTTTTCCTGTCTTGAAATCATTACAAGAGTTTGAAGATACCAAAGAAGTAATCAGAATCTGTAAATTGAAGGACACAATGGCCAGAAGAAAACAGGACACAGGGACAAACAACGATCAACAAAACATTACACATAAAACTAAAAATCGAGCAACACGAACCTCACTAAAAACCAGGGGTGAACTCGTGTGCTCTGGAAGAGAAAGCAATCCCTGCCCCACTGGTGGCACCCGTCCTGTTACTCTAGTTACAAACCCGATGATACGTCATCAATGAGGAATACAATATATGTATAATGTCTTGGATTAAAAATCAGCTACTGTAATGATTGAAAATGCATATTACCTTTTGATCTCCACGACTTATACAAATAGCTTAATGAAATACATATGAGGATGACATGATTTTAAGAACTGTCTTGTTTAAATGTAATTTATTTATCATTTGTAGTTATATGACTTCAACATTTTATAGACCATTTACCATAGTATTACATTTTCAAGAGATATGACATATCGTACCATCTTAATTGGAGATCTATGTGTTAATCTGAAATGGCAGCAACCTAGTTAATATATACATGTCAATATATCATGGCAACAGCTGGGAATGTTGCTGCATCACAAAAGACACGCTATGCTCGTCTTGGTCATGCATCACAAAATTTGATCCCTTACATATTGCAAAAACTGTTATTGCATTTTGAAGATCCAAATGCGATCTATAATAAATGTCTAGGAAACTCCTATCTCAAAAACAGACTGTCCGCAGAAGAGAAGAAAAAAGTCAAAAATGCATCGAAAAATGGGTATGTCAATTTTGATATTCCTCTTGTTTGCACAATTTTACGAAACATCAATGGTAATATTGTTCCGCCAACGAGAGGGTGGTTTTGCAATGCAGACCCAGGTCCTAATGAAACAACCATTGGAGATGATCTTGAAAGGTGTCGGAAAACCAGGAATTATATCATTCACCGAGGAAACACGGACGTAACTGACAAGGAACTAGAAGATTACTTCGAAATTTTCACAGGTGTGGCTGGCAGGCTTGAAAAAATTCTTGGAATATTGCCCGGTGAATTTGTTAATGAATTTGAAACCTTGAAAGTTTGTTGTATGGATGAAAATACAGAAAATACGTATATAGACAATCTACGTGTCTTAGCACAAAAGGCGAAGCAAGCTGAAGAAGTTTATTTTGAAAAAATTAGACAGTTAGAAAAAAGAGAAAGAGAAAATGAAGAGCGCATTTCTGAACTCGAAGACTATTTAGACCAGACAGAGTCAATATTAGAACAAAGAGAAAGGGAGAGTGAACACAGAATTTCACAGTTGGAAGGTAACTAACGTTGATACATTATACAGGGTGACCCCAAAAAATGCCACCAATATACTCATTGATAAGACTTAATAATCATGCTACCACTTTGGTATTTCAAGTTTGTGAAGATTCCATGTAAAAAAGGTTATTGATCGATTGATTGGTGTTTAATGCCATTTTTATCAGTATTTCAGCTATATCGTGGCATGAACATCTTTAACTATTAACTTAGACACCTACCCTTGGAAAAAAAAATATTGTCTATAATTGATTGATTGATTGGTGTTTAATGCCAACTTCATAGAAAGTTTAGAATAGTGCATTTCTTTATTTTTGAGTATATGGGTGATATTTTGCTTGAGTCACCCTGTACATAGATAATATGCACGTTTAATAATATGAAAACATTTTTTTACAATGGCGTTGTGTGATGTGCCTCTTATCTGAGAAGCAATGCAGGATTTACTTAGAATATAGTCTGTTCTTATATGAGATTGTCTTATATTCGCTACTCCTGCTATTCCACATTATTCTTGGACATTAAATTAGAATGATTAAATTTCATATGAAATTTGAAGAATCATTTTATAATCGTCCATATTAAACACATTAAAGGATAAAGTTGTATATCACTATTTATAAATATTTTCTAAATGTTAACATTCCCTATAATGTTTATAATCAATTATATTTTGTTTATTTTCATTTGTTTTTGGTTGTGTTAGTAAACATTTTGCAAATCCAAGTAATTTAATGTAACACCGGAGATGAACTTAATTTCATAATTACTCTGTTTACAGGAACAATACAGTCATTAACAATACCAGGATTTGAACACAGTAAGTACCAGACTGAGTATAAATGAAATATTTTAAATACTGATAAATACTATAATTACCTTGTCTCGGATTATACATTTTAGTATACATTAGTATTATTTGTATGAGTCTTACACAGTAGGAAGGGATGGTAAAGCGAGGCATGTCCAGCTTCCACTGGAAGCTGTTGTCTCTTGCCGAATAGCAAATTACTCGCCTGAAGATGTGCTGAATTGTTAAATATCTTAAGCTTATATAATGTTAAATGTTGACCTCCAGGACTTCTATCCAATAGAACCTTGGTTCATTTATTGGTACAAAAGTGAATCTTCACATCAGAATGGTGCTTCACATAAAATACAATTGCATTTACCTTCTTGGATCTTAAGATTTTGTAAAAAAATATTTTGAACAAAAACTTAATAACCTCAACATATTTAAATTTGTAGCTAAGATTATCACACAACCTCAAGATACCACTTGTATTGAGGGTGAGGATATAAAGTTTGACTGCGAAGTCCTCGGATCCTATTCTATACCTACATGGTCTAAAAATGGACAGGAAGTACGGTCCGATGATCAAAGAAAAATTGAGTCAAAGAATACCACACATACACTTGCAATTCCACAAGTTACTAAAGAGGACAGTGGATTGTATACCATGGAAATTGGTGACAAGAGGTGCGAAGTATACCTTAATGTAGAAGGTAAATTATATATATTTAATAATTATATTCACACCCACCCCTGCATATACGAATACATATAAGATTATATCTTAAATTTGATTAACTTGTACTAAAATAGATAGATTCAACAAGAATATAAATGAATGGAAAGTAAAATATTGTATTCGACATAACGTAGTCTTAGAAACAGAAACTTGTTTGTATAATTTAGCATGCGTTGTGTAAATTTGACATCGATTGTAAATACTCGAGTTATACTCTTGTAAGTTGTGAAATGTATATTTTTGCACATGTTGAAACTATACTCCGTCTTTGGTTAATTCAACTAAAGTTTAAAGATACCAAAGGGGTAATTAGAAAACGGTACATCGAAAGACAGACAATGCAATAACCAAACGAAAAAAGACAAAACCACAAAATAATGATCTACAAAAAACTACACAGAAACTAAACATCCAGCAACACGAACACCACTAACAACCTGGAATGACCCCATGTGCTCATGTTCTGTAATAGTTATGTCCCCTGTGGAAGGGTATTTTCGATGCGTGCCATATTATTCCAACACCAAATTTCTTAATATTTAGAATTTTTATATATGTTTTATTTATCTTCAATAGCCAGGGATATGTAAATAAATAATGGTGTCTCTTCTGTGTGATACATCACCTTGAGCAGCTCTTTGGGTCGATCCACCGGATCGGTCAGCCGTATTCATTTGATTAGGGCAGAATGATTTGCTTTGAAATGACTTTTATCCAATTTATCTTAACCATGTTGAAATACTAACATTCCAAAAGACATGGAAAAAAAAAGAAATTTGATCAAGCTAATTGGTTTTATAAGTCTAGTTATGGCGAGGAGAACTAAAACTATCCGTGATCATGTTTTAAAACAAATATAAACGTTGACATCTATAGCTGAAAAAACAATTTAAAAGAACTCGACAAATCTTAGCATCCAGGAGAACCGAATCAAAGATAAAACGAGCATAACATTCTATTAAACATTATGTATATATTCACATTCCGTACTGTGAGTGAGTTGTGTTTTTTTTCTCGTCTAGTATAACGGATTCCATTTATGTACGTGTTGCACTTCCACAGTGGAGAAAATATGTTACTTGGGTATATTCTGATGTTAGCCGCTGGCATGATCGAAAAAATCAATCTCAAATATTACAAAAGAGATGGTAAGACTTTATTATGCTTTAGTCAACTTCTAGGTTCGATCTTTCTTTCAGAAAGGAAACCGTCACTGATAGAACTCCGTGAATATCAACGCGAGTTGGCGAAAATAGCGCTGAAAGGCGAAAACACCATCATACTTGCCAGAACAAACTCCGGAAAGACTTATGTTGCTTTTCATATAATTGAAAACCATTTACTGAAGAACCCAGATGGTAAATATTAGTAGAAAGGCCTATCGACGTAAATATTTGAAAATATTTCGACATGCCCTCTCTGTATTGCTAATATTACTCAAGCTTATTATTGCTACATAACACGTTGACTCGAACGTGATAAAGACATGGTATTCATAGTAGTATTTGCTAAAAGCATATAGGTAATGAAGCATTAAATCACAATACGAATTACCTCCCTTACATTAAAAAGAAATGCAGAAATGTTGACCATATAAAAAAAAATTCAAATTTACAGTAAACATTGTTGTGAATTGTAAGCATATTTTTTTCAGTGTCTTCTGTTTTCTCTAATGGTTATTGATACAGATGACAAAGCAATTTTGCAATATATAAAGATCATACGGACATCTTCCTGGACGCCACGATAACTTAATTTATCAATATTAAAACTCATCGCTCACACACCTACGACAAAGTATAAAGGAATGAAGCATTCCAATGCATAATAAAGCGGAACATTTCAATCTAAGAAGCATAATTCTAACGGGTGATACTAAACAGAGTCGACTAGAGTCTACTACTGAAATAACGCAAAATAAACATGTAAAAGTATTGCATTACTTTGTAGATGATATTAAATGACTTAAATGATATTTATAAGTTAATTTTATTGATGTTTTAGTTCTCACAGAGTGAAAATATACAAGAAATTCGGCGCGATTTACTTCCGGTTTACCATAATAGAGACAAGTAACTTTTATACTCAATACTTTTAAGAACTCAATAAAAAAATGTTTTTTTGTTATGAATAAAGGTTTATATTACACAATACAGTGATTTTCAGCTTTTTCTGTATCAAATGTTTATAAATGTCTTCCCACGATCTGTTTTTGTTCAAATATTTTAAATTTAATTAATGATGATTGCATTTAATTAAATTTAGGTTTCATTAATTATTACAATAATCAAAAGCCTTTATAATTGCCGATGGTCTTTGATGTGCTTAATTAACATCAATAAAATTAACTTATAAATATCATTTAAGTCATTTAATATCATCTACAAAGTAATGCAATACTTTTAAATGTTTATTTTGCGTTATTTCAGTAGTAGACTCTAGTCGACTCTGTTTAGTATCACCGATTCTAACAGTGGTTACTCTTGTCCAGCTTCCGCCATGGAATAAAAAGGGAGCAGTTCACGATACAATGTTGATAAATTGCATGTTTATTTTTTACTGATTACTGCTTAAATTGTACATAAAACCAATTATATATCCTGACAACACAATTAGTGTTATCCTGTTTAGTTTGTTTTTTTGTTTGATGGTGTTAAACGCCACTTTTAACAATATTTCAGCTATATCGTGGCAATCAGTTTTTCTTGGTGGAGGAAACCGGAGGATCCGGAGAAAACCACCGATCCGTCGCATGTAGCTGACGAACTCTATCACATAATGTTGTACGCCTCGCCCCCTGATCGAGATTCGAACATCAGTGGTGACAGGCACTGATAGCATAGGTAGTTGTAAATCCAACTATCATACGATCACGGACATGACGGCACCCTTTTCTGTTTAGAACTTTTGATTTGTTTGCTACAAAATATCTTTATATATTATTTGACTTTTGACTTTGAGAACCTGATTATGCTTGAAATGGGAATTGTTGTATCTTACAATTTATAAATATTATTCTCATATTAAGTTTTTTAATTATCCAGGTAAAGTTGTGTTCCTGACAAAAACCAACGTTCTACTGCAACAGCAACACGAGAGAGCATGCAATATATTTTCAAATCTGTACTTTAAGGTACTTTGTTTTTTAATTGTATTTATATCTATTCTTAATAAATAGTTTCGTCACTGTGGGAGACCAATCCACTGATAAAAAGGACCTCTCGCGTGTACACATCGTAACGCACAGTTATTGACTAATTTTTTCCACATTGCCATAGTCTTCTATCTCTCAGTGGATAAAAAGATACCAAAGGGATAATCAGAAGCCGTAATTGAGACTTATTTCTATACGTCATGGTTTTGTTGGTATGACTTGAATAGAACGATCATTATGTGTTGCCTATTGCAATATTTAGCAATATATCGCCATCTTTAGCGATATATAAGATATATCGTGGGGGAAAAGGTTCATTAAAATATTAAACCTAACCAGGAATTATAAATAAAAAGTAAAAAAGGGGAAAACACTGTTGGAGCAATACACAATCCAGTAGAAGAAGGTGTAAAAGGAGATCAAATCGATACCCTTATCACACGTGTGCATTATGACAGTAACTGTGAAATTCCATAAAGCACATGTCATGTACTATCAACCAAAAAAATATCCAATTAAAAGGATCAGCACATTTAAAAAGAAAATAGTAGAAATATGCGAGTCATGTTTTATAATATTTTTGCTTTGAGCATACCTGATGAAAGTTATTCCAGTAACGTGTCGTGTGCGCGACGTTTTTATTACTATACAACTGGGTTTCTTTTTTATTGAAGAAATAACATTGTATCCGCTCGTGTAATTTGTAAGCACATTTGTAAACAGTTAAATTGTCAGATTGTTCGTAGAATACCACGAACATCCGTACAATTAACTAAAACATGTTCTGTAGTATAGAACAATTACACAGAATACATTCAGATCGGTTTCTTCATGCATAAGGACGGATATATATTGGTCATTGGTGATGCACACAAGAAGAGTTTGAAGATACCAAACGGGTAATCAGAATCCGTAAATCGAAGAAGGACAGACAACACAGTAGTCAAAAGAAAAAGGACAAAAAGACAAACAACACTACAAAACACTACATAGAAAACCAAAAATCAAGCAACACGAACCCCACTAAAACCTGTGGTGAACTCAGATACTACGGAAGGGTGAGCAGTTCCGCCTCCACTTAGTGGTATCGATCGTGTTTGTCTAGTTAAAAAGCCGGTGATAAGTCATGAATGAGGAAAGGACTGAGAAGTGCTTACATCAAAATGAACATACACGTGGAAATATGACGTGGATTCGTGCCCGGCTTTGTAAATTACAAATATGGTGCACTCGACTCGCAGCCGCAAGTGATAAAAGTTTACCAGTGCTTGCCCATGGTCGGTGGTTCTCCCCGGGTACTCAGCTTCTTTCACCACTTAACTGGTCGTCATGATATAGCTGAAATATTGCTGAAAGTGGCGCTAAACACCAAACATCAAGTCAAATCGAACGCTTTGATCAACCGAAGTCAAGTCGTTGTTGCCGTTGATTTCAAACAAACTAGGATCAACTATGGAAAAAAAGGAATCCAATTTTTTTTTTTTTTTTCAGGGAAAAATTCATAGATGGGATGCCTCAGCAGAGGATGAGTGTGAGCCATTTGCAAATATAGTACAGCGAGTCCATATTCTGTTTTGTACACCACAATCTCTTTGTAATTACCTAGACGAGCAGGCTGAAATGAAAGTTTCTTTGAATGACTTCAGCTTGATAGTATTAGATGAATGCCATCATACAATCGGCAAAGGTCCTTTCAACGAGATAATGAGCTACTACAGAAGACACAAATACGGACCACAGTCGAACCGTATTCCACAGGTATTTTTTTGAAATTTACATAAGATTAAGACTTCACCACAATCGAACCGTATTCCAACGATATTTCATTCAAATTTACATAAGATTAAAACTTCACCACAATCGAACCGTATTCTACAGGTATTTCATTGAAATTTATATAAGATTAAGACTTCACCACAATCGAACTGTATTCCACAGGTATGACAAATGTCATTCAAATTTACATAAGATTAAGACTTCACCACTATCGAAAAGTATTCTACAGGTATTTCTTTCAAATGTACCTAAGATTAAGACTTCAAAACAAAGATGAATCTGATAGAATAAAAATTCCAAAAAATACAAAGTTATCATGCGTCCACTTCATCTTCATTTTACCTTACGGTTGATATTATGAAAATTTACAAGGACATCCTCTGGAATGTTGACATGTTTCATGTTATGTCTTCAGTGACACGTCAATAAAACCCATACTCTCCAAATGATTGCCATGAAGAATATGTCTTTGTTGATATTAAGTTGTGTCGTTCAGATACGCTTTAGTTTGACACAAATGCGGTATAAACCATATATAGTTTTAAATTCTGACCGTTTTAGTTGACTTTTAAGACTATTGACTGTAATACCCGTACCAAGTTGATAAGTGACAAACTCGCTAATTCCATTTACCTATCATGGGTCAATATTAATATGTATACACACTTAACATATTTTCCATCGTTTGACAAAAAAAGAAAAGAAAAACAACTGCATATTTTTCACCTATTTATTTCTGCTCAAAGATAGTTAGATGATATAAGAGTACTCATAACATGGGGGATTTAAATAAAAACATATGTTTTTGTGAAAATGTTCATTTCAGATATAATGTACATGTATGAGCATTCAAAAGAATCCATGTAAATGCAAAACATATATTTTGTTATGAAATGTCTAGATACGTCATATATTACAAAGTAATACTATAAATTGCCATATACATCATATCCTTGTCCAAACTAGCTTATGGGTAAACGGCTATGTTCACATCCATGTTACTTTCATGTTTACAGAAGTACTGGATTATCAATGTTATGCGATTGAAAGTAGAAACAGTTAGATAATGTCTCCGCAATCCTTCATAAGATGCATTTTCTCTCACCGTGGTAGGTAAAGAGAAACCGTAAATTTAATAGAAGCATACTGAAATATGATAGAATATAATGGAACACCAGGTAATGGCAAATAGTATGAAGCCACAGAAACGAATGATCATTCTTTACGTTATAGATTCTGGGCTTGACAGCTTCACCAGGAACCAATAGCGCAAACATTCAGGCAGTTGCAGTTGAACACTTGAAGAAGTTGATGTTTAATATGGATGTTTCAAGGCTATCTACCATTCGAGACCATGAATCAGAGCTACTCGAGTACACAGCAACTCCTAAAAAAGGTGACGTCCTCAAATTATTTTTGTTTTTCATTTTTAGTTACGACCCGATGATCTACCAATGTATATGTTCAGCAATATAATGAATTATCAAATATCACATAAATACATGACCGCTCGTTTTCCTGGCTTGGTGTAGGCACTTCAGTTATGTATGTTTCGTCATCCTGCAAAGCTAAAATTCAGATTTGATATCTCTATGGATAAGTGCATGTTATTTTATTCAACTCGGTAACAATTCTATAAATACAATGCAGAGACATACACATTTACAATATAAAGCTACCTTTTGATATACAGCGTTCGAAACCGTAAATAGTTAGATTTTCATATACCTATGCATATGGTCAGGGCCAGACTTAAGCCAATTGGACTAATAGGGCCCCGCGCTGGAGTTATCTACTCTCGACTGTTAAAGTACACACAACACCACACTGCATGTTTTACAGAGAGCAGCCATTAATATATGTTTATGGTTCCCCTCACTACCTAAGACCAGCCCAGCAAAGAGTGTCCATCACCACCAAAGTTGTGCACACCATTACCGTCGTTGTTGCCAGGTATACTCGATATGATGATCTTGTCAGTGACTTGCTGCAGATAGGTTGTTTTCTCTGTGTCTTCCAGCTTCCATTACCGTTAAAACGTAGTGTTAAACATCTATAGCCCTATCTAATGATTCGAGTGTTGATCGTCACTTTCAGCAATTTATCAGTCATATCGTGGCTACCAAATTTTTTAGAGTTAGGATTAGGGTAATGGTGTTTAAGGCCACTTTCAACAATATTTCAGTTATATCGCGGCGGTCAGTTTCATTGGAAGAGTAAACCGACTCTTCGGTGTTTCATAAAGAAATCTCTTAATTGTACTTTTCTACATGAACATATATAATATAATAACTTTGTATGCAATATTCTCTTTATGTATACCAGTGCTAATACAGTCTAAAAGTCGTCAAAATGACCCAGTTCAGACAATGATAATCAGAGCTATGAAAGACATCGAAAGTTTGTTTAATAGCCAAAAAGGTAGGTAACATATTACTCTAGATAGGTGCGATATACCTGTAGCAATCTTACTCCAGACCAGTGCGATGTACCTGTAGCAATCTTACTCCAGACCAGTGCAATGTACCTGTAGCAATCTTACTCCAGACCAGTGCGATGTACCTGTAGCAATCTTACTCCAGATATGTGCGATGTACCTGTAGCAATCTTACTCCAGACAAGTGCGATGTACCTGTAGCAATCTTACTCCAGACCAGTGCGATGTACCTGTAGCAATCTTACTCCAGACAAGTGTGATGTACCTGTAGCAATCTTACTCCAGACAAGTGTGATGTACCTGTAGCAATCTTACTCCAGATATGTGCGATTTACCTGTAGCACTCTTACTCTAGATAGGTGCGATATACCTGGAACAATCTACATCACATAGTCCTTCCTGATATGAAGATCAATCTAGCGTAGGGTTTACTAATAAGAGATACAGTTTCATCCGCTGCTTGGTTATTTATTTCAATTTACAAATCTGCATACTTGCACAGAGATGACAACAAGATATACATCGATTAAACCTCTATTACCATTTATTATTAGTGATACACAAAAATAAAAGGAAGATTTATTGGGGAAAAAACAAGAATGTTGTATGATTTGATGCATTATCTTGAACAATATAACAAAACCGGTCTATTACTTCTTGTAGATTTCGAGAAAGCATTTGATTCAGTTGAATGGAAATTTTTGAAAAAAGCCCTCTCAAGTTTTAATTTTGGACCATTTGTTTGTAAATGGTTTGAACGATTCTATTCAAAAGCCAAAAGTTGTGTTATAAATAATGATCACATGTCAATTTATTTTTCTCTAGAAAGAGGCTGTCGACAATGTGATCCGCTTTCACCGTATTTGTTTATAATCGGTGTGGTAAACAGGAAACGTCCCCAAATTCTGCTAACCAATAAATTCGTGCATAAAGAAACATGCGTATCTTAGTAAAGCTGAAGTAAATGAGTGATATACAGTGTTACGGAAAGTATAGATATGTTGACGGCTGTCACAGGCGATATATACAATAATATCCATGAATAAAATGTATTAACATGCAGTACCCATGTTTTAAGTGCACTAGAAGTGAATATTAATATGTCCCTATGTACTCGCGACAATCGATGCCAAGGCCCTTTCACTTGCTGCAGACAGTTGCCGGTTTACGATATCGGGTGCGTTTGCTCTTTTACGTGTTTGCCAAATGTAGGGCAAACGAACCCGGGTAAATAATTCTAATTTATACATTTATTTCTTTAAAGGCAAATTTGGATTAAGATTATTTAGTAAAATTTAAGTTTTATTTTGTTCATGGCGAATGGGTCATAAATCCGTAAATCCTGATTTTTTTTTCTTGAAAATTGGCAGTCTGCGGAGTCCTGATATAGGTGAAATAATATTTTATTAGTGTATTCTACGTTTTTTTTTTTTTTTACAGTTTACCTGTCAAAACATCACCCATCTCAGCATGTTGTTGCATCATGCATTCATGATATACAAATACACCTATCACAGGTGTGAAAACAAACGTTGCTCAAGACTCTTTTTACTAAGACTTATAAACATAGATAACTATTCTGCGTTTTCGATTTTCAAGCCGTCTTCCAATTTATTTGTACTTAAAAAATAAATTTATATCTTTTTTCTTATATATGTGTATAAATATCTGAATAAAATAAATACATTTACGATGAGAAATTATTATACGTCATGATATCGTTATTTAGGTAAATACTTGTTAGACAGATTTTTTTTAAAACCATTTTTGTCTTTTTAATTGATAACTGACCCAAGCTAACTAAATGAAATGTGACTTAATGTGTTAATTATATAAATCCTTGCTTCTATAAATTTTTATTTCTTATCTAATTCTTATTCTTATTTTACAATATGGTCAGGTTGTTATTTTCATTGAATGGCATCTCAAAATAGATGGCTTCACAGTAGGGGCTCTTCCTGTATATTGGTTACATCCTGTATATTACAACTGACAGCTAATGCATGACAAACAATTTTAATCAGCCATCATTATCATGAAATACATTTTTTAATCTTTATTTTGATGATGGCACCTAATTCCCATCACCTAATCCAAATTAGTATAGTAGAGGAGTACCGTATTTTTCGGACGATAAATCTAGATAAAAATGACGATTTTGTTTACAGTATTAAAAATGTATACCTTTATTTTGGTGTAGGTTTATTTCTGAATAAGAAGACTCGTATCATCGATGTTCTTGGTGTTATTTTTTTTTAAAATAAAGCAATAAAAGTATACTAACAGGGGGTGCAATTCTGGGGATAAAATATTCAACATCCGAAAAAAAATCAATATTCAATGATTGAAGTGTTATCGAAAACCAGTTCAATATTGTATTTTATAATAAAATATATACTATAAAAAATGTATCTTCTTGAAAAAAATCACAGGGTGGATCGATTTACAATATAAAATTATTATCACAAAATATCTAAATATAGCTATAGCTTTCCATCAAACACGAGCATGCGCACGTGATTGTATTAAAAAATGGTGGTTGCAATACATCGCACAGTAAGCAAGCTTTTTATACTAAATATACTGGAAAATAATTTATATCAATGTCGTTACTTAATCGATATTTTATTGCAATAATTTATATGAGGCTATGGGTGTTTAAACGTCACTTTTCAACAATATTTCAGTTATATATTGACCTTTGAGCTACCTTTTCTGGCGTGAATATGGTGCAAGGTAGAAATACACTAGGGTATTTACGTAACCGGACATTCTACATACCGGAAAGAAAGTACGCTTACAAATATGCATCGATCACAAAATGTTTGACATGTTCACCTCGAGAAATGTAAAAAAAATCTTTAAATATCCACTCTCACGTCCAACCTAATAGTCGGACTTAAGAGAGTGTTGACTCTCAAATTAAATTTACTTCAATGATTGCAAATGTACCTACAAACAAATAGTAATAAAAAACAACAACATTAAATAGAATTAATTATAATTGTTCTCCCCCTGGCACCTGGAAATTTGTGTCAACAAGATGTTCCTTCCATTATTAACACCTGTAGCCTGAGCTAATTAATTCATATCAAGCTGGCTGTAATACCTAGTCCAATACACATATTGCCGTCGCAGATGAACAAGTATAGGGACTTGAAATATTTGTAAACGGAATATTGTGTAACTTTAGCCGGTGATTTTTGCATCCGTTATTTCACCTTTATATGGATATCACACTCCGAAAGAATTATCTCTTATTCATTCATGTACACAGCCGTACCGGCTTCACTGACTCTGTTTTAAGTGACAACAGATTTTTTTTTTTTTAAATCGTCGGTGATTTCTCCAAACAAAGTCAAAACGCAAACTTAAGTCAAGTTTTTGCTCAAATTTAATTTGGTTTGTTCAGAAAACTTTTTTCGAGAAATCCAAGCCAGGGCTGGACTCGGCGTATATAATTTTAAAGTTTAGATTTCGGAAAAGTTACGATATTTCTAGCATTCCGATTGTAATCATAAAATTTAAATGTACTAGAAAGATCTATTAAAATTAAACAGATTAAAGAAACACAAACGGTGTAACTCGAAATTATTGTACAATTCTTTGATTATGAGGTGCTCCTATGCAACGAATGACTGTTGTGCCCGAGTGTGACAAATATTGACTTTGGAGCTACCTTTCCTGGCACGAATATGGTGCAAGGTAAAAATACACTAGGGTATTTACATACCCGCACATTCTACACACCGGAAAGAAAGTACGCTTACAAATACGCATCGATCACAAAATGTTTGACATATCCACCTCGAGAAATGTAAAAAAAAATCTTTTAATATCCACTCTCACGTCCGACCAAAATGTCCGACCAAGACCAAAATGTCCGACCAAATAGTCGGACTTAGAGAGTGTTGACTCTCAAATTTGTCGCACATTTTGGCAGGAATATGTCGGACCTGAGAGTATGATCGTTGATACACTTGGAGTGTACTGTATATTGTTTGTAAGCTGGTTGATTGATTGATGCATATCGAGGCAAACTGCAATAAATCACCAATATATATATATATATATGATCTTTTTTGATTTCAGTACAATTGTTTCTACTCCAAACTAGTGACGAAACTAGATTTCTCATTGATGCTTTGGCGAAAATCCCGTCAGAGAAAACGGGGGAACAATATATAAAATGGATGGCTCAAACCAAAGCATTGATTGAAAGCGTGATGTTAAAAGACCAAGTAGCACCGCCCCTTCTGCACACATTTTTCAGACATCTAGAGGTAAAATTATTTCAATGGACGATGCTGTAAGATAGATATTTGATATCAATTTTATTCTCGATTTTTTGAAAATATGTATATAAACATTAGAGAAAATCGAAGGGGCAATCAAGAATGGTCAATGTAGATACACTGACAACATTGGGCACACAGGACTCGGGACGAAGACAAAAAAAATATAAACACATAAAACTGAAATGATGGGCAACACTTTCCACAATGTTACACATTTCAAATATAGAACTAATAGCATATACATTTATTGTTACATTTCAAATATAGAACTAATAGCATATACATTTATTATTTATATAAAACCATTAAAGATGCAAGATTTGCGCATTGCATTATTTATAATTGGTCCTCTATTTAGTAATTGAAGAACTCGGGTGCTCTAGAAGGACAAGCAGTTCCTGCTACACATGTGGCATACGTCGTGTTACTCTTGTTACAAACCCAGTTATAAGTCATGAATGAGGAGAGGACCGAATTGTACATGTTGACAGAATTAATAATATATATGTAAGTTTTTCCATAAATTTTGCAATTCTTTCAAATATGTCCCAAAAATGTTTTCGCTTTCTTAGTTATTATGGATAGCTTCCACTCAATACCTTAATTTTGAATTCTTCCAAAAACAAGAAAGTATGAATCATACTTCGAGAAGGACTGTATCGCCTAGGAAATAGTGAATTTTTTAACATGTAATTTTTTAGTTTTATGCAGACTGCCTCGAGATTAATTCACTACTTGAAATTGATCATGTGAAAACTGTTGTTAAAAATGCATGTGCAGAGGAGGCTAACAACAGTCATGAAGCAACCATAGAAGAAGAGAAAATAGTTTTAGATAAATTACAAGGTATTATGACATATATATTAACCGTAATAATACAAATTGATGGTTGGTTTGATTTATGGTGCTTAACGCCACTTTCAACAATATTTCATTTATATCGTGGTGGTCAGTGTTATGGTGGGGGACACCGGAGAAAACCACCGACCTACTACAAGTCACTGACAAACTTTGTCACATAATGTTGTATCGAGCACATCGAGCCTGTGCACGGTTCGAACTCACAACGATAGTGGTGATAGGTGCTGATGCACAGGTAGTTATAAATCCAACTATCATACGACCACGACGAACCCAATATAAATTGAGATTTTGTCTCGCATAATAATAAATATTTTACCGAATGATTGTGATTGTTAAACATTACAAGGAAAACGTCAACTCTAGAAACATGGAACTCTCTTAACACCACGATACATAGTCAATGTTTCTGTATTATAACCCACATCCGATGTCATCTACTGTCCGTCATTTGTATTCAGTGCTTTTCTGTATATACTATTTCTGCCGACGTGAAAACTGCTTACCCAGGTTTTCATGACAGTTAAATTGAAGTTTTCCCCTCGGAAGTTTTAAGTTCGGCACCATTAATTGATTGATCGCTACAAATGACGTAGAAACTGGTGATATTGTCATTACCTCTTTCTCTCCCATTAACATCGTTTCCGACATTCATTAACTGTTACCCATAGTAACACTTTGGATACACGATGAGCTCAATAAATGCTCGTCCAGAGCACATATCTTCAATATAGATTTTAGTTGGAGTCTGTGTTGCTCATCTTTAGTTTTCTGTGTTTCTAAACGTTGATTATTGCTTTTCTTTGACTGTTCTGATGGTGTGGTATTCTTTTTTTGCTCTTTCATTTTATTAGCCACATTTATGTTTTTAATATTGATTTTTTTTTATCACATATTAGTATACTCTGCCTTTTCTGCAATATATATATATACACCTTACTTGCACCCCTGAAAAAAATATTATAGCTAGAAAAAAAAACTATTTCATGTATCAACACAGATAATATATATACTAATAATAAAGATTTTTCAGAGGTATATCTTTGTTTAGTGAAACTGGAAAATAGTGTGGAAAGCAACCCTGATGTTATTGAAATTATCAATACACTTGAACAAGAATGCCAACGGCAACAAGATGATTCACGATTTATTATATTTGTAAAGAGGAGAGTAACAGCTAAAGCTCTGGCTGAAAGATTACCACAGTACCTAAAAAGTCTCTATCTGACTGGGCAAAGATCAAAAGATGCATGTGGTATATACATTAGATCTTACAAGTTGGTTTAAACAATTATGAGTAAAAATATAATTTTAATAATTAGGAATCTGCAGAAAAAAATAATTTTAACCATATATCATTGATATTTTTCAGTTCATTTCAGTATCTTATACACACAAATCAAAACCTATTCAAGTAATACACTCATAGTATTTCTTTTATTGGTAACCATAATTCATTATGGCTATCCTATTATACTCTTATGTATGGCCTTTTGTTGTCCTGCTCCTAAGATTTTAAAATTATTTGGCTTTACAATTGTTTTTACTTTGAGCGTACCTGGTAAAGTTTATTCAAGAAACGCATGGTGCACACTAAATTAGACATCTATATTTTTATTACTCTTCTACTCATACATGTGATAGAGTTGCTATGCTACAACTGGAGATTTGCAAATTTTTGGCTGGAGATTTGGTCTCATAACTGGAGATTTTTTATCGATGTATTTGATGCGTGTTTTTATTGTTTATTGATGTTTTTTCAGTATTGAACCAACTGCATCCCATTTCAATATATATTGTTTACATTTCTGTCTTATTAGTAGTGTTTCATATGATGAATGAAGGATAAAAACTGTATTTATAATTTATTCATAATCATTCATAATCATAAGGTTATAACAAAGCAATAACAATGAAGACAGAATGTTCTGAACAATAAAGTCATAGAACACTAAAATTTAAAAGTCACTTTGTTGCTGGTGCGTTGGGTGATAGCATACGTTTCGGCATTTTTGTGGTTTATCAATTCCATCCTGGAACTTAGTCCTTAAATAATACTTTGATCGGCTTTGGTCCCAAACAAGCCATAACAACTCAATCCGAGATGAATTCATTGCACGTTTGATCGAAATAAGAAGTTTTTCTCGGAATCAAAGGTTGTCCGACTCCTGTTTGCACAACGGTTTATGACTATTTTTAATTGCCGCTATCACACTTCTAATCATCTAAGCGTGTGTCACAAACCCACTTCCGTATCCCCAATTAACTGTCAATCAGTGGATAATAATTGTTGTATTATCATCAACACCTTAATTAATCACCATGACCCAATTTACCTGTAAAGGTGTCAAACAGATCAATAACCGGATATTATTAAATATGACCTTCACCTTTACCATTCGTATCTCTCTGTGTTTTTCATCAGCGCGGGAGTTCGAAATGGGGAATTTCCAAAAATATTGATTGCAAAATGTAGGTCAAGATTTTATTGTACTTGATTTTTTTCACGGGCGGAAGATTTTGAAAGTTCACGGGATGGATGGAAGGTTCACATGTATGTCTACTATATTAATTTGTTTTTCAAGTTCAAACCGGAATATAATTATGACATTATATATTACTCAGGTATTCAATGAACAAAATTTAAAGCTGAATATAACGATTTATGAAACAGTGCATTAACAATCTGCTAATAGTGTAATTTTTAAAACCAGTAATTAAACAATTTTGAAGGTCTACTTATAAAAGAACAGCAGGAAGTTATGGAGAAATTTAGAAATGGTGAATGTTTGTGCCTTGTAGCTACGTCTGTCGCCAGTGAAGGTATTGATATTCCTCAATGTAATTTGATGATCAGATACAAATATCGTGTTGACGAAATTAGTAGCTATCAAATGGCAGGTAAGATAAAGTGATGTTTTTTAATACATGCATACATACACTTTTAAGAATCTTTTTTAATCATCTTGTCACAATCTACCTAACATAAAACAATAATCAGTCAAACCTGTATTAAGAAGTTACCTGTGGGACGAAGTGGTCTTTTAAGACAAGTGACCTCTTAAAATAGGCTCAATTCATATGAAAATTTATATGACAAAACAAGAAAATGAGGCCTTTTAATACAGGTAACTGCTTAATAGAGGTAACCGCTAGATCAGATTTGACTGTAGTACAGAATAACCTTTTTAATCTTCCTTTAATCATGCATATATTTTATAACCAACGCGTGATGGCGAATATCAGAAAGAGTTCTTTGTTTGGTTAAATTGGACATGTGAACACATAATGTATTACGATTTGAGGATTTACTGCATTTTAGACATACATTTGTATATTTAAACCTCAGATGGCAATAATTATGCCAAGTTAATTTGTATTATATTTATATCCACATTACTAGATATTTGTCATGACAACTCGATCTAATTATTGTGGCAAGTAGCTTAGAGTTGATATGTATGTCCCGTTCCGTCGTCGTGGTTACTCGTATGTTAGAGATGATGTAATATTTCTCCTTTTACAAAGATTTATGGAAGATAAAAAAACAAGACAGGACTTTGTCATCTTAATAGGGAATTTCATAAACATATATTTTATATCAACAAATTGGCCACAAAAAAACGGACAAAAATTTAAACGATATTCGACAAAACCCTACACAGAAAATAAAGATTGAGGAACACAAACTCTACTAGAGCAAAAACCGATGTGTATTAAGGCGCCCTCGAAGGGTAAGCAGGGACCTATTTGTATAGTGTCAGATTTTTTAATTTGACAGATATTTTGTTTCTACATATTGCTTTTGTGGTAAAAAATATTGGATCCGTACAAATTTGTAAAAGTATAGATTCCTTTTCAAGTAAATGTCTGACATTCATGTCAGTTCTAATGTACATGTTTCAATTTTCAGGAAGAATTCGTCGAAAAGAAGGAAAAGAAGTTGTTATTTCTCCTGGGGAAGATTTTGAAAACGAAAATCAAAATATTTTACGACAATATTACATGAAAGAAGCCATTAAACAGGTCGTTGATCTTGATTTAACAAAGCATATATCCGTAGCTGAAAAAGACCTATATGATGCGGAAGAGAATGACCGACGGTTAGCAAAGATGACGACTAATCAACAAGAGAAAAGGTCATTTTCTGTTAATAGTAAATCATGTAGATGTACGATCACAGACAGTCAGTTTTTGAGACATATAAAAAGTAAATACTACATTGTTTATGACAAAACAATTTTTAAGAAAATTAAGAATGTTCCCTTGGAGAAAGCTAATAACTTTGATTCAGTGAGGCAAACAGCACGTGTGTTTGACATTAAACATGGACACCAATGGGGTTCCATACTTGTATATCAAAAATGTAAATTTGTAGTTTTGGCAAAGGATCGAATTAACCTTTATGATTCCTCGGGCAATATTATAAGGTTTAAAAAGTGGTCAGAAATTGATATTGACGAACTAACAGATGATGAAATTTCAACATATTTGTATGACCAATCTACTGACTAGAAAAATAAAATATATATTTAGTTCCGGACTTCACCAAAATCACAGTGATGTTTTAATCATATACATCAACTGATATTTAATAGATAGCCTTGGTGATTTAGCCAAAATATACTAGCGTCCAGTGCTGTAGGTCGGTCGTTAGTTCAATCCATGTTTATGCTAAATGAAAGACTAGAAAATGACTAGAGTCAGAATTATGTGTCCTATATAGCTAGTGGACTCTAATATCTACCTGTTGCCTGCTGCTTCTTTGGGCTAGTACTATAAGGAAATGATAACATTTCAACATCGCCATTATCTGATTAATATATCTGAGATATTACCCACTTAGAATTAAATAGATTTCTATTACTCGCTGTTATTTAATATAAGGGACTGTACTTGGTAATATTGGGTAAGCAATTGCCGTAGATCAAACAAGAACAGACAATACAATGGCCAAAAGAAAAATGAGAAAAGCACACAACAATCTACAAAACACTCCACAGAAAACTAAAGATCGAGCAACACGAATACCCACTAAAATCTGATGACCGAACACTTCTAAAAACCGGTTAATTCATGTGTTCTACAGGGGTTAGCAGATCAGTAAGCGGTTCTTGCCCCAATAGCCACCACAAGTGTTAATCATCGTGACATTTACCCAACTTCCCGGGTGGTCACTGAAATCAGTACATGATTTCTTCTCCCTATAAGTCTGGTAGTCATGTATAAGTGTAAAATTGGTGAAAGTGACGATAATATACCAATGTCACAACCGTTATTGAAGTTTGGTAATTGACCTTAATTTGTGCAAAACTTTATTATTAGCGTAGAAATAGAACTGGTATTATTAGATGTATGTGTATTGAGGTGTTAAAGCTAATATTGTATAGATTTATACCACATTTATGTAAATGATGCATGTAGAGGAAGAGTGTGAAGATACAAATGAGGTAATCAGAAGCTGGAATTTGAAGGATGGCCAATGTAATGTCCAATAAAAGATACAAATGAGGTAATCAGAAGCTGCAATTTGAAGGATGGCCAATGTAATGTCCAATAAAAGATACAAATGAGGTAATCAGAAGCTGCAATTTGAAGGATGGCCAATGTAATGTCGAATAAAAGATTCAAATGAGGTAATCAGAAGCTGGAATTTGAAGGACGGTCAATGTAATGTCCAATAAAAGATACAAATGAGGTAATCAGAAGCTGGAATTTGAAGGATGGCCAATGTAATGTCCAATAAAAGATACAAATGAGGTAATCAGAAGCTGCAATTTGAAGGATGGCCAATGTAATGTCGAATAAAAGATTCAAATGAGGTAATCAGAAGCTGGAATTTGAAGGACGGTCAATGTAATGTCCAATAAAAGATACAAATGAGGTAATCAGAAGCTGGAATTTGAAGGATGGCCAATGTAATGTCCAATAAAAGATACAAATGAGGTAATCAGAAGCTGGAATTTGAAGGACGGCCAATGTAATGTCCAATAAAAGATTCAAATGAGGTTATCAGAAGCTGGAATGTGAAGGACGGTCAATGTAATGTCCAATAAAAGATACAAATGAGGTAATCAGAAGCTGCAATTTGAATGACGGCCAATGTAATGTCCAATAAAAGATACAAATGAGGTAATCAGAAGTGGAATATGAAGGACGGTCAATGTAATGTCCAATAAAAGATACAAATGAGGTAATCAGAAGCTGGAATGTGAAGGATGGCCAATGTAATGTCCAATAAAAGATACAAATGAGGTAATCAGAAGCTGGAATTTGAAGGACGGCCAATGTAATGTCCAATAAAAGATACAAATGAGGTAATCAGAAGCTGCAATTTGAATGACGGCCAATGTAATGTCCAATAAAAGATACAAATGAGGTAATCAGAAGCTACTATTTAAATGACGGCCAATGTAATGTCCAATAAAAGACACAAATGAGGTAATCAGAAGCTACAATTTGAAGGACGGCCAATGTAATGTCCAATAAATGACACAAATGAGGTAATCAGAAGCTGCAATTTGAATGACGGCCAATGTAATGTCCAATAAAAGATACAAATGAGGTAATCAGAAGCTACTATTTAAATGACGGCCAATGTAATGTCCAATAAAAGATACAAATGAGGTAATCAGAAGCTACAATTTGAAGGACGGCCAATGTAATGTCCAATAAAAGATACAAATGAGGTAATCAGAAGCTACTATTTAAATGACGGCCAATGTAATGTCCAATAAAAGATACAAATGAGGTAATCAGAAGCTACAATTTAAATGACGGCCAATGTAATGTCCAATAAAAGATACAAATGAGGTAATCAGAAGCTACAATTTAAATGACGGCCAATGTAATGTCCAATAAAAGATACAAATGAGGTAATCAGAAGCTACAATTTAAATGACGGCCAATGTAATGTCCAATAAAAGATACAAATGAGGTAATCAGAAGCTACAATTTAAATGACGGCCAATGTAATGTCCAATAAAAGATACAAATGAGGTAATCAGAAGCTACAATTTAAATGACGGCCAATGTAATGTCCAATAAAAGATACAAATGAGGTAATCAGAAGCTACAATTTAAATGACGGCCAATGTAATGTCCAATAAAAGATACAAATGAGGTAATCAGAAGCTACAATTTAAATGACGGCCAATGTAATGTCCAATAAAAGATACAAATGAGGTAATCAGAAGCTACAATTTGAATGACGGCCAATGTAATGTCCAATAAAAGATACAAATGAGGTAATCAGAAGCTACAATTTGAATGACGGCCAATGTAATGTCCAATAAAAGATACAAATGAGGTAATCAGAAGCTACAATTTGAATGACGGCCAATGTAATGTCCAATAAAAGATACAAATGAGGTAATCAGAAGCTACTATTTAAATGACGGCCAATGTAATGTCCAATAAAAGATACAAATGAGGTAATCAGAAGCTACAATTTGAAGGACGGCCAATGTAATGTCCAATAAAAGATACAAATGAGGTAATCAGAAGCTACTATTTAAATGACGGCCAATGTAATGTCCAATAAAAGATACAAATGAGGTAATCAGAGGCTACAATTTAAATGACGGCCAATGTAATGTCCAATAAAAGATACAAATGAGGTAATCAGAAGCTGGAATGTGAAGGATGGCCAATGTAATGTCCAATAAAAGATACAAATGAGGTAATCAGAAGCTGGAATTTGAAGGACGGCCAATGTAATGTCCAATAAAAGATACAAATGAGGTAATCAGAAGCTGCAATTTGAATGACGGCCAATGTAATGTCCAATAAAAGATACAAATGAGGTAATCAGAAGCTACTATTTAAATGACGGCCAATGTAATGTCCAATAAAAGACACAAATGAGGTAATCAGAAGCTACAATTTGAAGGACGGCCAATGTAATGTCCAATAAATGACACAAATGAGGTAATCAGAAGCTGCAATTTGAATGACGGCCAATGTAATGTCCAATAAAAGATACAAATGAGGTAATCAGAAGCTACTATTTAAATGACGGCCAATGTAATGTCCAATAAAAGATACAAATGAGGTAATCAGAAGCTACAATTTGAAGGACGGCCAATGTAATGTCCAATAAAAGATACAAATGAGGTAATCAGAAGCTACTATTTAAATGACGGCCAATGTAATGTCCAATAAAAGATACAAATGAGGTAATCAGAAGCTACAATTTAAATGACGGCCAATGTAATGTCCAATAAAAGATACAAATGAGGTAATCAGAAGCTACAATTTAAATGACGGCCAATGTAATGTCCAATAAAAGATACAAATGAGGTAATCAGAAGCTACAATTTAAATGACGGCCAATGTAATGTCCAATAAAAGATACAAATGAGGTAATCAGAAGCTACAATTTAAATGACGGCCAATGTAATGTCCAATAAAAGATACAAATGAGGTAATCAGAAGCTACAATTTAAATGACGGCCAATGTAATGTCCAATAAAAGATACAAATGAGGTAATCAGAAGCTACAATTTAAATGACGGCCAATGTAATGTCCAATAAAAGATACAAATGAGGTAATCAGAAGCTACAATTTAAATGACGGCCAATGTAATGTCCAATAAAAGATACAAATGAGGTAATCAGAAGCTACAATTTGAATGACGGCCAATGTAATGTCCAATAAAAGATACAAATGAGGTAATCAGAAGCTACAATTTGAATGACGGCCAATGTAATGTCCAATAAAAGATACAAATGAGGTAATCAGAAGCTACAATTTGAATGACGGCCAATGTAATGTCCAATAAAAGATACAAATGAGGTAATCAGAAGCTACTATTTAAATGACGGCCAATGTAATGTCCAATAAAAGATACAAATGAGGTAATCAGAAGCTACAATTTGAAGGACGGCCAATGTAATGTCCAATAAAAGATACAAATGAGGTAATCAGAAGCTACTATTTAAATGACGGCCAATGTAATGTCCAATAAAAGATACAAATGAGGTAATCAGAAGCTACAATTTAAATGACGGCCAATGTAATGTCCAATAAAAGATACAAATGAGGTAATCAGAAGCTACAATTTAAATGACGGCCAATGTAATGTCCAATAAAAGATACAAATGAGGTAATCAGAAGCTACAATTTAAATGACGGCCAATGTAATATCCAATAAAAGATACAAATGAGGTAATCAGAAGCTACAATTTAAATGACGGCCAATGTAATGTCCAATAAAAGATACAAATGAGGTAATCAGAAGCTACAATTTAAATGACGGCCAATGTAATGTCCAATAAAAGATACAAATGAGGTAATCAGAAGCTACAATTTAAATGACGGCCAATGTAATGTCCAATAAAAGATACAAATGAGGTAATCAGAAGCTACAATTTAAATGACGGCCAATGTAATGTCCAATAAAAGATACAAATGAGGTAATCAGAAGCTACAATTTAAATGACGGCCAATGTAATGTCCAATAAAAGATACAAATGAGGTAATCAGAAGCTACAATTTAAATGACGGCCAATGTAATGTCCAATAAAAGATACAAATGAGGTAATCAGAAGCTACAATTTGAATGACGGCCAATGTAATGTCAAATAAAAGATACAAATGAGGTAATCAGAAGCTACTATTTAAATGACGGCCAATGTAATGTCCAATAAAAGATACAAATGAGGTAATCAGAAGCTACAATTTAAATGACGGCCAATGTAATGTCCAATAAAAGATACAAATGAGGTAATCAGAAGCTACAATTTAAATGACGGCCAATGTAATGTCCAATAAAAGATACAAATGAGGTAATCAGAAGCTACAATTTAAATGACGGCCAATGTAATGTCCAATAAAAGATACAAATGAGGTAATCAGAAGCTACAATTTAAATGACGGCCAATGTAATGTCCAATAAAAGATACAAATGAGGTAATCAGAAGCTACAATTTAAATGACGGCCAATGTAATGTCCAATAAAAGATACAAATGAGGTAATCAGAAGCTACAATTTAAATGACGGCCAATGTAATGTCCAATAAAAGATACAAATGAGGTAATCAGAAGCTACAATTTAAATGACGGCCAATGTAATGTCCAATAAAAGATACAAATGAGGTAATCAGAAGCTACAATTTAAATGACGGCCAATGTAATGTCCAATAAAAGATACAAATGAGGTAATCAGAAGCTACAATTTAAATGACGGCCAATGTAATGTCCAATAAAAGATACAAATGAGGTAATCAGAAGCTACAATTTGAATGACGGCCAATGTAATGTCAAATAAAAGATACAAATGAGGTAATCAGAAGCTACAATTTGAATGACGGCCAATGTAATGTCCAATAAAAGATACAAATGAGGTAATCAGAAGCTACAATTTGAATGACGGCCAATGTAATGTCCAATAAAAGATACAAATGAGGTAATCAGAAGCTACAATTTGAATGACGGCCAATGTAATGTCCAATAAAAGATACAAATGAGGTAATCAAAAGCTACAATTTGAATGACGGCCAATGTAATGTCCAATAAAAGATACAAATGAGGTAATCAGAAGCTACAATTTGAATGATGGCCAATGTAATGTCCAATAAAAGATACAAATGAGGTAATCAGAAGCTGCAATCTGAATGACGGCCAATGTAATGTCCAATAAAAGATACAAATGAGGTAATCAGAAGCTACAATTTGAATGACGGCCAATGTAATGTCCAATAAAAGATACAAATGAGGTAATCAGAAGCTACAATTTGAATGACGGCCAATGTAATGTCCAATAAAAGATACAAATGAGGTAATCAGAAGCTGCAATTTGAATGACGGCCAATGTAATGTCCAATAAAAGATACAAATGAGGTAATCAGAAGCTGCAATTTGAATGATGGCCAATGTAATGTCAAATAAAAGATACAAATGAGGTAATCAGAAGCTGCAATCTGAATGACGGCCAATGTAATGTCAAATAAAAGATACAAATGAGGTAATCAGAAGCTGCAATCTGAATGACGGCCAATGTAATGTCAAATAAAAGATACAAATGAGGTAATCAGAAGCTGCAATCTGAATGACGGCCAATGTAATGTCAAATAAAAGATACAAATGAGGTAATCAGAAGCTACAATTTGAATGATGGCCAATGTAATGTCCAATAAAAGATACAAATGAGGTAATCAGAAGCTGGATGGCCAATGTAATGTCAAATAAAAGATACAAATGAGGTAATCAGAAGCTGCAATCTCAATGACGGCCAATGTAATATCAAATAAAAGATACAAATGAGGTAATCAGAAGCTGCAATCTGAATGACGGCCAATGTAATGTCAAATAAAAGATACAAATGAGGTAATCAGAAGCTGCAATCTGAATGACGGCCAATGTAATGTCAAATAAAAGATACAAATGAGGTAATCAGAAGCTACAATTTGAATGACGGCCAATGTAATGTCAAATAAAAGATACAAATGAGGTAATCAGAAGCTACAATTTGAATGACGGCCAATGTAATGTCAAATAAAAGATACAAATGAGGTAATCAGAAGCTACAATTTGAATGACGGCCAATGTAATGTCCAATAAAAGATACAAATGAGGTAATCAGAAGCTACAATTTGAAGGACGGCCAATGTAATGTCCAATAAAAGATACAAATGAGGTAATCAGAAGCTACTATTTAAATGACGGCCAATGTAATGTCCAATAAAAGATACAAATGAGGTAATCAGAAGCTACAATTTAAATGACGGCCAATGTAATGTCCAATAAAAGATACAAATGAGGTAATCAGAAGCTACAATTTAAATGACGGCCAATGTAATGTCCAATAAAAGATACAAATGAGGTAATCAGAAGCTACAATTTAAATGACGGCCAATGTAATGTCCAATAAAAGATACAAATGAGGTAATCAGAAGCTACAATTTAAATGACGGCCAATGTAATGTCCAATAAAAGATACAAATGAGGTAATCAGAAGCTACAATTTAAATGACGGCCAATGTAATGTCCAATAAAAGATACAAATGAGGTAATCAGAAGCTACAATTTGAATGACGGCCAATGTAATGTCCAATAAAAGATACAAATGAGGTAATCAGAAGCTACTATTTAAATGACGGCCAATGTAATGTCCAATAAAAGATACAAATGAGGTAATCAGAAGCTACAATTTAAATGACGGCCAATGTAATGTCCAATAAAAGATACAAATGAGGTAATCAGAAGCTACAATTTGAATAATGGCCAATGTAATGTCCAATAAAAGATACAAATGAGGTAATCAGAAGCTGCAATTTGAATGACGGCCAATGTAATGTCCAATAAAAGATACAAATGAGGTAATCAGAAGCTACAATTTGAATGACGGCCAATGTAATGTCCAATAAAAGATACAAATGAGGTAATCAGAAGCTACAATTTGAATGACGGCCAATGTAATGTCCAATAAAAGATACAAATGAGGTAATCAGAAGCTACAATTTGAATGACGGCCAATGTAATGTCCAATAAAAGATACAAATGAGGTAATCAAAAGCTACAATTTGAATGACGGCCAATGTAATGTCCAATAAAAGATACAAATGAGGTAATCAGAAGCTACAATTTGAATGATGGCCAATGTAATGTCCAATAAAAGATACAAATGAGGTAATCAGAAGCTGCAATCTGAATGACGGCCAATGTAATGTCCAATAAAAGATACAAATGAGGTAATCAGAAGCTACAATTTGAATGACGGCCAATGTAATGTCCAATAAAAGATACAAATGAGGTAATCAGAAGCTACAATTTGAATGACGGCCAATGTAATGTCCAATAAAAGATACAAATGAGGTAATCAGAAGCTGCAATTTGAATGACGGCCAATGTAATGTCCAATAAAAGATACAAATGAGGTAATCAGAAGCTGCAATTTGAATGATGGCCAATGTAATGTCAAATAAAAGATACAAATGAGGTAATCAGAAGCTGCAATCTGAATGACGGCCAATGTAATGTCAAATAAAAGATACAAATGAGGTAATCAGAAGCTGCAATCTGAATGACGGCCAATGTAATGTCAAATAAAAGATACAAATGAGGTAATCAGAAGCTGCAATCTGAATGACGGCCAATGTAATGTCAAATAAAAGATACAAATGAGGTAATCAGAAGCTACAATTTGAATGATGGCCAATGTAATGTCCAATAAAAGATACAAATGAGGTAATCAGAAGCTGGATGGCCAATGTAATGTCAAATAAAAGATACAAATGAGGTAATCAGAAGCTGCAATCTCAATGACGGCCAATGTAATATCAAATAAAAGATACAAATGAGGTAATCAGAAGCTGCAATCTGAATGACGGCCAATGTAATGTCAAATAAAAGATACAAATGAGGTAATCAGAAGCTGCAATCTGAATGACGGCCAATGTAATGTCAAATAAAAGATACAAATGAGGTAATCAGAAGCTACAATTTGAATGACGGCCAATGTAATGTCAAATAAAAGATACAAATGAGGTAATCAGAAGCTACAATTTGAATGACGGCCAATGTAATGTCAAATAAAAGATACAAATGAGGTAATCAGAAGCTACAATTTGAATGACGGCCAATGTAATGTCCAATAAAAGATACAAATGAGGTAATCAGAAGCTACAATTTGAAGGACGGCCAATGTAATGTCCAATAAAAGATACAAATGAGGTAATCAGAAGCTACTATTTAAATGACGGCCAATGTAATGTCCAATAAAAGATACAAATGAGGTAATCAGAAGCTACAATTTAAATGACGGCCAATGTAATGTCCAATAAAAGATACAAATGAGGTAATCAGAAGCTACAATTTAAATGACGGCCAATGTAATGTCCAATAAAAGATACAAATGAGGTAATCAGAAGCTACAATTTAAATGACGGCCAATGTAATGTCCAATAAAAGATACAAATGAGGTAATCAGAAGCTACAATTTAAATGACGGCCAATGTAATGTCCAATAAAAGATACAAATGAGGTAATCAGAAGCTACAATTTAAATGACGGCCAATGTAATGTCCAATAAAAGATACAAATGAGGTAATCAGAAGCTACAATTTGAATGACGGCCAATGTAATGTCCAATAAAAGATACAAATGAGGTAATCAGAAGCTACTATTTAAATGACGGCCAATGTAATGTCCAATAAAAGATACAAATGAGGTAATCAGAAGCTACAATTTAAATGACGGCCAATGTAATGTCCAATAAAAGATACAAATGAGGTAATCAGAAGCTACAATTTGAATGATGGCCAATGTAATGTCCAATAAAAGATACAAATGAGGTAATCAGAAGCTGCAATTTGAATGACGGCCAATGTAATGTCCAATAAAAGATACAAATGAGGTAATCAGAAGCTACAATTTGAATGACGGCCAATGTAATGTCCAATAAAAGATACAAATGAGGTAATCAGAAGCTACAATTTGAATGATGGCCAATGTAATGTCCAATAAAAGATACAAATGAGGTAATCAGAAGCTGCAATTTGAATGACGGCCAATGTAATGTCCAATAAAAGATACAAATGAGGTAATCAGAAGCTGCAATTTGAATGATGGCCAATGTAATGTCAAATAAAAGATACAAATGAGGTAATCAGAAGCTGCAATCTGAATGACGGCCAATGTAATGTCAAATAAAAGATACAAATGAGGTAATCAGAAGCTGCAATCTGAATGACGGCCAATGTAATGTCAAATAAAAGATACAAATGAGGTAATCAGAAGCTGCAATCTGAATGACGGCCAATGTAATGTCAAATAAAAGATACAAATGAGGTAATCAGAAGCTACAATTTGAATGATGGCCAATGTAATGTCCAATAAAAGATACAAATGAGGTAATCAGAAGCTGCAATTTGAATGACGGCCAATGTAATGTCCAATAAAAGATACAAATGAGGTAATCAGAAGCTGGATGGCCAATGTAATGTCAAATAAAAGATACAAATGAGGTAATCAGAAGCTGCAATCTGAATGACGGCCAATGTAATATCAAATAAAAGATACAAATGAGGTAATCAGAAGCTGCAATCTGAATGACGGCCAATGTAATGTCAAATAAAAGATACAAATGAGGTAATCAGAAGCTGCAATCTGAATGACGGCCAATGTAATGTCAAATAAAAGATACAAATGAGGTAATCAGAAGCTACAATTTGAATGACGGCCAATGTAATGTCAAATAAAAGATACAAATGAGGTAATCAGAAGCTACAATTTGAATGACGGCCAATGTAATGTCAAATAAAAGATACAAATGAGGTAATCAGAAGCTACAATTTGAATGACGGCCAATGTAATGTCCAATAAAAGATACAAATGAGGTAATCAGAAGCTACAATTTGAATGACGGCCAATGTAATGTCCAATAAAAGATACAAATGAGGTAATCAGAAGCTATAATTTGAATGACGGCCAATGTAATGTCAAATAAAAGATACAAATGAGGTAATCAGAAGCTACAATTTGAATGACGGCCAATGTAATGTCCAATAAAAGATACAAATGAGGTAATCAGAAGCTACAATTTGAATGACGGCCAATGTAATGTCCAATAAAAGATACAAATGAGGTAATCAGAAGCTACAATTTGAATGACGGCCAATGTAATGTCCAATAAAAGATACAAATGAGGTAATCAGAAGCTACAATTTGAATGACGGCCAATGTAATGTCCAATAAAAGATACAAATGAGGTAATCAGAAGCTACAATTTGAATGACGGCCAATGTAATGTCAAATAAAAGATACAAATGAGGTAATCAGAAGCTACAATTTGAATGACGGCCAATGTAATGTCAAATAAAAGATACAAATGAGGTAATCAGAAGCTACTATTTAAATGACGGCCAATGTAATGTCCAATAAAAGATACAAATGAGGTAATCAGAAGCTACAATTTGAATGACGGCCAATGTAATGTCCAATAAAAGATACAAATGAGGTAATCAGAAGCTACAATTTGAATGACGGCCAATGTAATGTCAAATAAAAGATACAAATGAGGTAATCAGAAGCTACAATTTGAATGACGGCCAATGTAATGTCAAATAAAAGATACAAATGAGGTAATTAGAAGCTACTATTTAAATGACGGCCAATGTAATGTCCAATAAAAGATACAAATGAGGTAATCAGAAGCTACAATTTAAATGACGGCCAATGTAATGTCCAATAAAAGATACAAATGAGGTAATGAGAAGCTACAATTTGAATGACGGCCAATGTAATGTCCAATAAAAGATACAAATGAGGTAATCAGAAGCTACAATTTGAATGACGGCCAATGTAATGTCAAATAAAAGATACAAATGAGGTAATCAGAAGCTACAATTTGAATGAAGACCAATGTAATGTCAAATAAAAGATACAAATGAGGTAATCAGAAGCTACTATTTAAATGACGGCCAATGTAATGTCAAATAAAAGATACAAATGAGGTAATCAGAAGCTACAATTTGAATGACGGCCAATGTAATGTCAAATAAAAGATACAAATGAGGTAATCAGAAGCTACTATTTAAATGACGGCCAATGTAATGTCCAATAAAAGATACAAATGAGGTAATCAGAAGCTACTATTTAAATGACGGCCAATGTAATGTCCAATAAAAGATACAAATGAGGTAATCAGAAGCTACAATTTGAATGACGGCCAATGTAATGTCAAATAAAAGATACAAATGAGGTAATCAGAAGCTACTATTTAAATGACGGCCAATGTAATGTCCAATAAAAGATACAAATGAGGTAATCAGAAGCTACTATTTAAATGACGGCCAATGTAATGTCCAATAAAAGATACAAATGAGGTAATCAGAAGCTACTATTTAAATGACGGCCAATGTAATGTCCAATAAAAGATACAAATGAGGTAATCAGAAGCTACTATTTAAATGACGGCCAATGTAATGTCCAATAAAAGATACAAATGAGGTAATCAGAAGCTACTATTTAAATGACGGCCAATGTAATGTCCAATAAAAGGAAAACAAAGTGCAAACAATGGTCGACAAAACACAACACAGAAAACTAAAGATTAAGTGACAAGATCTGTATTGAAAACCAGGGATGGATTCGGGTGCACCGGACTGGTGAGCAGACCCTGCCCTATCAGCGACACCCGTTATGCTTCTCATATTCAAAATCCTGTGATAATTTACGGCAAGGGAAAGATTGACGGCGCTCTGACTACGACAAACCAAACATTTCTATGAAAATCTGTAATACAGATATTCGTAACGGTCAACCATGTAAACGAACCGTTAACCAAGAAAGCGAACGGTTAACCAATGAAATGAACGGTTAACCAAGGAATGAATGGTTAACTAAGGAAACAAACGGTTAACCAAGGAAACGAACTGATAACCAAGGAAACGGAACGGTTAACCAAGAAAACGAATGGTTAACCAAGTATGCGTAACAGTTTTTGTCTGGAGTTTCAGATTTAAATGGTTGTCATTATTTATATAGTAAAATAGACATTATTTGTTTGTACTACTTATAATATACTGAGGCATGTATAGAATGAGGGAATGTTATATTTAAGTAATAACAAAATCGTATTTGAAGGGTTGCTGACGTAAGTCGAAATTTGACGGTGGCAAATTCAGCTTTACTGGCGATGGTGTGGTATGTAAATTGAATGTTCCATTTTTTACACATTACAAAAGAAGTCTTTTCTTTGAAATCCTGAAAATATTCATAAAACAAAATAAAATAAAAAAAATGTTGATTTAGAATAGTACATTATTGTACATGAACGTTATAACAAAACCTGATGTCATATCAGCATTTTAAAGGTATAATGTAAAGATTTTTTGGCTTTTTTTATGTCTATTTGTACACCTCAGATTTGAATAAATATTTCATTAAAATATATATTTGTGTAGGTGATGTTTTTTTAATCCATCTATCTTACAAAAACATGTTGTTTTTCAAAAATTAAATATGGTGATTCATTGTATCTAATGATATCTTATTAACGACATACCCACTGTTGATTTGGGGGTAAATAGTAGCTAATGAAAACACGTTTTACATAAAAGTTGCATTAAAATGTTCGATATCTAAGATTTTCGCAATATGCCATACATACATTACGCTTCGTTTTGATTTATTCTTTATATTTTCGAAGTTTGCATCATTATTTTAAATTATTTTTGTTGCGAATTTGTGTAAAAGTACATGTACATGTAAATGTCGTTTTTTTATGCTCTTATCGAGCAATTTCATTATGTGCCATTCATTATCCACATCAAAATAGAAAATTACAGCTTTGATTAATACTTCCTCTAGAAATGAGTTAGGGTTATGGTGTTTAACGCCACTTTCAACAATATTTCAGCTATATCGTGGTGGTCAATTTTATAGGTGGAGGAAATCGGAGGATCCAGAGAAAACCATCGACCTTATCACATAATGTTGTATCGAGTGCACTTCATCATGAGCGGGATTCGAAATCACAGCTTTAATGGTGATAGGCAATGATTGCACATGCAGTTTTATATACGACTACAATACGATCACGACCACGACGGTCCCCATGTATGAAAGAGTATAAACATTTGAATCTTATGCTTCTCCGAATAAACTACACATCGTGATGCCCAGTCAATCCAGATGATATAATTCAAGATTACGTGGTTGTGTTTATGTTGTCGTCCATCTTTGTGGTATTTTCGAGTGGATTGTTTTTTCATATCTGCATTATGTTAAGAACCCAATTATTATGAAGGAGAGTTGGAATCCCAGTAACCTCCTTAACTCCATCACATTTTTGGTGGCTGACCCAGTAACCGACTTTAGCTCTGCCACATTTGTGTAGCTGACCCAAAGAATGACCCGGATTTCTATCGGTATATACAATGGATGTTGTCGCGTACAACAATTTGTGGTTAGAAGGGGTTGGGTCTCTTTGTTGATATTGGTGGAATTGTTGACCATCATTGTTTACACTATTAATGTATTAGTTGATATTGGTGGAATTGTTGACCATCATTGTTTACACTATTAATGTATTAGTTGATATTGGTGGAATTGTTGACCATCATTGTTTACACTATTAATGTATTAGTAAGATATAGAGGGATAGCATAAATAGAATATTTCATCGTATGTTAACATTGTGTTGTCTGTTCCTCTTCGATTAACGGATTCTAATTACCCCCTTGGTATCTTCAAGCTTTTCATATATTTATCATATACATGTACATGTAGGGCGTTAGGGTTATGGTGTGTATCGTCACTTTCAAGAATTGATGGGAGGAAACGGAGAAAACCACCGATTTGCCGCAAGTAACTGACAACTTTATCACATACTGTTGTATCAAGTACACCTCAACTGAGTGTGATTCGAACTCACAACTTTAGTGGTGATAGGCACTGATTTCATATGTATCTATAAATCTAATTGCCATACCATTACTACCACGACGGCCCCTTCATATACATGCATGATTAAACCAAGAGTAGTTATCTATACATGACACACATGAAATAAACTAAGAAAAACGTGCATGTGTTTATTTGCATATATATTATTTCATATATATTAATAATTTCAACGCTTTCACATTTCCATTATACTTTCTTTATTATCATTATTAAGAAGTCATTACGTAACAAAAGAATATCACATGTTAAATATGCATTGATTACTTACTATTCCATGACCTCATGATTATGAAATGTTATATAATATACACGCACATGTTTTTTCTTACAATGAAATAAAGAAAAACACATAAGGACAAAACAGTTCTAATATCTAAAAGAAACAATCGTAGAAACATAGTCAAAATCACTACATTTAACCAACATATACGTGACGGGCTCACATACACTTCCATAAATAATGATGTGGTTAAACTACCGGTCGTTTACGGACCTATACCCCTATATTACTGTATCACACAGATAAACATAGTCAAATATGTTTATTATACTGGCAAAATTCAATTTTTACTATATCGTCAAAGCGTAGTATGTTTCATATCAAACTACAATCTGTGCTAAGGATAAAAACCCCAATAAATCTGAGTCGTGTTGTCCTAGTAATAAGATTTGTCCTATAAATATTCTGAAAGCTCATAATCTGATAACTCATCAATTTTGTAGGGAAATTCTGACCATTTTTTACACTTTACTATTTTGTGTGAAAACGCATTAAAAATATTAATACAGTCCTGAGACAAAGCTAGCAGTTTACAATGCTGATAAACAAGTATAGAACCCCAGTGGTGTCCACATTCACTTCCAAAAGCCTTTTCTATTTTCTTCATTGCATCAAATTTTTCAACTCTCTTGGTTGGAAAACGCTTAATTTTTCCGAAAATTGTTTTGTCGTAAACAATGTAACTTTTCCTGTTGATGTGTCTAAGAAATTTACCATCTGTGATGAAAAATCCACAAAATTTACAATTAATGGAGAACAACCCTTTCCCTTGTCCGTTAATCCTCATCTCTGCTACCTTTCGGTCCTTCTCTTCTTCATCATATAGACTCCTTTCTGCTACGGCTATGTGCCTTGATAAATCAAGATCAACGACATGTTCAATGGCCTTCTTCATATAATATTGTCGTAAAATATTTTGTTCCTCGTTTTCGAAATCTTCAGAAGGAGCAAGAATTACCTCCTTCCCTACTTTGCTACGAACCCTACCTGAAAATCAGAGAGAGAAAAACAGTTGTTTCCACGTTAAATAAAACAAAAATACCACACTGACAGAACAGTTCCAAAATCCATCCGAAAAATCGATACCTCTGACAGATATACATGACCGCTCATTTTTATGGCTTCCTAAAGGCACATAAGTAAAAGGTGGCAGGTTGAAACAAAATATGTGACTTTTCGTTTGCTAATATCCATGTTGTAGAACGAACGTGGTAATTTGAATATAAAATATTTTTTTCTGAATCCGATAGTGAATCAGAACGTATTTAAAAAATGCTTTGCGCTTAATAAGATCTCTTTTATTTTGTGAATGAGTAGATTTTCATAAATAATTATGATGATACACGTAGACAGCCACAAATAATATTATCCTATTGTCTATAATATCGTAGTATTGTCTGGAATATGACATTTAACGCCACTGTATAAACTAAAAATATCATAGTAATATCCCAGCAGCAGTCAATTTTGTTTTGCTTGACGAAATCGGAACACCTATATTCTATGATATTTCGTATGTCTTTGATCAGCCTAGTCATTTGATGTTGCATCGAGTATACCTCGCCACGGACGGCATATGTGTTCAGACATCTAGATGATAATAGACTGAATTGATTTGAGATTGCTTAATGTCCAATGGTGCATAATTTATGTATATCCAGAACGAAAACATATTAAACAATATTTAAAAATATACAGAAATGAAGGAGGGACAACGACATTTGTCTACCACTGGTAGTAAGTATGGAGTGTTGCGTAGGGACGAACAATGTAGCCTATTGTAGCGGCTACATTATGGTATCTACAAATGAAGTCTTTAATGTGCGCAGCGTGGCACTCTCCAATGAAATACGGTTCCAACTATGGGACACGGTGACCTTTACTGTATTATATGTTGACACCACCAACCCCTACCCAAAAAAAATCGAATTGGGAAAAAATGTTGATATCTAATTTAGTGCGCTTGGTCAGTTTCTGGAATAACCTTAATCATGTACACTCACAGTCACAAGATTGAAAAGCCAAATAAATTAAAGTTATTCGGTAGTACAAAAACCAATGGTCCTTATTAGATAGCACAACTCGACTAAGGTTAACTATTCCAGGTGGAGGAGATTAATCTTAGTTTTAGTATGAAATTTACGAAATTTATCTCAATATTGTTAACAATATATGATAAGGGTCTAACAAGAGTTTGACGATAACAAAGGGGGGTAATCAAAATCCTTAAATCGAAGCAGGACAGACAACACAATGACCAAAAGAAAAAGGCCAAAAGGCCAAACAAAGATCTACAAAACATGCACATATAGATCGAGTAACACGAACCTCACTAACAACCGGGGGTGACCTCAGATGATCCGGAAGGGTAAGCAGTTCCTGCTCCACTAGTTGCACCCGTCGTGTTAATCTAGCTATAAACCCGAAGAAGTCATGAATGAGGAAAGGACCGGTTAGTGTTGCGACAATTGGAACATATCCGTGATCATTTGTGACACAGATATTCCATAACGGTCAACCAAGTCATTGTGGTGACCGTAAAACTTTCGATGTGATGTCTTCAACTTAACCAATAGGAACCCTTGGTTCAGTAGCTTCATTGTTAGCAGCAGTTTAAAAAGGACACTTTCTGGACAAAACACCATTGTCTCGGTACAATTCACTAGCCCATGCCACATGTGGAGTAGGAACTGCTTACCCTTCGGCAGCACCTGAGTTTACCCCCGGTTTTAAGTGAGGTTCGTGTTGCTCGATCTTTAGTTTTCTGTGTAATATTGATCATTGTTTGTCATTTTGTCTTTGTAGTGTCTGTCCCTTCTTCGATCTACGGCTTCTGAATACTCCTATGATGTCTTGAAACATTTCTTATATTTTACCCTATTTTACTTTTTGTTTTTAAATAAACATATTTTAGATAAAAGTGTGTTTGTTTTTTGTTACGAACGATCTGATACATATACTTTATCCTACCTCTCATTTGATAACTGCTAATTTCGTCAACACGATATTTGTATCTGATCATCAAATTACATTGAGGAATATCAACACCTTCACTGGCGACAGACGTAGCTACAAGGCACAAACATTCACCGGTTCGAAATTTCTGCATAACTTCCTGTTGTTCGTCGGAATGTAGACCTTTTAAAAAGTTGCCTAATTAATGTTGTTCAATGTATTACAGAATATTGCAAATATTCAATATATATTCATTGAAAACATAATAAGCAGTAAGATACCAAAATGATAAAACAGCAACGAAACATTATTTACATTTTGAATCAAAGATCAGCGATGAATTAAAGATTAAATATTATTTGTGAATACTCCAAACGATTACAAAAAAATCTTTATCTCCTAATACTCAAACAAAGGTGCCCATGACAACAACCAACTTTCATAAGGTCCTGGCTTATGGCGGATACAATGAATGTGGCGGCATTACATTATTTTCTGTGATACCGACTTTTCAGAAGAAGAAAATACTGATAAAAAAAGTTTATTTTTGACACATAAGAATTGAAAATATATTTATTGAAAAAACGGAATTTACTAATCTTGCAGTGCACAATAAACGTGACAGTGTTTAATTATTTCATGCGGTACCGGTTCATCGAGAGTCAAAAACAATGACAATTAAAGGTTATGCTTGTTACAAAAACAAATAAAAATAAATATAGGGACCTAAAGCATATAGATATAAGTGCAGTGTCGTCAAATATAAAGCTTTTAACAGTTTTGCACATATTTCACATAAATCTTATAATTCAAGTGTTTTTACTCTGCAGAAAAAAATCATATAAAGCTATTATAGACAGTTATATTTTATTAATTTTTCCGCAAAACATTTTTCTTAGATTTCTATAAACGAGATTAATTAGGTTTGAGGCGTCCATCATAAAAAAAACTATGTAAAACAATGTTCTATTCGTTTGTACATTACGAATGTCGTATATTGGTGGGAAAAATAACATGAGAAACTGCCTCTGACACACATCATTAATGTTTATCAATTAAAACATATATACCACATGTCTCTTTCGTCGATCGTCCAGTTAGATAGGAACTTTTTAAGTACAGTGGTAGTCTGTTTGCGAGAGCTTTCGCAGTTGCCCTCGCCTTTACAAATATCAGAAATCTTGAATCTTCTTTCTGCTTTTCAAATTCTTGTTCAAGTGTCTTTATAATTTCATCAACATCGGGGTTGCTTTCCACAGTCTTTTCAAGTTCAGTAAGACGTATATATACATCTGCAAGAAGAAACCCCAACAAAAACTTATGTTTTTATGAACATACCAATTACATTTTTTATAAGTATATACGATTTTGATTAACCTGATTAAAATTAGATCTCTCATTTGCTCCTCTTTACCGATATGTCGCGGCGTGGGAGATCTGAGGGAACCTCCTCTCTGATCACATTCGAGTGACTATATGTACCATCTAATGAAAATGTTACAATATTCATTTGCATGCTACGAGCAATATATTCCGGATCGTGAACTTTTATTGTATCTAGACGGGTATATGTCGCAATATACCCCTCTCAAACATAATATATTAGTATACCCGACATATTAGAAAATACATGAACTTTTAGTTTTAATAAAAATTCAGATTTAAAGAATGCTGTCAATTAAGAAAATAGTATGACAATGTGGTAATCAAAAACATCCTTCCATATGTACATCCGAGTACAACCATGCAAGCACCTACGTGTTTTGTTTTTACACTTGTTCACAAACTAAACATAGCTCAGTTATTACTCAGTTGACCATTAGCAACAATAACTAAAAACAAAACGTAGCTCTATAAATAGCAGTTTGACAGAAGTTATCCTTGATCAGTTACAAAATAAAAATATCTGACAATATCCTCTCCCTTTTACTTGTTGCAATTAGAACTATGGCCCATATTTGAAAAACAAAATGTTGGTATGACCTTATTCAACAATCTTATTAATTAATTAATCTTACTCTCATTCCGACATATTCAAAAATCCAATAGGAAAGGGCCGTCGTGGCCGTGATCGTATGGTAGTTGGATTTACAACTATCTATGCAATCACTGCCTTTCACCAATGATGTTGTGAGTTCGCATCTCGATGAGGGCGAGGTGTACAACATTATGTGATAAAGTTTGTCAGTGACTTGCGACAGGTCGGTGGTTTTCTCTGGGTCCTCCGGTTTTCTCCACCAATAAAACTGACCGCCACGATATAACTGAAATATTGTTGAAAGTGGCGTTAAGCACCATCAAGCAAACAAGCAAATCCAATAGGAAAATCGTAAAAAAACCCAAGCAAAATCAATACCGGTAACACACACACTTATCTGACCTGTCACTGTCATCAAATTAATTCCATTTTACCTCCTAGTTTGTCTAAAATATTTTTTTCTTCTTTGATAGTTGATTCCTGGATCTGCGTAGACTGGATTCCATATGCATCTTTGACAAGGACGCAGACTTGATCGATTTCAAGGAGGGAATTCATTTCCAGGCAGTCTGCGTAAATCTGGAAAAAAAACAATTTCAACTATTAAAATCTTGTAAAAACTCGACATGTTTCCTTAAAGCACGAAAAAAGCAATCACGTTAATAGATATTTAAACATCCCCCGAATGAACCCTGTGAATTAAATCTAGTTTTTCGCTGCTTCACTCAACTAATCAATAATGAACAGAGTGTCCTCTAGATAATCGGGACTAGTCTTATGAAAAACGCACCCTTGGGACAGGAAGTACATGCATGCCTTGGGTATTAAGAAGATCACGCTCTTTGTTGTAAAAGTCGACTTGCATTAGCTGCTGATAACAAACAATTTGCTAGGAAGGGTTGTTGGTGGCCCCTTATACAACAACAATTAATTTTATCACTCAAAATTTTTTAAATTATTTGGTTTTTTATTCATTCGACAATGATTGTACCCGATTCTAGAAACACGCATTGCGCACTAAATTTGATATCTACGTTTTTATTAAACACGTGTAATTATAATATTTGTGCTGCCGTTTTTGTTTCAAATTCGACTAATCATAAATAATGTTTTTGTTTCATTGAGCAAGCGTGTTTAAATAGTACAAAGCGGACATTATCACCATCTCATAGTATGTAACTTGTTCTCTCTATGATATGGCTGAAAACATGCTAATTTGACGTTTAAGAACAATCACTCATTTATTCCTCTTCGAACACTGACTTGTCTTACTAATGATACCTCTAGATGTCTGAAACACGTATGTAGAAGCCGTGGTACTACTGTGTCTTTTAACATAACGTTTTCAATTTTTGCCTTCGTTTCACTCATCCACTGTATGTATTGTTTCCCTGTTTTTTCTAACGGGGGATTCTTTAAATCACGAAGAAGAACCCGAGTATCATCGCCAGTCTGGAGGAGAAATCTTTGAACTAAAATTAAAACAAATATAGAAAATATATTTTCTTTAGTTTAACAATGAATCTAAATATCCGCTTGCATTGTATGAAGTAACTGGTGTCCTCTCATTGCTCACAATTTAGTAGAATCTGGAATTCGACTAATACAAAAAAAAACAGGTAATTATACACGATATATCTTTTTCAACTGGTTGTTATAACCGATACCATCTGATTTGGTAATATCTAATTATGGGTCAGATTATAGACTACAAACCGACTAATATTTGAAGTGGCTAATAAATCAGAAGCAGTGGCTATAGACATTTTAAAAATGTGAAATTGGATAATTTTTCAAACGCCTATTCCTTCCACTAACAAGCCAGCGACTAATACTCGCTTATGGGTAATGAAAATTCCCGAATTATGATGTTTATTCATTAATCAATGGTAAAATATCATAAATTCTGATGGTTGATCTTACAACTGATAAAATGTCCCACATGTCATCTACTAGGAGGCTCGTCGTCGCCGTGATCATATGGTAGTTAGATTTACAACTGCCTATGCAATCAGTGACTATCACCACTAACGTTTTGAGGTCGAATTCCGTTCAGGCGAGTTGTACTCGAAACAACATTATGTGATAAAGTTTGTCAGTGACTTGCGGCAGGTCAGTGGTTTTCTCCGGGGATCCTGGTTTCCTCCACCAATAGTACTGACCGCCACGATAAAACTGAAAAATTGTTGAAAGTGGCGTTAAACATCATAACCCTAACCCTCTACTAGATTCATATCAGAGAACAAATCTGAGAATTGTCTTAGTTGCTTTATTATATTACAATGAGTGGTCGATTGAGTTTTGCGTTATCCTCAATAAAGATTTATGTTAAACAAAGTAATTTTCTTAAATAGTATTTGATGTTGTAGGGGTCGTCATGATCGTTTGGTAGTTGGATTAACAACAACCTATGTAATCAGTGCCTATCACCACTAAAGTTGTGAGTTCAAATCCCATCCATGGCGATCGAGGTGTACTCGATACAACATTATGTGATAAAGTTTGTTAGTGACTTGCGGCAGGTTGGTAGTTTTCTCCGGATACTCCAGTTTCCCCCACCAAAATAACTGACAGCCGCGAACTAAGATATTGTTGAAAGTGGCGTTAATCGACATAGCCATAACCGTAACCCCTGATATTGTATAGCGTCCGTGTCATTATTTTTATTTCATTAAAAAGACTATGATAATATCAGGCTTAAATTCTCATATATCTCCTACCTTTTGGAATACTAAATATGCTTTCGATTTCATCCATCGTTTTGAGTAACATATGTTGAACTGGATCATTTTCACGTTTTTTAGACCTAACAGGAACTAACAAATACAAAATAGATAAAAACATGAATGGATGATCAATCTATTATAAACTAAGCATCCACAGACAGATCTGTCCTGGCGCAACATGTTTGCTTTACAACATTATTCATTGTTTATAATCTTGTTCTCTTCATGAAATTGCATGACATACTGTTCTCGTGATGTTAATCAACAATCAATAAATCGGACTGTCCGGTTATTAACTGTATGTATACGTCAGTACAACATTATAAATATTTAATGTAGTTACTAAGTGAAACAAAATGACATTAATATGAGTATGCTTGTATAAAGTAGCAATGCAAGACTGTAGGAATGAATCAAAATAATACAGATCTTTAATTAAGAATTGAATGCATTTTTTGTAGTTTTATTGGCGTGTAAAAGCGTGGTCCGAAGCACATTTTGTATGAAGCGCGCTATGCAAAAAATGTGCCTCGGTCCACGCTTTTACACGCCTATAAAACTACAAAAAATGCATTCAATTCTTATAATTACATTTCAATCACACTAAAATTTAATATAGTTGAATTTTTCGTTATGAATTTTATTTATGTTAAATTATTTGCTGTTGGAAATTACTACGCCATTGATTGTTTACCTCTGTCGTCATCATGTAGGGACGTGCAAGTTCGGGTTTGAGTTTTATTGGGATGTAAAACAACTCTTTTATAATCATGTGACCACTTCATAACCAATCATATTGTAACATTTCAATGAAAAACGGAAGTTGTGTAATTATTTGATGATGTGCATGAAATAGTAATTACATATATATAATTAATGTTAACTCAAAATAATAAACCGCAACAGTGGTGTAATGGTTAGCGTACTCGCCTCGAGTGTTGTAGATCGTTGGTTCATACTCAGGTCGGTCATGAGCAAAGACGAGTTGGCTTGGAATCAGGATGAATAGTCAATAAGGAGCGAAATGTCTACCTACTAGTGCTTCAGTAAGCTAGCACAATAATAACCCATGCAATTCAGCATGTTGGTCCAGTACAAAGCAGACATCATACTCATTATATTTATTGTAACTTGTTCTCGTCATGATATAGCTAAAAATAAATGTTCGTTTGACGTTAAACAACAAGCACTCACTCAAAATACTATATTAATTATTAATCATGAACATTCTTGAATTGTAGTTTGCAAGATTAAAATAATGATGAAACCTTTTGCTGGTGTAGATGTGTATTCAAGTAACTCCGCCTGATTTTCGCGGACAGTAGACAACCTTGCAACATCCATATTAACCATCAAATTCTTCAGGTGGTCAGTAGCTGCTGTTTCATTTACTGCTTTGTTGGTTCCTGGTGAAGCAGTCAAACCCAGAATCTATAAAATAATAACAAAAATGTGCCCGAAGAATACACTTGACATGTTCTCATGATGTTTGTGTGGTCGTCGTGGGCGTGATCGCATGGTCGTTGAATTTACAACTACTTGTACAACCATTGCCTATAGCTCTACTAAAGTTGTGAGTTCGAATCCCGCTGATGGCGAGGTGTACTCGATACAACATACTGTGATAAAGTTAGTCAGTGACTTGCGACAGGTCGATGTTTTTTTCGTGATACTCCGGTTTCCTCCATTAATAAAACTGACCTCCACTATATAGCTGAAATATTGTTGTAAGTGGTGTTGCAAAACTTAAGACTAATCCTGTGGTGTTTGCATGCAGCTTATTGGATGTGTTGGATTGTATGTCATGGTTTCACACTTGATACAGGAGTAAGTCCTATGTGTTTTCGCTGTATGGTGAAGGTAATTCAAAAGAGACTTATCCTAATTGTTGAGTGATATGAATCAAATACAAAAATCATCATTAAGAAGGGTAATAAATGATCAGGATGAATGTCACGCTCTTTGCAAGAAATATAAATTTCCACCAGATGCAAACGATTCATATGCTACCGAAAATGGCCGTTGATAGCCTGGTGCCTTTGTCCGACCTTGTCTATTAACAGCTATCAGACATTCTTCTAAAATATAGACAGGAAAGTGAGCAGTTCTGTATCTGTGTGTGAGAGGAATACATTTGCCTCTGTTTCTATGATTTTTCTATTGGACTTTGGAACTGTTCCGACAATGTGGTATTTTTATTTTTTATTTTATTACTTCATAGATTTAACTTCTAACAAGGCCTTTGCTATTTTCAAACTTTACATATGACAGTCAGGACTTTATTTTAATTACCTGTGGGCATTTGGATGCTGATCCATATTTGTGCCTTCTGTAATAGTTCATAATCTCGTTGAATGGATTTTTCTTAGCAACGTGATGACATTCATCCAAAACAATCAAACTAAAATCTTTCAGTGAAACCTTGTGCTTTGCCTTATCGTGTAGATGATTGCAAAGGGATGCTGGGGTGCAAAAGAGGAAACACACTCTTTGTACTATCTTTGCAAAAGATTCACACTCTCCTTCCTCAGAAGCATCCCATCTAAATATCTTTCCCTGGAAATGACAAGGCACAGTACTTCGGTTAGCATTTTTTACATAAAAAACCCAGCTTATTTGTCATTTATGGAAAATCGAGTATTAGATGCACGCTATTTATAATTTAACTCTCAGTCATATGCATTACTTCCTTATAAGTAGCAGGAACTGCTTACCCTTCGCGTGTTTACCCCCGGTAGTTTGATGGATTCGTATTGGTCATCAGTTTAGTTTTTTGTGTTGTCTTATTATGTGTCTTACGTTCTGTGTTCCATTTTGTGATGTCTGTTACGATTTGTGCATAAAAACGATGTTCGGGTCGTGTTACCTCAAGTTGTTAGTAGGAGGGCTCATGTCTTGTTTATGTTATTTGTGTTTGTTTGCGCATAGTGGTGTCCAACACATAGTGTGTTGTGCTTTGGTTGGTTTTCTTCATCTTGTGTACACTATGTTGCCAATTGTTCTGGTTTGTCCATATTTGGTATTCTTTAACGTTTATTTCCTTTAATAATTTTTAAAATATCAACACAAAGTGTCATCACTTAAACATATCTTATTCACAAACACTATGAATTCCCAAACATATTTATTCGATCTATATAATCAAAACTGAATACTCTTTAATACCTGAAAGTATAGATTTGAAAATATGTCACAGGCTCTCTCATATTGTTGCTGCAAAAGAACATTGGTTTTGGTAATGAAGACCACTTTTCCTGGAATACATGAATACGCTTAATATAATGAAATCAATTGTATCTCTTGGACATTGTAGGGTTAGGGAAATTGGCGCTGAACGCCATTTTCAATAATATTTCAGTAATATTGCGGCCAACAGTTTTGTTTGTTGGGGAAACGGTAATACCCGGAAACAGCTACTGACATGTCACATGCCACGGATAACACATAAGGGCATATCGAACTCACGCCGTCAGTGGTGATAGACACTAACGGAATGGGCAAATCTAAATCATACCATACGATCGCAGCGACGTTAGTCTTCCTATTATATATTATATATTCCACAATCGAATTAAACATTACATGGAGGCTCTGCAAAAAAGATGTGATCTTTTAAGAGTTATTCAATTTCATTGTTTTGTGTTCCGGTAAATGGATGTGGCAACGTAAGTGCACCATTTTACATTACATGTAATGTAATAATATCAGTGTGGTGTTTTGTTTTATATTTTATTGTATTCCTAACGATTATGAATTGATAAAGCTGATCTAGTTTTATCGAAATATATTTTACTGTGTGTATAACATATAAATGGGATTCTTTTTTTATGAATGCTAGTGTAGTAAAATCCTCAGGTTATTCCAGAAATGTGTCGCTCGTTTTAAGCTATATATATATATAAGCAAAACCCAATAGAAAAATCGTAGAAAGAGGCAAATCGATACCACTCAAATTCTCTGTCCGTAATTATTCAATAATATATATAAATAATTTACCTTCTGGGTTCTTAATAAAATGGTTTTCAATGATATGAAATGCCACATAAGTTTTCCCAGCATTTGTTCCGACAAGTAAGATGATGTTTTCTCCCTTTAGCGCTAGTTTCGCCAATTCTTGTTGATATTTACGAAGCGTAATCAATGATGGTTTCTTTTCTAAAAAAAAATAAATGGACCACATAATAGTATTGAATACAATAATATTACATCGTAGAACGTATACGTGTAGATAAACATTCTGGAATGGATATTTGCAAGCGTACAGTAGAAGATGCATACAACTTATTCTCTTATTGCAGTAACACTAAATAAAGAGGAAATAATGATTATATTTAGTATATTTCTTGAAATATTATGCATTATTTATTACATGCTTACTGCTGTCACAAAATGAAACAACGACATAATGAAAAACGACATTTTTTGTTAGATCCCCTGAATAATAAATATTAGGAGTGGTTGTAAATAGGCTTATGTAAAGTCACATTTTCCAATTCTATGAATATTCCTTTTTTTATTTTATGTTACTTTTTAAATACTATTTTCTCCCTGGTACATTTATATTCGGGTTCCGTTTGGTTATTTCTAACGCTATTTCCAACAATATCTTAATTATATTTTGGAGGTATACTTTAGTGGTGAATGACACCGGAATATCTCGTAGAAAACCGTTGTCGTTGAGCAAAATATTTCGACCTTAACGATCTTATCAACTCGCCTTGAGTGTGGTAGATCTTGGACTCAATGCTCGGTCCTGTCAAATCAAAGACTATACAATTGTAATTTGCTGCTTATCACGCATCATTAATAAGTAGGATCACAGATTGGTTCGCTCTCAATCAGGATAAGGTGTCACAGTGGAATAACATATCTACCTGTAGACTGTTGTTTCAGAGAAGTATCAGTATAAAATCACGCTCAGCGTGTTGGTCTAACATAAAACAGATATCGTAATTTCATCAAAAGAGAAGCTGTGATATTCTTCCCATGACATAGTTGAAACTAACACACTTGGCGTTAAATAAAAAGCACAAATTCACTCGACCCTGTCAATTGGACATCCGTATCCAAATGACACCTTTATGCACACAATGTACCTGCGTGATTTGTTGTTTGTAATAAATCGTCATGAATATAGCTGAATAAACGGTCTTCTGATGGAATTATACAAAAATAATTCCGATTTGTGTGACCACAGTCCTCTTAACATACAAGTAGAGGTAAATATATGTGTTTTATGCTTCTTTCAATACAGTCTGAAGTTTTGTTTGTAAACAGTACACAATGACATGAGGGAAATGTGTCCTGATGTCTCAATAAAGTATTGCCGATTTCACAAATCAGCGAGTAGTGGAGCAAACTTTGTGTCCATTGGAATACCAATCATCTGTTGAAAAACTAGTCTACCAAACTGGACAAATATGTTATAGATCAAATTGTGAATGAATTCGTTCTGTTTACTAAAAATATATCAATTATAAGATTTGAAATTACTTTTGACAAAGTGAGACTTATTCCTACCAATAAAAGGACACATATATTTGTATACATCGTTCTTCTTTGAGAAGCAACGCTACATCAATTATTGTATTCAATGTTAGTTGCGCATATGGAATGGTGGTATACAAGGTAGAAAATCAAATGTTTTATTGCTGCTAAGAACGTACAATATGCATAACAATGTTTAGAAAAAAAGATATTTACCTTCCACATTGAGGTTTACTTCGCGCCTCTCGTCACCAATTACCATGGTGTATGATCCACTGTCGTCTCTTGTAGTTTGTGGAATTGATAGCGTATGGGTTGTATTCTTTGACTCAATTTGTACATGGTCTGACGTCACTTCCTGTCCATTTTTATACCATGTCGCTTCAGATTTGGATGCAACAACTTCACAATAAAACATTGCATCCTCTCCCTCTATGCAGGTGATGTCCTTAGGCGGTGTAATAACATCAACTTGAATTATTAATAAAAAATAAAATACAAATATCGTTCTAAATAACCAGTTAGTCTGTTGTGATTTGATTTGATTTATTGTGTGTAACGCCACTTTCAGCAATATTTCAACTATATCATGGCGACCAGTTTTAGTGGTGGAAGAAACCGGACTACCCGGAGTAAACCACCGAACATGGGCAAACAACTGGTAAACTTTATCACTTGCGGTCTCGCGTCGAGTGCACCCTTTTTGTAATTTACAAAGCCGGACGCGAACCCACGCCGTATTGGTAATAGGCTTGTATGAGTTGTTAGGTAATCTGTTGTGAGGAAAGAGCATGGTAAAATGTGTCTTTTTAAACCATATTGTATCTTAATGATAATGAATTCGTTTTAATTTGCTATTTTCTTATGCCTCTGTTTTATTGAATATATTTTAGATATCCATGTAGTATTTGTTTGTACCAGTACTGTACCCATTTAATTGATTGATCCTTACCTTTTTCAAAACCAGGTATCGTCAATGACTTTATTGTTCCTGCAAAAAGATCATTTGCATTAACGGAACACATGACAATAACTATGAGAAAGCTTTATAAATTAATAACATGTACACTTTATGGCAATCAAATATATAATGTATGGGCGCCACTATTGGATCGGGAACTGCTTATTCTTCAAAACATTTTTATGAGGTTTGTGTTGTTAAATCTGTATGTTTCTGTTTAGTGTTTTAGGCACCATCGTTTGTCTTTTAACAATTATTCACAATGATCAATACACTTTATTTCAGACGTGTTATTAACGATTTCTCCGTTGCTTTGTAATTTGTTTTATTGACATCTATATGACTTTAACTAATTAAAGTTGTCGATCTTCTCGATAACACGTATTTTGGATTCAACGGACTATGCAACATGTCTCTTTCTCCTATAAAACTTTTTTTTTCTGGATAACACGAATTATCTGTGTATTCTTATGTAATATAATATATCTACTTTTTATTGGATTTATTTCTTTGTTCTTCAGTATAATATCTCCTGCAGATTTGTTCATTGTGACGATTTCGCAAAGGTTGGGATTTCGTCAAATCCAGACAAAATTACTCTTTTAAAAACCTTACAATAATTACAAATAATATATATCGACGAAATTAAATAAGAGATAAAGGGATAGGAAAAACGTTTAAATTATGACATATGCAGGCGGGCACAGAACAATCTGACAGAGGAAGACAAAGCAATTGAAGTAGTTGAAATAACAAAATCCAGACTTCAGTGATATGGCCTACAAAATAATATTTGGAGGTAAATTATTAAAATACTTCTTTAAACTATGTTACTTTCACCTCACCAAAATCGATACAAGTAACACACAAACACATGTCAAATGATGCGGGCATGAAAGTGTTTTCCAAATGTGAGTATAATGCCAACATTATAACCACATATAACCGGGCGAACAGCGTTATTATAAAGAACAATATAATCTTGAACATTAAGCATAATATATCTCAACTTCGAGACACAGAAGTTGTCATATAAAATCAGTTCTTTTAAAGAAAATCGATGGAATCAACAATTATCTAAATATTAGATAGTATACAAGGCAACGCATGACATAATAGTGAAACAAAAGTTACCTTTGAACCAAAATATAATTGCCAATATCATCTTACCGCATCTGTACACAACTAAAATAATATTTTTCAACAGGGTGTTGATAGCTTCCGAAAAAAAAAAAATGTGCAATAGTTTCATAAAAGAATGTTCAAACAGTAATGATCAACCAGTAATGATCAACAATTCCACCAATATAAACAAATCGAAAAATCACCTTTCACCTCAACACATTTTACATAAAACAGGTATACAAATGTAGTGGGAATTCTTCGCGATATCTGTTATGACTTCTAGCTGAAGAGAGATAACTGTAATATTATATGTGATTCTCTTGTGATATGAAAATGTTTATCCTTTAAAACTCACTTTGAGACATTTTTAAAAAGGGTTGACAATGAAATGATATTAATCCTAAAATTTGAAATTTCTAAAATTGTAGAAAATGTATCTATTACTTCATCAATTTAATAAATATCCATATTTATTATAATACCAAACAGATGAGCTCAAATATTTTACAAAAGATAGATGATACTTGGTTATATTCCAATCAAAGAGTTAATGATGATTAAAATTAGTTACCTTCCAACTGAGAAATTCGTCGCTCACTTTCTCTTTCTGATTCTTCCAAAGTTGATTCTAGTTGTAATATATGATTTTCGTGAGTTTCAATCTCTTCCCTTTTCAAGTCTTCAAGTTGAGAGATGTGGTCTGATCTTTCTCTTTCTCTTTCTTCTAATTCTTTAATCTTTTCCAAATAAAGTTCTTCCATTTCTTTAGCATTTTCTGCTAAATCTCGAATATTTTCTAAATAGATATTTTCTGTAGTCTCATCCATACAACATGTCTTCAAATTTTCAAATTCAGTAACAAATTCTCCAGGAGTCTTGCTTAATATATTTTCTAACCTGCCAGCCATACCCTTAAACAGGTTGAAATACTCATCTAGTTCTTGGTCAGTTACCACCGTATTACCTCTATGTATTATGTGGTTTCTAGTTCTTCGGCATCTCTCTAGATCATCCCCAATGGTCGTGTCATGTGGTAACGGATCTGTATTGCAATCCCATCCTCTTGTTGGCGGAGCAATTCTAGTATTGATGTTTCGTAAATTTGTATACACTAGAGGAATATCAAAATTTGCATACCCCTTTGTTGACGCTGTTTTGATTTTGTTCCACTCTTCTGAAGACAATCTCCGGCTTGTTAAGGCGGGATTTGTGAAACATTTTTGATATAATTGGCTTGGGTGTTCAAGAGACAATAACAGTTTTTGCAATATTTTCGGTACCAGATGTTGTGACGCATGCCCAAGACGGGCATAATGTGTCTTGTGTGATACACCAACATTACCAGCTGTTGCCATGTCAATCAAGTGTAGCCTTTTACCATTGGACTATTCCATCTCTTTAAAATAACTGTTCTGTGGTCATCTGGAAGTAGTACATATCCAAGCATTGGAGAAAGACCGGAATGTATTCCGTGTAATACTAATTATTCACTTAAGCATGTTTTAATTGACTGCGTGTGATGTTGCCGATGATCAGCAGACCTTCTACAATGTCAACAATTTATATAATCTATTTACAAATGTCGCAGGCGACACAATTGTGAAATTAATTTGCTTACAAAAATACAGTTAGATAACATACGTTCTAAATATATGGTTTTATCATTTTAATGTTTGTTTTTATTTGTACATATAATCCGATTGTTTTATAGACGAGTATGTTTTGTTTCTAAGGGTCTTGTACGTGTCTAAGTTAATAATACCATTTGTTCACGCCGCGATATAGCTGACATATTGTTAAAGTTTGCGCTAAACACCACCCAATCTATATAATCATTAATTAATGATAATCTATGCATACACCCGAATTCACTCCTGTGTGCGCCTTTGAAGTTGCTTTTAAGGCATGTCAGTCTAACCTATAATTGCGAAAAAGCACCCCAGAAAGAACACCGGCGGTCCCGTCATGAAATGTAGTGTTTCTGTGCCGCCAGACCCGAATGCAGCAATTCACGGGGCGCAATAAAAATCGACTTATGTCTGACCAATGGATTCGTTTCCAAATACGAAAATTCCAACGGAAATGGTCACGTGACCAATTCCAAAGACAGTTGTGGCTGTTTTATGGGTGGCTTTGCGCACAGGTGCTGCTCATTGATCCGTCTGTTAACAGTCCTTACAGATACATACCCCTACCCCAATATTCAATTCATCTCGAATACGAGCTGATGTAGCAAATCGATTTCTCCTGGCACACCGAGCTATTAGCCTATTCTCTCTAGGTGTAGTTTTGCGGGGCCTGACAGATCGTGAACGTTCATAAAGAATTCCAATCACTTGCAAGCGCTGCACAAGATGATCAGCTGCAGAATGGGGTACCCCAATTGGTCCTCTCATCCTTATTTTGCTAAAACCTGTCAGTGATATGCCAACAGTTTGCCACCTCTCTGCAAAGTCAATTTTCGCTTAACCATAATTTAGCGATGATAACACTCTATAAAGAAAAAACACAACCTCAACATGCAAACACATTTTGTGTAATTAGGTATGGCACCAATTGTAAACCGTTTTTTGATCGAACATTTAATCATAGTTTATGTATACATATATTCTTTACAGCAATCGCATTTAAAAAGGGTAATTTTCAACAAAAAACAACTTATGAAATAAATCAAGTCGCGCTAAATTTTTGTCGAAGTATATATATATAAATACTATATAGAAAGGAAGGAAGGAATGAGTCAAGCACGTTTGACTGCCATTGCTAAGAATAAAGGAGCAAGTCCGCGAGAAGAGGAGCACAATTGGTACCCACAGGAATGTTGACTGGCAGTTGTCTCGTACGTTCACCAAGCATAACACAGTGTTGTCAATCAAACGCTCGATCACTCTGATAATGTCAATTTAAAATGTGATGCATTATAATAAATTGTTTTCCAATATAGGCTATTACATGTTACTAGGCAAACGGGGTTTGTATTTTTCATTATATAAGGGTACTATGTTTTTCTATTTATGTACATAAAGGGAGATAAATGAAAAAAATGGTGTTGGGGCCTTGTATTGGGGAATGTTGGAACTGATTTTATTTGTACTATTATACTAATGTCTCTTTGACTTTTTGCATTTATTTGCTTTGGTATTTTTTCGTGATAATTTTTCAACTATACAACATTTCGATGAGATAATGACGATGTCTGTTTTGTATTAGAACAACACTGTTAGTTGGAATATTATAGTGCTAAATCACTGAAACAAAAGTCCTCCATGTAAACATGTTTTATTTGTGGCTTTAATTGGAAAGACCTGTGAAAAAAGCCTCCCTAGAGTAACTATGTAGTTTTTCTAAATTTTTCCAATGAATTTAAATTGGGGAGGTATTTTTCCTCAATTTTACTCAGAAAATTGTTTTCAAACCAAGCAAAAATCAGATAATTTCATATTTAGAAACGAACAACTCTGTATTGTTTAATAGCATCAACATTTATCGTAGAATTTTTCATGTAAATTTAAATTTGTCTATTAACATTTGCCAAATATTGTTTTCCTGAAAAAAAAAACCCCACATACAAGTGCAACCCTACCCTCTTTTCCAAATAAAAAGGTTAAATGGGCTTTCCATAGGAAATTAAGTCGTTATGTTTCCATAGGCACCGACTTAAAAGCTATTTATATCTCGACGACAATTTCCAATCAGACATAAGATGTAGATAACATTTTTTATCAAAGAATATATAACATTTGTAGAGCATAAATCGCAATAGATAATGTACTGTGTATTTCTTTATAAGGATTTAGTATATAGGTCCTTTTCTGAAAAGGAATGTGAAACTAATTTAATGAAAACCGAAACTGACAACGAAAGTTACACAAATTTCAAGTAAATCGATATCGAACAAGCATTTAACATGAATACACTTATTATTAGTATATCTTATATATTTAAATTTATATTTAAAAAGGTATTCTAAAAACTTTCAAAAACAGAATTGAAATTTTTATTTGTAATTATATATCAACATGCACACTGTACAATTTTTTATATTTATGTACAATTGAAACAAACGAATGTCATAAAACATATATACTTACATGTACACAAGTACCGTAGTTGAATAATACACAACCATACTGATAAGCAACATGAATTTTTCATGTATTTTCCTGTTACAAACCTTGTGCATTGTATCACTATAGACAACTTACGTAATATGAATATAAATAGATACTAAATCTATTTAAAGTTTATTGATTATTTCAGTTTAAATGCACTAGTTACTTTATTATAATACATTCTATGGCTATATAGCAGAGATCGACAGTTACTGATAAGCGCTAAAAATAGATTCCCCTAATTATCTCTCAGACTCGGCTTCAGAATGTAGTACAAACAATGCCAGTCTGTACTACATATTTCAATGGCCGATAATGCAGAATCGAGTGAAAAACAGAACTTTGTTGGAGAAATAAAGAAATCCCACGGCGCTACAAGACACTGTTCCCACGGAACATGCAGTAGCAATAGTAGATAATCAGATCGTGAACGCATGAAAGGTGTCTTTTATATCCCATTTCCCAAACCAGAAGATATAAAACAAACTGCAGAACAAATATAAGAAAAAAAAGCTTCTCACAAAGAATAGTGGATATGTGATATAGCTTACCAAAACAAGTAATAAGAAACAACAAGAACTATCTTTAAAAAAAAAGATGTCCGACGAAGCACAAATATTATATTCTTTTACGAACAGTATTGCACTGAAATAACCTAAACATATTGGTTTTATATAGAATTTGATAAGATATGTAAAACCTTGCATCCTACTGAATGTGCAAGGAATTGTTAATAGCAGCGTCCATCTTGGTCTGAGGACGGGACTGCCAGACAAAAGTGTGAAAGGGGATCACCAAAGGATTATTTTAGCAAAGCTTGAATCCAATTGGCCCAGTAGTTTAAGAGGAAAACAATTAAAATTGCATCCACCTTTTCTGTTTTTAGCAAAGTGGTCATGTTGGTTGGATGTCTGGAATGCCGGACACAATTTTGAAAGGGGATCATCAAAGGACTAAGCAAAGTTTAGTTCCAATTGGCCCAGTAGTTTCAGAGATGAAGATTTTTTAAATTTCATACCCCTTTTTATTTTCAGTAACAGTGACCATGTTGGTTGGAGGTCGGGACTGCCGGACACAATTTTGGAAGAGGATCACCAACGGACCATTCCACCAAAGTTTGGTCTTAAGTGGCCAAGTGGTTTCAGAGGAGAATATTTTAGTAATTGTGTACGGACGGACGACCGACGCAAAGTGATGACAAAGGATCAGGTGAGCTAAAAAAAAGGGGGTGCATATTATTTCCTATCTATGGTAAAATCTCAAAAAATTCATGGCTTCAACAATAACTTCTTAATATGTAATAGATGAAATGGCACTTTCTCAGAATTTAATACCCCCAGTCGCTCACCTAAAGATTACATAATACATTGAAAATAAAACTTTACGAGTGATCTTTACTTCCTACCGCTAAGAGACAAAGTACATGAAATTGCAGTGAAATCTGAGTTAAATAACAGTGTACAAGGTGACACAAATGACTCTGATTTCAATTTAGACAGAACCAAAGTACAAGGTGACACAAATCATTCTGATTTAAATTTAGATAAAACCAAAGTTGAGTTAAAACTGGAAGAAAACAATCTTCTTGATAATTCAGTTACATTTTCCAAAACTCTCATTCATGATAACAATACGTCAACTCCAATTAGGAATAATACAACCGAACAAGCTAATGAACATGTTGAATCGCCGAGAGTAAGGAATACAAAGCACAGTCAAACTCTAAGCACTAAACTTGATAGGATAAATGTTACTGTCTACAATGGATAATTCTTTCAAGCAATTCATTAATAAACTAACTGATTTTAAAAATGTTACAAATAATTTAGTACCGAATATCAAAAATGCAGTTCCAGAAATCATTGCATCAAATCAAAAGTTCAAGCTTGCTACACAACTGCTAGACAATATGGATGATAAAATCAGACATTGCAATCTAACCCTTGATTCGTTACATATCAAACTGAATTCATTTGACTTAACTTAAAGAATCTTCAGTGAACAAAACCAGTATTATAGAGAAACTTGAAGATAGCATAAATGGTATTGAAGATTTTCGCGGGGAAAACAAAGATTCAATGGAACAAATTTCATAAAAAATCAAGGATCTCGAAGACCGGATATCCCAGTTAGAAGATACCAAAATACTTAAACATGCAAACGAAAAGCCTAAGCATCCTACTGTTAACGCACAAGAAAAAGTTGTGAAAGATAATGGCAAACTGGATCAACAGGACGAGGATGTTACATTCTCAAATCATGCACAGACAATATCTGAATGCGACTATCTTATACTCAGTGACTCGATCCTGAGAAGAATCATCCCTAAAAAGTTCTCATCGAATGGGAAAACCATCAAACGGTTCATCCGTGGTGGAGCTAACACTTGTTCAAACTTCATTCTGAAAAATGGTGAACACATAAATCCAAAGAATGTTCTTATACACATAGCAACAGGGATCTCCAAAACCATGGAGTCGTGAGCGATGAGGAATTCAACAATCTATTTGAAGCGAGCGAGAAAATGTGGCCAAATGCAAACATTTTTATCTTGCCAGTCATTCGAAGGAAGGACATGTCAAACGAAATAATAGATGCCGCAAATGAAATTATTATTTCAGAATGTGAAAAATTTGAAGTCATCAATTAAAAAGCGTGTGCCATCCAAAGATATGTTTCTTGATAATGTGCATCTAAATAACAAGAGGGGCCTTCCAGAAACTGTGAAACACTTAAAAACAGCATTGAACATGTACCCAGGAAATAGGTATCAACATCAGAAATAAAGGTAATAACAAAATTACCGAACTCCGAACAATCTCACAAAGGGAAAGTCAAAACTCATAATTATATAAACAGACTAAATCAGTCAACAACCGGAAAACTGTGAAAACCGTAATCACCCTGACTTGGTACAGGCATTTCTAAAGAAATGGTGGGTTGAATCAGATTTTAAGGCGCCAAACCTCCCGCTCTCATTACGGTTCAAAGGTTCCGGCTGTCACTGTAACAGTATTTAAATACAGGAACAAAATAGGTAAAATAGTTGTCAAAGCAGTACCATATTCGGTGACGTAAATGTCAAAAATATTTTTACGTCACACATTGACAAAACAATTCTTGACATTTTTGACTTCTTTACCTTTATACATTTTCACTATATGAAAATGCATCGCTTATAAATTTTTTTGCAGAGACGGAATATATTTCGACAAGATATTGGTATCGGAATATAAACTTTTTAAGAGATCGAATAAGGCGAATCTTTTTATAGCCCTGGTCCAGTAGCCTGTTTCTCAGATGAAGATGACGTTTCAGGAAATCAGAATAATTGCTACTGGCCCTTGCATAGCGAATCAATTGCGAGATGTAAACACCATATGCAGGAGAAGCTGGTATATTGCTGCACATGTTTGGAAAATTTATGATTTTAAAATTGAAGTCGTCCCGCTTATCATAAATTTTAGCACTGAGTTGACCACTGTCGTCATATTCGAGGTATAAGTCCAAAAATGATGCGGACGAAGCTGTATCGGTGGTCTCTTTAACTTCCAGCTCTGGAGGATATATCAATGGAAGAAATTCTGCAAATCTAGAATTATTGATAGATAAAACGTCATCAATATACCTGTATGTGAAATTAAAGGCTCTAGCCTCATGAATCTTCTTATCTTTTGCAAGCTTTTGAAGAAACTCTGACTCATATGAGTATAAAAATAAATCGGCTAGAAGAGGGGCACAATTTGTACCCATTGGTATGCCGACGACCTGCTGAAACAGTGTCCCTCCAAAGGAGACAAATATGTTATCGATGAGGAACTCCAGCATACTGATCACTTGTTCCTCGGAGTAGCATGTTTTACCTTTATGAATTTTGTTTGAAAAATATGTGGAATTGTAGCCTAGCACAACAAATTTTGAGCCATAGTTTCTATGACTAAAAGCTTTATGAATTGTTTCTTTTAAGCGGGTTTTTAATTTGTCATGCGGTAGGGTGGTATATAGAGTCGAAAAATCTAAAGTTTTGATGGAGGATACCTGAGAGAAAGATCTTGATTTCAGGTTATCCAAAAGATCTTTAGAGTTTTTCAAAATCCACATGTGATTTATGCCACTACGCGAGTAAACAGTTTCACATTATGTCTGTTGTCCCTCTTTTACTGCAGACAGAATCTTTGTCAGGTGAATAGACAATTCTTTCGTCGAACAAGTTGATGATCCCGCTATGTACCTTTCTTTGTATGGTGTCTTATGGAGTTTAGGTATCCAATATAAATAGGGTAAATCCTCAGACTCTTTACCAGAGGGAATGTTTAAAGAGGTCATGAATGATCTGTGGTTAGCTAGGATTTCATCTTTGTCGAACGAAGTTGGTTTGTATGTGGTATTACTAGAGGTGTTGCTATTTATGCCTAATTCCTTGATTAGGCATTCGAAGTAATATGATTTACATACAAACACGATATTGTTGGAAGCCTTGTCCGCAGGAACGAAAACATATTTGTCATGAAGAGAGGAAAGACACTTAACGGCTTCTTGGTCTTTAAATACAGACTTAGGTCGACTATTAACATAATTTTTGAGTTTGTGAATCCGACCTAATTGTTCTAACCCAGTCTGACAAGGACTCTAACTCAGGATCTTGGTCTACTTCTCTCTTTATCCACCTTCTGGCATAATCTTCAACAGCATCCATAATTATCTTGAAATTATGTTTCCAATTGATGTGTTGAGGTTCTCTGAATTTAGGACCATGAGAAATCACCTTTCGGAGACTCTCATGTTGAATGATATTCAGATCACCAGTGATTACATGTCCAGATGGTTTGTATTGAAAAGAAGAGTGGGAGCAGTCACAAGTCAGAGGGTTCTTAAGGTACTCTTCTATGTTAATATCTTGCAATGCTTCTTTGTAGTTGAAAATTTTACGGCCAATGCTGTTAGTGTAGCTATAGGAGACAATGGGAACAGATTGATTTTTGAAATATGGTGGAATTTCTTTTACGACCTCTTTTCTATTAAGAATGTTGCTGATGTTAATAGCATCGATTCCTTTGTTAGCAAACCTATTCATAGATTTCATGAAAATCACAATTCTTTCCGAACACAAACCATGTCACCTCAAAACAAATATGGATTTAGCGCAATGAATATAAGCAATGTTCAAATGGATAGGCCGTTCACTATTCCACCTGGCAACGCTGCATGTCCTCCATGGTTTCCACCACCCACCCACATGTCGCCCTGGTAGCCGCCATTCATGTGGGGTCCATTTCGCCAGTACAATCCAATACCAAGTAACTTCGTTGCTAACTCGTGTTACTGAAACAATATTATCCAGTATTTTTGTTATACACAATATGTTGTCATGACCAGTACTTTGCTATAAACTATTTAGGATTGTTATGTATGCTCACACACTGGAATTATTAGATTCAGTATTATATCTCTCAATCATTATTATAACTTGTTTCTTCTTTTTGGTTGAGGTCCAAAGATAAACATCAACTTTGAAAGGTAAATCACTCATTTATGTTGTCATAATTATTATTATTATTTTTGTTTTAATTATATAAACACCATAAAATCTTCTTGCAAGACGCTCAAGAAGTATGTAGTATGCTTTTAGCAATTCACTGACTTCACTTAATGTGGGAAAACCTAATGTCTAGTAAAATAGTTTTAGAGAGAAGTTGAAATATGTTATTCTATCATATTTGTTTGTTATTTTGCATATTTTGTATATACTATCAAAGTATACTAATAATTGATATATCAGGATTTTTTTTTTTTTTTTTTTATAATATAAACACAACTATGTATTTAAGTTTTATGTATTTCCATAATCTCATAACTATTGGGTTTACTTAAATTAGACTATTTGGTACAAATGTCATCAAATTTACTAAGATCTGCTGTTTGGAATATCGAGGGTCTTTCATTAGATAAAATAAAAGACCCCCATTTTATCAATGCCATTTAAAAATTTCATATGATCAGTTTTGTTGAAACTTGGACAAATGATAATGACAATGAAATCGAAATCCCAGGATTTCACTTTGTAGATGGTAGTAATAGAAACAAACATAAAAAGGCCAGACGCAATTCTGGTGGTATAAATATTTTTGTTCAAAACTCTATCTCAAAAGGAATTAAAAAGTTACCTAAATCACATTCCGACATTCTTTGGATCAAAATGGATCGTACATTTTTCAAATTAAATAAGGATATATATGTAGCTACAATATACATTTCCCCAGAGCATTCTAGTTCTAATGTTGATGGAATAGAACCAATTTATGAACAGCTAATAGCTGATGTTGTTAAATTTAGTAACATAGGTCACGTCATAGTTCAAGGAGACTTCAATGCTTATACAAACACTAAGCAAGATTTTGTTTCTTATGATGATTCTGGTAGATCAAATCCAGAAGATGACCATTATATTTCTGATCAAAACTTGCCAAGGAATAACTTGGACCCCAAACTCATCAATAATAGTGGAAAACATTTACTAAACTTGTGTAAAGAGTCAGTCTTCAGAATTCTGAATGGCAGAACTATTGGAGATTTACAAGGCAAACATACCTGCATCACATATAATGGATGCAGTGTTGTCGATTATATGCTTGTATCTATAGAGTTATTAGATCTTCTTGGTTATTTTGAGGTAAATGAATTTACTTCTTTATCAAACCATTGTGCAATAAGTTGTTCTTTATTAATGGGTTTTACATCCCAAAATGTTACTCAGTGTCAATTGGACACCATTCCTAATAAATTTATATGGAATCAAGAGGCAATCAACCTCTATGTACAAAATAGTAAGAGTATTGAAAGTAAAAATAAGTTTGATGTGTTTTTACAATCTAATTTCACAGATTTTGTATGAAAATGCCCTACAATCTGCAAATTTAGTAAAAAAAAAGTTCCGATGTTACGGACTAAAAAAAAAGGATCGAATCGTAACCCCTGGTTCACAGAATCATGTCGAGATCTACGCAATGCAGTGAAACATTATGAAAAAATGGTTAATAAATATCCCCAAAATACTGAATATAGATCTAAATTTAGACATCTGTGTAAATTTGAAGACAAAAAATACAAAGAAAAAAAATGTTCTGAGCTAAACAACATAAGTAATAAAAATCCCGAAACTTTTTGGGACATTTTGAACAACCTTAACAGACTAAAAGGTGAAAACAGTAAAACGGAGGAAATTTTGCCACAAGAGGATTTCATCAAATATTATAAAAATCTAAACAGTCGTGACAAAGATCACAACAGTGTACAAAAACAAATTATTGAAGAATGTGTATCTCTGAAAAATAATTTCAACATGTCAGAAGTTATTGGTGATCTGAATAATGAGATAAGCACTGATGAGATAATAGAAGCCATTAGATCAATTCGTAATGGTAAAACTGCGTCTACAAATTTGATTTCAAATGAAATGTTACAAAATGCAGTCCCAATTTTAATAAAACCACTTCAAAAACTCTTCAATCTTATATTCAAAAATGGGACTTTCCCAAAAATCTGGAATGAGAGTTTCTTAGTTCTATTACATAAAAAGGGGGACACATTTGACCCAGGGAACAACAGAGGTATTTCTATTAGTTCCAATCTTGGAAAACTTTTTAATAACGTTATCTATAAACGTCTGTTAACCTTTATGAATAACAAAAACTTGATAAGTAAAAATCAAATTGGTTTCAAGGAGAAGAGTCGCACTGCTGAACCACATATTTACACTAAAAACTATTATAGATCAATATAAGCAGAAAAGCAAAAAGTTTTTACTGCTTTCATATACTTAAAAAAGGCATTTGATACCATTTGGAGACTTGCATTATTTTATAAACTATTAAAAGACAATATCCCACACAGGATTTTTAATATTATTCATTCAATCTATACAGACACCATATGCAGAATAACATTTTTTCTAATGGACTTAGTGCCCCTTTTTCATCTGAACGAGGAGTAAAACAGGGGGATGTTTTAATCCCTTTACTATTCAAATATTTTATAAATAACTTGGTAGATTATCTAAATAAAGATAATACAGACCCAGTTGTCATTGGAGACACATCAGTGAATATACTTCTATATGCTGATGATATTGTTTTATTGTCTCAAAGTAAAGAGGGACTTCAAAATTCCCTAAGTATATTGCATGATTTTTGCTATTCTTGAAAATTAAAATTTAATACGGATAAATCTAAAATAATGGTATTTAGCTCAAATGGTAAAACATATTTAAACCAATTTACTTATAATAATGTTGATATTGAAACAGTAGCAAACTACTGTTATTTAAGAATGGTACTGAAATTTAACGGTAATTTCAACTTGGCTATAAATACCCTAATGGGAAAAGCCAGAAAAGCTTATTTTAAAATTAAGAAAACCATTGGTTTCAACAACTTCTGGAAAAATTATTTGATTCCTTAGTCACTCCTATTCTTACATATGGTAGTGAAGTTTGGGGTGTCGATTCTACATTTAACGATTCAGATCCATTTGAAAAACTCCATATTAAATTTATCAAAGAGATACTAGGAATTCATTGCAAAGCATCTAATGATGGATGTCGAGCTGAACTTAACAGAACCCCTTTGAAGAGTAAAATATTATTTTCAATATTTAACTTTATGAATCACATAATTTCTTAAAAAAACACTTTAGTATATGACATATATATCAAGTCTAGAGAAACAAATCCATGGGTAAAAAAGGCCATTCTTACATCATATATAATATTAATTTTATTAAACTTAATTTAAATACAATAAAACAAAGAATACACGATCAATGTTTGCAAACTCAAAATGCAAACATATGTGATTCTCAAAAACTCAACTTTTTCCAGAGTGTCTACAATATGGGTCAAAGACCACCTTATGTGGATGTTCTAAACAATAGATGTGATAGAGCAGCAATTTGTATAATCCGTATAAGTGCTCATCCATTAATGATTGAATGAGGAAGACATTTAAACATACCTAGAACAGAGAGGTATTGTTTATTATGTAAATCAAATCAAATTGAAGATGAAAAACATTTTCTCCTACATTGTAAAAAATTCAATACTCAAAGAAACATATTTAAAGAAAACATATCAAATATACTTGAAAATACAAATTATAAAAATGCTAACAACAAAATAAGCTTTTTGTTTAATAACAAGTCATACTCAATTCTTAGATTGACTTCCTCTTGCATATCAAACTGTTTGAATATAAGAAAAAATTTGCTATTATTATTATAGCGTTTTATATTGTAACTATTGTGATTTGTTCCACTACATGCATATTATGTTATTGTGTATTATCATATATTCTGAGTCTTAACCATTTATTGTTGATGAGTTTGTTCTAATAAAGTATAAAGTATAATACTTTGGTTAAAGAGAATATCTCTTAAATTTAAAGTTTAATACAGATATACCATTAAATGTAATCATATTATCAGTTATACACGAACTCCCTTTGTCTGTACGGGGCGTAGGACGACGGACGCAACCAATCAGAAAACTACTAAATGACTTGCTTATTACAAGTGTCTTATATCCGACTTGCTTATCACAAAGTGCTTTAAACCCGACATGCTTCTTAAAAGTCAATGATTTCCCTACTCATTTGTATCTGGGGTGCGGGTCCCTTATATTTGGGAAAATTAGTGCGTAAATAATGTGAATTGGGAAAAGATTGGAAGAGCAATACATTTATTAGTTTGGAGGTCCAGTAATAGAATAGCAATCATACTGTATCAATATTAATGCCAACAGTAACAAATTCTTGTGATGAGAGAGGAAGAAATACCACAAAACAGTTCACAAAACTGACATAAATACCCTTGGTGTACCACACTGTCCTATAGCCATGGACATTTTTTTTCCATTTTGTATTGAACTGAATATCCTGGCATCTGGTACCATGACCTCTGGATCACAACTGTCCGAATCAGAGTGACAGTCAGATTGCGAATATCAACATCACCACTATTTGCACTATGTACATGCTGTTGGATGTCATTTGAAGCTGTGTTAGGTAATACAGAATTTGAATTGGTTGTTTTTGGAGTGACATTCGCAGTGGTAGCAAGGCGTCCATCTTCTGGGCATGGTGTATCAGTACTTAGTGTCGGTGACTGGTAGGGTTGACTCCACCTAATTCTACTTCTTTTTAAATTCATTAAAGAAATCTAAAATTTGAAGTAGGAATAGCTGTAATTATTGTATAAACAATGTGCAAACATTGGGGCGTTGGGTGTATAAACAAAAACTCATTATTTCAGGTCAACCTTGATTAGAGAATGGAGAACTAATGATTCATGTTTTCTTTCAAAGGTATAAATATTTTTTAAAAGATATTTGACTATTTATGTCATACTTGATTTTACTCCATATGAAAAAAAATGTTTCATTCCAATTTCTAATTTTCATTAATAACACTTACTTCACTCAAATATTTTCCCTTTTTCTGCAATATTTGACATAAAATACAGGTACATCACAGGTAATAATTAATAAAAAATACTAATTGCAAAAACAGGATAATTAACTGCAACAACATCTATTGGAATACCTGGAATAGGTTTCTTTAATGGGATTAGATAGACGACGTCACCGGTACAGTGGTGGGTCGGACTCACTTCAAAGCACAAACAGTTTCACTAGCTTTATTAACGTCATCAACCTCATTTTTCTCCTGGGGGAAGTAAAAAAAAAAAAAAAATCCAAAGGATTCAAGTTACTTGTACTTACTTCCATCATTACTGGTCAATTTCTTAGCAAATCATTTAGAATTATGCAACATCGTGACACTTTTATTTTTAACTTTAAAACAATAATTCGCGTATTCCGCATCATCAACTGTTTTCTAATTTTAATTTCCAATGAATTGACAAAATATCAAGCAAAGTAAATCACATGACATATTTACTATTTTTTATTAAAATTTTATATTAAATTTATTTAAATAAACATTCATTCCAAATACTACAGATTCCGCTTTCGTTTTTCTGAAGTTGCATCGCAGTCCGGCAAACAAATCAAGCGACCCAATATACTGTACTGGCTCCCGGTATCTTGTGCTTAGTATATCGCTTGGTTAATCAAAACAAATAGAAACCAGGTCATAAGCGTAAAAATGTTTTAATTTCATTTGAAAAATCTTTTATTAACCAGTTTTTACGAATAATGTTATCACCATGCTATTGGGAATTTTCCCCCATTAAATTGGGGGAAAAACTTTTTCACATTGAGGCCGATATTCGGCCCAAAAAAACACAGTCGGAAAATCACTGCAGGTATTTTAACTTCGCTCTCCGAACTCTTACCAAATTTGTATTATTCTCCAATCAAAAAGTTAGAAGATATTTTCATCTTTAAAATTGCTAGGCAACAGCATCCATAGCAAAAGTAGGTCAAAAGCGATCGTATACGACTTCGTCGAAAAACAGTCAACACTTTCAACAGCCAATTAAACAACCACTGGAAAAATCTGGAGATACAATTCTCACCAGATGTCTACCGACCAGAGGAAAAAAAAAAAACCTATTAAGAATGGTCCAAGGGGCTAATTAGCCCAAATAACAGACCTCGGAACCAGGTAAACCAGGTAAACCAAAGCGAAACTTGGAACAATGTCAACGTTGGATTCGGGCATGTGGTCGTGAACTTTTTTCTGTGGAAAAAGTCACACGATGGACGTAAATTCGTTCCAAATATTTTGTAGAAGGGCAAGGTCCTACGGAGCAACACCCGGACCCAATACCAACAAGATATACACCGTTTCAGGTATGACAAAATATAGTCGTGATTCGATGGAATGAAAAAGTGCCGATTTCCATCTCTAAAAAGTATATTGTTTTCTTTATAACGAAATAAAAATCAGTATTGTAATTTATTCTTTTTCGTAAGAGAATATGAATTCTTATATATTATCATCAATAAAAAAAAATATTGTGTGTGTGGAAATTCCTCTCAAATATTTAATCAATTATCGGAAGTTCGGATTACCCTTAAGTGAAGATGTATGAAGTTCCCGAGAGATTGCAATAACAGCATGATGCAATATTCATAAATTGCCAAAAGGATTATGAAATAATATGTCCTTTGTTGTATATATACTTACATGCTTGTCAATAAGTATGGTCAGACGACTGACACAAAGCTTAGTTTCTTCTTTGAAAAGAGAATATTTCAGGAAACGAAAACATAATTTGGCAGCTACTAAGTGCTATATATGAATAAAGAATGATATTAAAAGGGGGGAAAATGCTACCCACTTGATAATTTTGAAAGAGAAAGGGATCATATCACTTCTGGACAGAACATTTGTATTTTTATTTTGCCTGAATATTTAAAAATATTTTTAAAATTGTTATCTAATTGTAGGCTGAAAGGTTCTCTAGAAAAAGAAAAGTACCTATCCCAAGAGCTGCTCCAGTATCAAAGAAAGTTTTGTTTAAAATTTCGGAGTCTTTATTGTCAATGGAAGATGCAGTATCACAACCTACATCTGCTTGTACTTCTTAATAAGGGATATACTCGATCATCGGAAAATAGACCTCAACATACCCCCATTTCTATCTGGAAGAGATCGTCTTACACCACAGGAAGAGATATTGACAAACCGAATAGCTCAAGTTAGAATACATGTCGAAAGAGCAATAGGGCGTATGAAGAAATTCAAAATCATTGGCACAACAATACCGTTAAGTCTCAAATATGCTGCCACTGAAATTGTACATATCATTGGATTCTTAGTAAACTATCAAAGCCCACTTGTAAAATAAATTATACTTGAATGTCTCAATTTATTTGTATTCTTCATGTTCTTTGAATGTTAGTGTTCTTATACAGAGATCATCGATCAGTCTTCAACATTGGGCGAAATCCACCCTGTATGACGATCTTTGTATGGCCCCAAGCTAAAAAAACATGGATGTGAATCGATCAACACCAGACCAAGAAAGCGAAAACTCTAGTCCGACATAAAACAAAGATATAATAGACAAACAAATCCGGCTTAGGACAGGCATATCTTTTATTATGATTGTATGTTTGTGGTGTTTGTCGAATTTATTCACAACATTCTGTATGAGGATACTGAGAGTTCGCTTTGGAGTGTGAATTTGGGCTCATCGTTAAAGACTGCATGGCGACCTCTATTTGAATTTTTTTCTTTGATTGTTTTGGGTTGTTGTCTCATCTGCATTTTCCTCATGTTTCCCTTAATTTATTCATAGGCATGTGGAAGGGTTAAACCAGTTTCATGATTGCTCAACAATTTCATGAGACTTCAAGATGAAGATCAACAATAAAGGCTTTTATAACCGGGGTTTTTGCTACCCGATATCACACGAACGTATTTCTGGGGAACTAGCTATTTGTCGTATCAAAAATCAAAAATCGCTAGAAGTTTTCCATGTTTTATTTACAGCCGTATATTTCAACGGTCAACAACAAACTGAATACCACAATAAAAACAATAATACAATAATTAAAAATGACTGCTTGACAGGATTAATGATAAATACGCCCAATGGCAGCTTATATGACAATTTGCTTTAGAGCCTGGAGTTTGTATATTGCAGATTAACTAAATTATAATTCATTAAAAGCTTGTCAAGTCCAGTTGTGACAGATATAAACAATAAGTGTTAATTGAATAAGTTGGGAACTTATATCATGGTAGGAGGATACATTTTATTTTGTATGTCTACTATTGTACCGTTGTCAATGAACACGAGATGCACAATTCTAATGCAACATGATTGTCTAATACAAAAAATAAAATCGTACATGTCTAGGTTAGTGCACACGGCACATATGTGGAATAATCTTCATCAGGTATGCGCAAAGCCAAACTAATCAGTCTTTGGGAGCAATAAAATCAAAGTACATACACATGATAACAAAAATCGGCTAATATTATCAATGTCTTAACGAGGAGAACATTTATTTAAATAATAATTACAGTATTTTGGAACGGTCAATTTTACAGACTAATATGTCTTAAAAACCATGTCCTCGCTAAAGCACTAGGCGAGATGATATTGTAGATTGCTTAATCGTATCTCACAAAACATCACACGTTAGAGGAAAAGCTTGAAGATACCAAAGGGGTAAGCAGAGAACAAAGCAAACAACGATCTAAAAGCCATTACTCAGAATATTACAGATTGAGCAATATGAAAATCGTAAAAACAGAAGGAAATTCGAAACCAATAATTAACGCACACATATAAGAGTTGTGTATATAAAGTAAACAGTACTAGTCATTCAGAGGCCGTCGTGGCCGTGATCGTATGGTAGTTGGATTTAAAACTAATTATGCAATCAGTGCCTTTCACCAATGATATTGTGAGTTCGGGTCTTGATCAGGGCGAGGTGTACAACATTATGTGATACAGTTTGTCAGTGACTTTCTCCTGGTCCTCCGGTTTCATCCACCAATAAAACTGACCGCCACGATATAGCTGAAATATTGTTGAAAGTAGCCTTAAACACCATCAAACAAACAAACAAACTAGTCACTCAGCTTGACAGGATCAATGTACATAACATTCATAGAAGATGCTACTGGGTATCGTGCAGGTCCAGTTTTCGTGAGGGTTCTCTTTTCGTGGATTTTCCGGAAGTCTCGAGATTTCGATCGTGACGTCACATTTACCAGAGTTTTAGCTGTAACTAGGAAGTGGAACTTCGCTGGTGTTTATTTACATTTGCTGTACAATATGCGGTCAAAACAGGTAAATTTACTTATAATTGCATCACAACTATGATTTTTTTAGCAAATTTTGCTATTACCAAATTTTGCCTATGTTTAACATCCATAAATCAAGTTTCTGCAGTCAGAATTCCAATGTTTACATCTGTCAGCGCACGTGCGTACTTTGAGTTACTGTATGACGTCATACAACTTTGAGGCCAATGCCATTGCAAGAATTGTTGATATTTGATTGATTGTTGTAATCTTAGCATTGTGAATTGGTAATGGAAAAAAAATTAATGATGGTTACATGTTAAGTAAAATGCTAATGTTTTATTTTTCTAAATGAGTTTGACCAATGATTACTCTTGATGATTTACAACAATAATGAGTTGCACTAATGTAATACAAATCTGAATTTATTAATTTGTATGTATATTTATGAGCAATTTCCCAAAATTTATAAAAAAAAATATTTTAATTTGCCGGGCATAGCCAATACGGGTAATAACAAAATTACCGAACTCCGAACAATCTAACAAAGGGAAAGTCAAAACTCATAAGTATATAAACAGACAAAATCAGTCAACAACCGGAAAACTGTGAAAACCGTAATCACCCTGACTTGATACAGGCATTTCTAAAGAAATGGTGGGTTGAATCAGATTTTAAAGCGCCAAACCTCCCCCTTTCGTTACGGCTCAAAGTTTCCGGCTGTCACTATAATAGTATTTACAACAATACTTGAACAAAACAGGTAACACAGTTGTCAAATCAGCGCCAAATGTCAAAAACACTTTTACGTCACACATTGACAAAAAAAAAAAATTGACATTTTTGTTAAAACCTTATCTTTATGCATTTTGACTATATGAAAATCCATTGTTTATAATCTTTTCTGCAGAGACGGAATATATTTCGACAAGATCTTGGTATCGGAATATAAGCTTTTTAAGAGATCGAATAAGCCGAATCTTTGTATAGCCCTGGTCCAGTAGCCTGTTTCTCAGATGAAGATGACGTTTCAGGAAATCAGAATAATTGCTACTGGCCCTTGCATAACGAATCAATTGCAAGATGTAAACACCATATGCAGGAGAAGCTGGTATATTGCTGCACATATTTGGAAAATTTATGATCTTAAAATTGAAGTCGTCCCGGTTTTCGTAAATTTTAGTACTGATTTGACCACTGTCGTCAAATTCGAGGTATAAGTACAAAAATGATGCGGACGAAGCGGTATCTAATTAGACTAATTTTTCACATTTTTTTTTTCATTTTGCAGGTTAAACCCAAGCAGATAAAGCACTCAAAGTACAGGTCATATGATTTTAGTGCATTTTCAGACGCATTAATAGCAGTCAAGGATGAACATATGTCAGTCTGTCAAGCTACCAAACTTGTTTGTGTCCCAGAACAAACTTTACGTGATCGTGTAAAGGGAAAGGGTACCATTGATTGTGTGGCATCCGGTACACCACCTATTTTATCTGAATATGAAGAGGCCAAAGTCGTGAAGCATATCAATATAGTTGCTAACCTTGGATATGGCTGTACAAGACAGGAAGTTTGTGATATTGCATCTGATTATCCAGTTAAGTTGGGATAAAGACAATCAGATAAACCACTGCCTCTGAATTGGTTCCACCGTTTTATAAAGAGGTGGCTTGAATTGCGAGTGTCAAAACCTCGTTCTTATAGAAGTACAATGTGCTAAATGTACAACTGCAGATGTTGGTGATAGTTATTTCAAGGGTTTGAAACAAACTATGACCAAATATAATCTTTTGGATAAATCTCATTTAATTTTTAATGTGGATGAAAAGGGAGCTACACAAAACCATAGTCCACCACGTGTTGTAGCTGGTGCCGATTTTCATCCTAATTATGTAATCTCTGGTAAATCTCAAACAACAACAATTATTGGTTGTGGTAGTGCCGCTGGCTTAGATATTCCACCATTTTATGTATTTGCAGGGAAGAGATTAATTCCTGATTCCGGATGGTTAAATACAGACATTTTCAGGATGTTTTTAAAGGAACATTTTGTTAAATATATTCCTAATAGGGAATCAGGTCAGCATGTACTATACTGCTAGATGGGCATAAGTCTCATATGGCTGTTGATATAGTTGAATGGGCTAAAAAAATATTGTTATATTTGTATTACCTGCACATACATCTCATGTATTACAACCGCTTGATGTTGCTTGTTTCGGTCCATTTTAGAGAATGTATAATGGTGAATGTCATAAGTTAATTCGTAGAAATTCTACAGAAATAACTCGCTATGATGTTTGTAGTATAGCAAACAAAGTATATGCAAAGGCGTTGAGTGCAGAAAATTGTCATGCTGCTTTTTGTAAAACTGGAATTTATCCTTTCGATCCCTCTGCAATTTCTAATGAATGAGCAAAACCAGCTGAAGTTTATGATAATGATAATGATACAAGTAGCACAATTCATGTGGCTGCTGAAAACAACAATCTTGTTTCTATTGACAAATCAACTGTTATTGACTTACCTCAAACTAATTCAGTTCAAAATGAAAAAGAACCGTGTATTAATAAGTCCCCTAGTGAATTTCTGAACTGTCGTATAGCTGAACTTAAAAATTCCAAATCAAATGCTCCGTTGAAGAAAGTAAGAACTACTATTAGTAAAATTGCTTCAGGTAAAGCTGTTACTGAAACCAATATTACAAAACAAATCATTGAACATAAGTCATGTCAAGATAATAAAAACAAATGTGCAAAGTCGAGTGCACGAAAGCCTTCAAAAAGGAAATCATATGTTGTTAAGTCAAAGGCCAAAGAGTTGATGTCCTCTTCCAATGATACACGTTGTAATAACACACATTCACCAAAAGCTGGACCATCTAATATATGTTTAGATTCTTCTTTTGAAAATGATTCTGAAATTGAATCAGAATCTCAAATAGACCCAAAGGAAAAATGTTGTGTTTGTGGATTGTTTTATCCACAACAAGTCAGAGAAAATGTTTCTCTTATTATTACCAAATGGGTTCAGTGTGATAACTCTGCATGCAAACACTGGGTACACCTCCTATTTTGTACTGAAATTAACACTGCAGTTAGAAGAGGTACTAAATACTTCTGTGAACACTGTAAAAATGAATTTTCAGAAGATTAGTTATAATTTACTACTTTTGAAATGGAATGTTTGTTTGAATTTGAAATTTGGAATGAAGCTTAAACATAAAAGGTTTTGCAAAATTATCACCATAAATATAGAAAGCTGGAAAACATTTCTTGTGATGTCCTTGGCCTGCTGGGGAATGTTTGTTTGAAATGTATTACTTTTTGTATTGAAGTTTAAGCTTCAAATGAAAATTAATCATTAATATAAAGTCATAAAACAGATTGATCAAGTTGGAACAGTTTTTGTGATTTCATTGGCCTTAAAGAACAGCTTGAAACATAACCGCAAAACGTGGACTCTTCCGGTCCCATAATTTTGTTTATGCGGCTTCACTATTATCGTTTATTATTGTATTAAATTAAGCATGCATTTTTCTGAGGATATGTGGATAGAAAGAGGAGAAATCAGTGTTAAAGATAAGCAATTCCATATTTTATTTAATTTGTTGATTTCATTGTTATTTCCACGATGATGCTTAGGTCCACGAACAGTGAACATACGAGGATATGACTGTGGGCAGTGGCTACATGGGTTGGAAATATTTAACCTGCAATAGGCATTAATTTGCACTCCATTAACACGTTACTCTTCATGTGGGTGTCTTATAATAAGCAGGAACTGCCTAACCTTCGCGAGCACCTGTTCACACCCGTGTTATTGGTATGGACTTTTTCGTCATATGTTGTGTGTGTGTGTTTTTTTTATCTTCGTCTTATGTCGTGTGTGTCCTAACTTTTACGTATATAATTAGTGAAACAATTACAATTTATATATATATATATATATATATCTTTATTTATGGTAACCTTTGTTGATACATTGGTATGCAGATAACAAATTAAATACAAACATAATACACAATACGATACAATACAATACATAATAAGAAAACAGCTATATACAATATCTACAAAATGAGAGAGAGAGAGAGAGAGAGAGAGAGAGAGAGAGAGAGAGAGAGAGAGAGAGTTACATTTATCAGCATCATTAATATATCTTATAAAGGTGCAAAGTTTTTTTAGTTTTTAGTTTTTTGTCTGATTCATCAAGATACCAAATTTCAGGATATTACAATTTTTAAAGTATTTGTTATCTAAGCAAGTCTTTCTTTTTTCACTGAAATAGTTACATTTTAATAGATAATGGAACTCATCTCCAAGATCTGTTGTGCTGCATAAATTACAAATTCTGAGTTCCCTAGGTATGTTGTTCCATCGTCCGTTTTCCATAGGTAGTTTATGATTATTTAGCCTAAAGCGACAAAAAGTAAATATATCCCTATCGTCGACGATATTGAAATAATTTTTAAATTCAAATTTATTTTTAAAAAGGCGATAGTTTAAAGTTTTAGAGCCGGTATCAATATTTGCATGCAAGGTTTGTTGAAACTGATCATGGAGACAAGTTTTAACGGAGTTTTTAACCATTCTTCACTTATGAAATACTGGTTCAGACATACATATGAAAGACCACATTCATTTAATATACTTTCTACATAATTTAACCACGAAAACTGACAATTATTATTTTGTGATAAATATAATAACCTGTAAGAAATAATAGAGAGTTTAATATCCTTCCCTGTAACGAACAAGCTCCCCATATATCATACAGTTTGGCGTTGTTGCTCTTAAGTGAAAAATAATTTTGCAAAATTTCAAATGTACCTTTTCCAAAATGTCATTATTGCCGAAACCACAGATCTCACAGCCGTACAATAATATGGGTTTTACCAATTTATCAAAAAGATCAAGTTGACAGCTGATAGAAAGATTATGCTTCCTCCCCTTTTTTATTACTTCATACATAGCTTTAATAGCTTTTTTCATAAAGATGATTTTTACAAACTTTAAAACTTCCAGTCCGAGAAAAATAAATTCCCAAAAAATTGAAATCGTTAACTATCTCAATATTAGTCCCGTTATAATTAAAAATAAGATTTCTTGGTAGTCGTCCTTTAGAAAATACAACTATCTTTGTCTTATAAACATTGACTTTCATTTTCCAAGTGTCACAATAAATAAAATTTATCGAGTAATGTTTGAAGATTGCTTGAGGATTCTGCCATAAGGACAGTATCATCTGCATACAAGATGATCAACAATTTCATAAAAATATCTAACCTGCTATCAAGTTCATCAGAAATAGAATTATTCTATTTCTGATGTATGAAAAAGTCTTCCAAATCATTTAAAAATAAAGAGAATAGAAATGGGGATACATGTTAAAAATAACTTGATACATATGACCATTTATATTATTCAAAAGCATCTTATACCATAAAGCATCGTGCCATACAGTATCAAATGCTTTTTTCAAAATCAACAAAAGCACAGAATAATTTCTTTTTCTTATTTTTCAAAATTTCAAAAAAAAAAGAATGAAGTACAAACATATAATCAGTTGTTGAGTATCCAGATCGAAATCCGCATTGGTTTTCATTAATTAATAACATTTCATCAGAAAATTCAGACAGTCTTGCATTTAAGACTGCTGTAAATAATTTCCCGAAGCATCTTACTATTGTAATAGGTCTATAATTTTTAGGATTAAATTTATCGCCCTTATTTTTATAAAACGGTTTGATTGTCCCCTACATCCACATTTCTGGTATTATACCAGATTTAAAAATTAAGTTAAATATGTTTTCATATAATTCAATAAACTGATTGCTTGTTGATTTTATATATTCATTTATAATGCAATCGTCGCCACAAGCCTTATTATTTTTAAGATTTTTAATGCATTTAAATATTTCATATTGTGTAATATTTCTATTAATTCTTTCATTCATCCAAACCAGAAGATATAAAACAAACTGCAGAACAAATATAAGAAAAAAAAGCTTCTCACAAAGAATAGTGGATATGTGATATAGCTTACCAAAACAAGTAATAAGAAACAACAAGAACTATCTTTAAAAAAAAAGATGTCCGACGAAGCACAAATATTATATTCTTTTACGAACAGTATTGCACTGAAATAACCTAAACATATTGGTTTTATATAGAATTTGATAAGATATGTAAAACCTTGCATCCTACTGAATGTGCAAGGAATTGTTAATAGCAGCGTCCATCTTGGTCTGAGGACGGGACTGCCAGACAAAAATGTGAAAGGGGATCACCAAAGGATTATTTTAGCAAAGCTTGAATCCAATTGGCCCAGTAGTTTAAGAGGAAAACAATTAAAATTGCATCCACCTTTTCTGTTTTTAGCAAAGTGGTCATGTTGGTTGGATGTCTGGAATGCCGGACACAATTTTGAAAGGGGATCATCAAAGGACTAAGCAAAGTTTAGTTCCAATTGGCCCAGTAGTTTCAGAGATGAAGATTTTTTAAATTTCATACCCCTTTTTATTTTCAGTAACAGTGACCATGTTGGTTGGAGGTCGGGACTGCCGGACACAATTTTGGAAGGGGATCACCAACGGACCATTCCACCAAAGTTTGGTCTTAAGTGGCCAAGTGGTTTCAGAGGAGAATATTTTAGTAATTGTGTACGGACGGACGACCGACGCAAAGTGATGACAAAGGATCAGGTGAGCTAAAAAAAAGGGGGTGCATATTATTTCCTATCTATGGTAAAATCTCAAAAAATTCATGGCTTCAACAATAACTTCTTAATATGTAATAGATGAAATGGCACTTTCTCAGAATTTAATACCCCCAGTCGCTCACCTAAAGATTACATAATACATTGAAAATAAAACTTTACGAGTGATCTTTACTTCCTACCGCTAAGAGACAAAGTACATGAAATTGCAGTGAAATCTGAGTTAAATAACAGTGTACAAGGTGACACAAATGACTCTGATTTCAATTTAGACAGAACCAAAGTACAAGGTGACACAAATCATTCTGATTTAAATTTAGATAAAACCAAAGTTGAGTTAAAACTGGAAGAAAACAATCTTCTTGATAATTCAGTTACATTTTCCAAAACTCTCATTCATGATAACAATACGTCAACTCCAATTAGGAATAATACAACCGAACAAGCTAATGAACATGTTGAATCGCCGAGAGTAAGGAATACAAAGCACAGTCAAACTCTAAGCACTAAACTTGATAGGATAAATGTTACTGTCTACAATGGATAATTCTTTCAAGCAATTCATTAATAAACTAACTGATTTTAAAAATGTTACAAATAATTTAGTACCGAATATCAAAAATGCAGTTCCAGAAATCATTGCATCAAATCAAAAGTTCAAGCTTGCTACACAACTGCTAGACAATATGGATGATAAAATCAGACATTGCAATCTAACCCTTGATTCGTTACATATCAAACTGAATTCATTTGACTTAACTTAAAGAATCTTCAGTGAACAAAACCAGTATTATAGAGAAACTTGAAGATAGCATAAATGGTATTGAAGATTTTCGCGGGGAAAACAAAGATTCAATGGAACAAATTTCATAAAAAATCAAGGATCTCGAAGACCGGATATCCCAGTTAGAAGATACCAAAATACTTAAACATGCAAACGAAAAGCCTAAGCATCCTACTGTTAACGCACAAGAAAAAGTTGTGAAAGATAATGGCAAACTGGATCAACAGGACGAGGATGTTACATTCTCAAATCATGCACAGACAATATCTGAATGCGACTATCTTATACTCAGTGACTCGATCCTGAGAAGAATCATCCCTAAAAAGTTCTCATCGAATGGGAAAACCATCAAACGGTTCATCCGTGGTGGAGCTAACACTTGTTCAAACTTCATTCTGAAAAATGGTGAACACATAAATCCAAAGAATGTTCTTATACACATAGCAACAGGGATCTCCAAAACCATGGAGTCGTGAGCGATGAGGAATTCAACAATCTATTTGAAGCGAGCGAGAAAATGTGGCCAAATGCAAACATTTTTATCTTGCCAGTCATTCGAAGGAAGGACATGTCAAACGAAATAATAGATGCCGCAAATGAAATTATTATTTCAGAATGTGAAAAATTTGAAGTCATCAATTAAAAAGCGTGTGCCATCCAAAGATATGTTTCTTGATAATGTGCATCTAAATAACAAGAGGGGCCTTCCAGAAACTGTGAAACACTTAAAAACAGCATTGAACATGTACCCAGGAAATAGGTATCAACATCAGAAATAAAGGTAATAACAAAATTACCGAACTCCGAACAATCTCACAAAGGGAAAGTCAAAACTCATAATTATATAAACAGACTAAATCAGTCAACAACCGGAAAACTGTGAAAACCGTAATCACCCTGACTTGGTACAGGCATTTCTAAAGAAATGGTGGGTTGAATCAGATTTTAAGGCGCCAAACCTCCCGCTCTCATTACGGTTCAAAGGTTCCGGCTGTCACTGTAACAGTATTTAAATACAGGAACAAAATAGGTAAAATAGTTGTCAAAGCAGTACCATATTCGGTGACGTAAATGTCAAAAATATTTTTACGTCACACATTGACAAAACAATTCTTGACATTTTTGACTTCTTTACCTTTATACATTTTCACTATATGAAAATGCATCGCTTATAATTTTTTTTGCAGAGACGGAATATATTTCGACAAGATATTGGTATCGGAATATAAACTTTTTAAGAGATCGAATAAGGCGAATCTTTTTATAGCCCTGGTCCAGTAGCCTGTTTCTCAGATGAAGATGACGTTTCAGGAAATCAGAATAATTGCTACTGGCCCTTGCATAGCGAATCAATTGCGAGATGTAAACACCATATGCAGGAGAAGCTGGTATATTGCTGCACATGTTTGGAAAATTTATGATTTTAAAATTGAAGTCGTCCCGCTTATCATAAATTTTAGCACTGAGTTGACCACTGTCGTCATATTCGAGGTATAAGTCCAAAAATGATGCGGACGAAGCTGTATCGGTGGTCTCTTTAACTTCCAGCTCTGGAGGATATATCAATGGAAGAAATTCTGCAAATCTAGAATTATTGATAGATAAAACGTCATCAATATACCTGTATGTGAAATTAAAGGCTCTAGCCTCATGAATCTTCTTATCTTTTGCAAGCTTTTGAAGAAACTCTGACTCATATGAGTATAAAAATAAATCGGCTAGAAGAGGGGCACAATTTGTACCCATTGGTATGCCGACGACCTGCTGAAACAGTGTCCCTCCAAAGGAGACAAATATGTTATCGATGAGGAACTCCAGCATACTGATCACTTGTTCCTCGGAGTAGCATGTTTTACCTTTATGAATTTTGTTTGAAAAATATGTGGAATTGTAGCCTAGCACAACAAATTTTGAGCCATAGTTTCTATGACTAAAAGCTTTATGAATTGTTTCTTTTAAGCGGGTTTTTAATTTGTCATGCGGTAGGGTGGTATATAGAGTCGAAAAATCTAAAGTTTTGATGGAGGATACCTGAGAGAAAGATCTTGATTTCAGGTTATCCAAAAGATCTTTAGAGTTTTTCAAAATCCACATGTGATTTATGCCACTACGCGAGTAAACAGTTTCACATTATGTCTGTTGTCCCTCTTTTACTGCAGACAGAATCTTTGTCAGGTGAATAGACAATTCTTTCGTCGAACAAGTTGATGATCCCGCTATGTACCTTTCTTTGTATGGTGTCTTATGGAGTTTAGGTATCCAATATAAATAGGGTAAATCCTCAGACTCTTTACCAGAGGGAATGTTTAAAGAGGTCATGAATGATCTGTGGTTAGCTAGGATTTCATCTTTGTCGAACGAAGTTGGTTTGTATGTGGTATTACTAGAGGTGTTGCTATTTATGCCTAATTCCTTGATTAGGCATTCGAAGTAATATGATTTACATACAAACACGATATTGTTGGAAGCCTTGTCCGCAGGAACGAAAACATATTTGTCATGAAGAGAGGAAAGACACTTAACGGCTTCTTGGTCTTTAAATACAGACTTAGGTCGACTATTAACATAATTTTTGAGTTTGTGAATCCGACCTAATTGTTCTAACCCAGTCTGACAAGGACTCTAACTCAGGATCTTGGTCTACTTCTCTCTTTATCCACCTTCTGGCATAATCTTCAACAGCATCCATAATTATCTTGAAATTATGTTTCCAATTGATGTGTTGAGGTTCTCTGAATTTAGGACCATGAGAAATCACCTTTCGGAGACTCTCATGTTGAATGATATTCAGATCACCAGTGATTACATGTCCAGATGGTTTGTATTGAAAAGAAGAGTGGGAGCAGTCACAAGTCAGAGGGTTCTTAAGGTACTCTTCTATGTTAATATCTTGCAATGCTTCTTTGTAGTTGAAAATTTTACGGCCAATGCTGTTAGTGTAGCTATAGGAGACAATGGGAACAGATTGATTTTTGAAATATGGTGGAATTTCTTTTACGACCTCTTTTCTATTAAGAATGTTGCTGATGTTAATAGCATCGATTCCTTTGTTAGCAAACCTATTCATAGATTTCATGAAAATCACAATTCTTTCCGAACACAAACCATGTCACCTCAAAACAAATATGGATTTAGCGCAATGAATATAAGCAATGTTCAAATGGATAGGCCGTTCACTATTCCACCTGGCAACGCTGCATGTCCTCCATGGTTTCCACCACCCACCCACATGTCGCCCTGGTAGCCGCCATTCATGTGGGGTCCATTTCGCCAGTACAATCCAATACCAAGTAACTTCGTTGCTAACTCGTGTTACTGAAACAATATTATCCAGTATTTTTGTTATACACAATATGTTGTCATGACCAGTACTTTGCTATAAACTATTTAGGATTGTTATGTATGCTCACACACTGGAATTATTAGATTCAGTATTATATCTCTCAATCATTATTATAACTTGTTTCTTCTTTTTGGTGGAGGTCCAAAGATAAACATCAACTTTGAAAGGTAAATCACTCATTTATGTTGTCATAATTATTATTATTATTTTTGTTTTAATTATATAAACACCATAAAATCTTCTTGCAAGACGCTCAAGAAGTATGTAGTATGCTTTTAGCAATTCACTGACTTCACTTAATGTGGGAAAACCTAATGTCTAGTAAAATAGTTTTAGAGAGAAGTTGAAATATGTTATTCTATCATATTTGTTTGTTATTTTGCATATTTTGTATATACTATCAAAGTATACTAATAATTGATATATCAGGATTTTTTTTTTTTTTTTTTTTATAATATAAACACAACTATGTATTTAAGTTTTATGTATTTCCATAATCTCATAACTATTGGGTTTACTTAAATTAGACTATTTGGTACAAATGTCATCAAATTTACTAAGATCTGCTGTTTGGAATATCGAGGGTCTTTCATTAGATAAAATAAAAGACCCCCATTTTATCAATGCCATTTAAAAATTTCATATGATCAGTTTTGTTGAAACTTGGACAAATGATAATGACAATGAAATCGAAATCCCAGGATTTCACTTTGTAGATGGTAGTAATAGAAACAAACATAAAAAGGCCAGACGCAATTCTGGTGGTATAAATATTTTTGTTCAAAACTCTATCTCAAAAGGAATTAAAAAGTTACCTAAATCACATTCCGACATTCTTTGGATCAAAATGGATCGTACATTTTTCAAATTAAATAAGGATATATATGTAGCTACAATATACATTTCCCCAGAGCATTCTAGTTCTAATGTTGATGGAATAGAACCAATTTATGAACAGCTAATAGCTGATGTTGTTAAATTTAGTAACATAGGTCACGTCATAGTTCAAGGAGACTTCAATGCTTATACAAACACTAAGCAAGATTTTGTTTCTTATGATGATTCTGGTAGATCAAATCCAGAAGATGACCATTATATTTCTGATCAAAACTTGCCAAGGAATAACTTGGACCCCAAACTCATCAATAATAGTGGAAAACATTTACTAAACTTGTGTAAAGAGTCAGTCTTCAGAATTCTGAATGGCAGAACTATTGGAGATTTACAAGGCAAACATACCTGCATCACATATAATGGATGCAGTGTTGTCGATTATATGCTTGTATCTATAGAGTTATTAGATCTTCTTGGTTATTTTGAGGTAAATGAATTTACTTCTTTATCAAACCATTGTGCAATAAGTTGTTCTTTATTAATGGGTTTTACATCCCAAAATGTTACTCAGTGTCAATTGGACACCATTCCTAATAAATTTATATGGAATCAAGAGGCAATCAACCTCTATGTACAAAATAGTAAGAGTATTGAAAGTAAAAATAAGTTTGATGTGTTTTTACAATCTAATTTCACAGATTTTGTATGAAAATGCCCTACAATCTGCAAATTTAGTAAAAAAAAAGTTCCGATGTTACGGACTAAAAAAAAAGGATCGAATCGTAACCCCTGGTTCACAGAATCATGTCGAGATCTACGCAATGCAGTGAAACATTATGAAAAAATGGTTAATAAATATCCCCAAAATACTGAATATAGATCTAAATTTAGACATCTGTGTAAATTTGAAGACAAAAAATACAAAGAAAAAAAATGTTCTGAGCTAAACAACATAAGTAATAAAAATCCCGAAACTTTTTGGGACATTTTGAACAACCTTAACAGACTAAAAGGTGAAAACAGTAAAACGGAGGAAATTTTGCCACAAGAGGATTTCATCAAATATTATAAAAATCTAAACAGTCGTGACAAAGATCACAACAGTGTACAAAAACAAATTATTGAAGAATGTGTATCTCTGAAAAATAATTTCAACATGTCAGAAGTTATTGGTGATCTGAATAATGAGATAAGCACTGATGAGATAATAGAAGCCATTAGATCAATTCGTAATGGTAAAACTGCGTCTACAAATTTGATTTCAAATGAAATGTTACAAAATGCAGTCCCAATTTTAATAAAACCACTTCAAAAACTCTTCAATCTTATATTCAAAAATGGGACTTTCCCAAAAATCTGGAATGAGAGTTTCTTAGTTCTATTACATAAAAAGGGGGACACATTTGACCCAGGGAACAACAGAGGTATTTCTATTAGTTCCAATCTTGGAAAACTTTTTAATAACGTTATCTATAAACGTCTGTTAACCTTTATGAATAACAAAAACTTGATAAGTAAAAATCAAATTGGTTTCAAGGAGAAGAGTCGCACTGCTGAACCACATATTTACACTAAAAACTATTATAGATCAATATAAGCAGAAAAGCAAAAAGTTTTTACTGCTTTCATATACTTAAAAAAGGCATTTGATACCATTTGGAGACTTGCATTATTTTATAAACTATTAAAAGACAATATCCCACACAGGATTTTTAATATTATTCATTCAATCTATACAGACACCATATGCAGAATAACATTTTTTCTAATGGACTTAGTGCCCCTTTTTCATCTGAACGAGGAGTAAAACAGGGGGATGTTTTAATCCCTTTACTATTCAAATATTTTATAAATAACTTGGTAGATTATCTAAATAAAGATAATACAGACCCAGTTGTCATTGGAGACACATCAGTGAATATACTTCTATATGCTGATGATATTGTTTTATTGTCTCAAAGTAAAGAGGGACTTCAAAATTCCCTAAGTATATTGCATGATTTTTGCTATTCTTGAAAATTAAAATTTAATACGGATAAATCTAAAATAATGGTATTTAGCTCAAATGGTAAAACATATTTAAACCAATTTACTTATAATAATGTTGATATTGAAACAGTAGCAAACTACTGTTATTTAAGAATGGTACTGAAATTTAACGGTAATTTCAACTTGGCTATAAATACCCTAATGGGAAAAGCCAGAAAAGCTTATTTTAAAATTAAGAAAACCATTGGTTTCAACAACTTCTGGAAAAATTATTTGATTCCTTAGTCACTCCTATTCTTACATATGGTAGTGAAGTTTGGGGTGTCGATTCTACATTTAACGATTCAGATCCATTTGAAAAACTCCATATTAAATTTATCAAAGAGATACTAGGAATTCATTGCAAAGCATCTAATGATGGATGTCGAGCTGAACTTAACAGAACCCCTTTGAAGAGTAAAATATTATTTTCAATATTTAACTTTATGAATCACATAATTTCTTAAAAAAACACTTTAGTATATGACATATATATCAAGTCTAGAGAAACAAATCCATGGGTAAAAAAGGCCATTCTTACATCATATATAATATTAATTTTATTAAACTTAATTTAAATACAATAAAACAAAGAATACACGATCAATGTTTGCAAACTCAAAATGCAAACATATGTGATTCTCAAAAACTCAACTTTTTCCAGAGTGTCTACAATATGGGTCAAAGACCACCTTATGTGGATGTTCTAAACAATAGATGTGATAGAGCAGCAATTTGTAAAATCCGTATAAGTGCTCATCCATTAATGATTGAATGAGGAAGACATTTAAACATACCTAGAACAGAGAGGTATTGTTTATTATGTAAATCAAATCAAATTGAAGATGAAAAACATTTTCTCCTACATTGTAAAAAATTCAATACTCAAAGAAACATATTTAAAGAAAACATATCAAATATACTTGAAAATACAAATTATAAAAATGCTAACAACAAAATAAGCTTTTTGTTTAATAACAAGTCATACTCAATTCTTAGATTGACTTCCTCTTGCATATCAAACTGTTTGAATATAAGAAAAAATTTGCTATTATTATTATAGCGTTTTATATTGTAACTATTGTGATTTGTTCCACTACATGCATATTATGTTATTGTGTATTATCATATATTCTGAGTCTTAACCATTTATTGTTGATGAGTTTGTTCTAATAAAGTATAAAGTATAATACTTTGGTTAAAGAGAATATCTCTTAAATTTAAAGTTTAATACAGATATACCATTAAATGTAATCATATTATCAGTTATACACGAACTCCCTTTGTCTGTACGGGGCGTAGGACGACGGACGCAACCAATCAGAAAACTACTAAATGACTTGCTTATTACAAGTGTCTTATATCCGACTTGCTTATCACAAAGTGCTTTAAACCCGACATGCTTCTTAAAAGTCAATGATTTCCCTACTCATTTGTATCTGGGGTGCGGGTCCCTTATATTTGGGAAAATTAGTGCGTAAATAATGTGAATTGGGAAAAGATTGGAAGAGCAATACATTTATTAGTTTGGAGGTCCAGTAATAGAATAGCAATCATACTGTATCAATATTAATGCCAACAGTAACAAATTCTTGTGATGAGAGAGGAAGAAATACCACAAAACAGTTCACAAAACTGACATAAATACCCTTGGTGTACCACACTGTCCTATAGCCATGGACATTTTTTTTCCATTTTGTATTGAACTGAATATCCTGGCATCTGGTACCATGACCTCTGGATCACAACTGTCCGAATCAGAGTGACAGTCAGATTGCGAATATCAACATCACCACTATTTGCACTATGTACATGCTGTTGGATGTCATTTGAAGCTGTGTTAGGTAATACAGAATTTGAATTGGTTGTTTTTGGAGTGACATTCGCAGTGGTAGCAAGGCGTCCATCTTCTGGGCATGGTGTATCAGTACTTAGTGTCGGTGACTGGTAGGGTTGACTCCACCTAATTCTACTTCTTTTTAAATTCATTAAAGAAATCTAAAATTTGAAGTAGGAATAGCTGTAATTATTGTATAAACAATGTGCAAACATTGGGGCGTTGGGTGTATAAACAAAAACTCATTATTTCAGGTCAACCTTGATTAGAGAATGGAGAACTAATGATTCATGTTTTCTTTCAAAGGTATAAATATTTTTTAAAAGATATTTGACTATTTATGTCATACTTGATTTTACTCCATATGAAAAAAAATGTTTCATTCCAATTTCTAATTTTCATTAATAACACTTACTTCACTCAAATATTTTCCCTTTTTCTGCAATATTTGACATAAAATACAGGTACATCACAGGTAATAATTAATAAAAAATACTAATTGCAAAAACAGGATAATTAACTGCAACAACATCTATTGGAATACCTGGAATAGGTTTCTTTAATGGGATTAGATAGACGACGTCACCGGTACAGTGGTGGGTCGGACTCACTTCAAAGCACAAACAGTTTCACTAGCTTTATTAACGTCATCAACCTCATTTTTCTCCTGGGGGAAGTAAAAAAAAAAAAAAAATCCAAAGGATTCAAGTTACTTGTACTTACTTCCATCATTACTGGTCAATTTCTTAGCAAATCATTTAGAATTATGCAACATCGTGACACTTTTATTTTTAACTTTAAAACAATAATTCGCGTATTCCGCATCATCAACTGTTTTCTAATTTTAATTTCCAATGAATTGACAAAATATCAAGCAAAGTAAATCACATGACATATTTACTATTTTTTATTAAAATTTTATATTAAATTTATTTAAATAAACATTCATTCCAAATACTACAGATTCCGCTTTCGTTTTTCTGAAGTTGCATCGCAGTCCGGCAAACAAATCAAGCGACCCAATATACTGTACTGGCTCCCGGTATCTTGTGCTTAGTATATCGCTTGGTTAATCAAAACAAATAGAAACCAGGTCATAAGCGTAAAAATGTTTTAATTTCATTTGAAAAATCTTTTATTAACCAGTTTTTACGAATAATGTTATCACCATGCTATTGGGAATTTTCCCCCATTAAATTGGGGGAAAAACTTTTTCACATTGAGGCCGATATTCGGCCCAAAAAAACACAGTCGGAAAATCACTGCAGGTATTTTAACTTCGCTCTCCGAACTCTTACCAAATTTGTATTATTCTCCAATCAAAAAGTTAGAAGATATTTTCATCTTTAAAATTGCTAGGCAACAGCATCCATAGCAAAAGTAGGTCAAAAGCGATCGTATACGACTTCGTCGAAAAACAGTCAACACTTTCAACAGCCAATTAAACAACCACTGGAAAAATCTGGAGATACAATTCTCACCAGATGTCTACCGACCAGAGGAAAAAAAAAAAACCTATTAAGAATGGTCCAAGGGGCTAATTAGCCCAAATAACAGACCTCGGAACCAGGTAAACCAGGTAAACCAAAGCGAAACTTGGAACAATGTCAACGTTGGATTCGGGCATGTGGTCGTGAACTTTTTTCTGTGGAAAAAGTCACACGATGGACGTAAATTCGTTCCAAATATTTTGTAGGAGGGCAAGGTCCTACGGAGCAACACCCGGACCCAATACCAACAAGATATACACCGTTTCAGGTATGACAAAATATAGTCGTGATTCGATGGAATGAAAAAGTGCCGATTTCCATCTCTAAAAAGTATATTGTTTTCTTTATAACGAAATAAAAATCAGTATTGTAATTTATTCTTTTTCGTAAGAGAATATGAATTCTTATATATTATCATCAATAAAAAAAAATATTGTGTGTGTGGAAATTCCTCTCAAATATTTAATCAATTATCGGAAGTTCGGATTACCCTTAAGTGAAGATGTATGAAGTTCCCGAGAGATTGCAATAACAGCATGATGCAATATTCATAAATTGCCAAAAGGATTATGAAATAATATGTCCTTTGTTGTATATATACTTACATGCTTGTCAATAAGTATGGTCAGACGACTGACACAAAGCTTAGTTTCTTCTTTGAAAAGAGAATATTTCAGGAAACGAAAACATAATTTGGCAGCTACTAAGTGCTATATATGAATAAAGAATGATATTAAAAGGGGGGAAAATGCTACCCACTTGATAATTTTGAAAGAGAAAGGGATCATATCACTTCTGGACAGAACATTTGTATTTTTATTTTGCCTGAATATTTAAAAATATTTTTAAAATTGTTATCTAATTGTAGGCTGAAAGGTTCTCTAGAAAAAGAAAAGTACCTATCCCAAGAGCTGCTCCAGTATCAAAGAAAGTTTTGTTTAAAATTTCGGAGTCTTTATTGTCAATGGAAGATGCAGTATCACAACCTACATCTGCTTGTACTTCTTAATAAGGGATATACTCGATCATCGGAAAATAGACCTCAACATACCCCCATTTCTATCTGGAAGAGATCGTCTTACACCACAGGAAGAGATATTGACAAACCGAATAGCTCAAGTTAGAATACATGTCGAAAGAGCAATAGGGCGTATGAAGAAATTCAAAATCATTGGCACAACAATACCGTTAAGTCTCAAATATGCTGCCACTGAAATTGTACATATCATTGGATTCTTAGTAAACTATCAAAGCCCACTTGTAAAATAAATTATACTTGAATGTCTCAATTTATTTGTATTCTTCATGTTCTTTGAATGTTAGTGTTCTTATACAGAGATCATCGATCAGTCTTCAACATTGGGCGAAATCCACCCTGTATGACGATCTTTGTATGGCCCCAAGCTAAAAAAACATGGATGTGAATCGATCAACACCAGACCAAGAAAGCGAAAACTCTAGTCCGACATAAAACAAAGATATAATAGACAAACAAATCCGGCTTAGGACAGGCATATCTTTTATTATGATTGTATGTTTGTGGTGTTTGTCGAATTTATTCACAACATTCTGTATGAGGATACTGAGAGTTCGCTTTGGAGTGTGAATTTGGGCTCATCGTTAAAGACTGCATGGCGACCTCTATTTGAATTTTTTTCTTTGATTGTTTTGGGTTGTTGTCTCATCTGCATTTTCCTCATGTTTCCCTTAATTTATTCATAGGCATGTGGAAGGGTTAAACCAGTTTCATGATTGCTCAACAATTTCATGAGACTTCAAGATGAAGATCAACAATAAAGGCTTTTATAACCGGGGTTTTTGCTACCCGATATCACACGAACGTATTTCTGGGGAACTAGCTATTTGTCGTATCAAAAATCAAAAATCGCTAGAAGTTTTCCATGTTTTATTTACAGCCGTATATTTCAACGGTCAACAACAAACTGAATACCACAATAAAAACAATAATACAATAATTAAAAATGACTGCTTGACAGGATTAATGATAAATACGCCCAATGGCAGCTTATATGACAATTTGCTTTAGAGCCTGGAGTTTGTATATTGCAGATTAACTAAATTATAATTCATTAAAAGCTTGTCAAGTCCAGTTGTGACAGATATAAACAATAAGTGTTAATTGAATAAGTTGGGAACTTATATCATGGTAGGAGGATACATTTTATTTTGTATGTCTACTATTGTACCGTTGTCAATGAACACGAGATGCACAATTCTAATGCAACATGATTGTCTAATACAAAAAATAAAATCGTACATGTCTAGGTTAGTGCACACGGCACATATGTGGAATAATCTTCATCAGGTATGCGCAAAGCCAAACTAATCAGTCTTTGGGAGCAATAAAATCAAAGTACATACACATGATAACAAAAATCGGCTAATATTATCAATGTCTTAACGAGGAGAACATTTATTTAAATAATAATTACAGTATTTTGGAACGGTCAATTTTACAGACTAATATGTCTTAAAAACCATGTCCTCGCTAAAGCACTAGGCGAGATGATATTGTAGATTGCTTAATCGTATCTCACAAAACATCACACGTTAGAGGAAAAGCTTGAAGATACCAAAGGGGTAAGCAGAGAACAAAGCAAACAACGATCTAAAAGCCATTACTCAGAATATTACAGATTGAGCAATATGAAAATCGTAAAAACAGAAGGAAATTCGAAACCAATAATTAACGCACACATATAAGAGTTGTGTATATAAAGTAAACAGTACTAGTCATTCAGAGGCCGTCGTGGCCGTGATCGTATGGTAGTTGGATTTAAAACTAATTATGCAATCAGTGCCTTTCACCAATGATATTGTGAGTTCGGGTCTTGATCAGGGCGAGGTGTACAACATTATGTGATACAGTTTGTCAGTGACTTTCTCCTGGTCCTCCGGTTTCATCCACCAATAAAACTGACCGCCACGATATAGCTGAAATATTGTTGAAAGTAGCCTTAAACACCATCAAACAAACAAACAAACTAGTCACTCAGCTTGACAGGATCAATGTACATAACATTCATAGAAGATGCTACTGGGTATCGTGCAGGTCCAGTTTTCGTGAGGGTTCTCTTTTCGTGGATTTTCCGGAAGTCTCGAGATTTCGATCGTGACGTCACATTTACCAGAGTTTTAGCTGTAACTAGGAAGTGGAACTTCGCTGGTGTTTATTTACATTTGCTGTACAATATGCGGTCAAAACAGGTAAATTTACTTATAATTGCATCACAACTATGATTTTTTTAGCAAATTTTGCTATTACCAAATTTTGCCTATGTTTAACATCCATAAATCAAGTTTCTGCAGTCAGAATTCCAATGTTTACATCTGTCAGCGCACGTGCGTACTTTGAGTTACTGTATGACGTCATACAACTTTGAGGCCAATGCCATTGCAAGAATTGTTGATATTTGATTGATTGTTGTAATCTTAGCATTGTGAATTGGTAATGGAAAAAAAATTAATGATGGTTACATGTTAAGTAAAATGCTAATGTTTTATTTTTCTAAATGAGTTTGACCAATGATTACTCTTGATGATTTACAACAATAATGAGTTGCACTAATGTAATACAAATCTGAATTTATTAATTTGTATGTATATTTATGAGCAATTTCCCAAAATTTATAAAAAAAAATATTTTAATTTGCCGGGCATAGCCAATACGGGTAATAACAAAATTACCGAACTCCGAACAATCTAACAAAGGGAAAGTCAAAACTCATAAGTATATAAACAGACAAAATCAGTCAACAACCGGAAAACTGTGAAAACCGTAATCACCCTGACTTGATACAGGCATTTCTAAAGAAATGGTGGGTTGAATCAGATTTTAAAGCGCCAAACCTCCCCCTTTCGTTACGGCTCAAAGTTTCCGGCTGTCACTATAATAGTATTTACAACAATACTTGAACAAAACAGGTAACACAGTTGTCAAATCAGCGCCAAATGTCAAAAACACTTTTACGTCACACATTGACAAAAAAAAAATTTGACATTTTTGTTAAAACCTTATCTTTATGCATTTTGACTATATGAAAATCCATTGTTTATAATCTTTTCTGCAGAGACGGAATATATTTCGACAAGATCTTGGTATCGGAATATAAGCTTTTTAAGAGATCGAATAAGCCGAATCTTTGTATAGCCCTGGTCCAGTAGCCTGTTTCTCAGATGAAGATGACGTTTCAGGAAATCAGAATAATTGCTACTGGCCCTTGCATAACGAATCAATTGCAAGATGTAAACACCATATGCAGGAGAAGCTGGTATATTGCTGCACATATTTGGAAAATTTATGATCTTAAAATTGAAGTCGTCCCGGTTTTCGTAAATTTTAGTACTGATTTGACCACTGTCGTCAAATTCGAGGTATAAGTACAAAAATGATGCGGACGAAGCGGTATCTAATTAGACTAATTTTTCACATTTTTTTTTTCATTTTGCAGGTTAAACCCAAGCAGATAAAGCACTCAAAGTACAGGTCATATGATTTTAGTGCATTTTCAGACGCATTAATAGCAGTCAAGGATGAACATATGTCAGTCTGTCAAGCTACCAAACTTGTTTGTGTCCCAGAACAAACTTTACGTGATCGTGTAAAGGGAAAGGGTACCATTGATTGTGTGGCATCCGGTACACCACCTATTTTATCTGAATATGAAGAGGCCAAAGTCGTGAAGCATATCAATATAGTTGCTAACCTTGGATATGGCTGTACAAGACAGGAAGTTTGTGATATTGCATCTGATTATCCAGTTAAGTTGGGATAAAGACAATCAGATAAACCACTGCCTCTGAATTGGTTCCACCGTTTTATAAAGAGGTGGCTTGAATTGCGAGTGTCAAAACCTCGTTCTTATAGAAGTACAATGTGCTAAATGTACAACTGCAGATGTTGGTGATAGTTATTTCAAGGGTTTGAAACAAACTATGACCAAATATAATCTTTTGGATAAATCTCATTTAATTTTTAATGTGGATGAAAAGGGAGCTACACAAAACCATAGTCCACCACGTGTTGTAGCTGGTGCCGATTTTCATCCTAATTATGTAATCTCTGGTAAATCTCAAACAACAACAATTATTGGTTGTGGTAGTGCCGCTGGCTTAGATATTCCACCATTTTATGTATTTGCAGGGAAGAGATTAATTCCTGATTCCGGATGGTTAAATACAGACATTTTCAGGATGTTTTTAAAGGAACATTTTGTTAAATATATTCCTAATAGGGAATCAGGTCAGCATGTACTATACTGCTAGATGGGCATAAGTCTCATATGGCTGTTGATATAGTTGAATGGGCTAAAAAAATATTGTTATATTTGTATTACCTGCACATACATCTCATGTATTACAACCGCTTGATGTTGCTTGTTTCGGTCCATTTTAGAGAATGTATAATGGTGAATGTCATAAGTTAATTCGTAGAAATTCTACAGAAATAACTCGCTATGATGTTTGTAGTATAGCAAACAAAGTATATGCAAAGGCGTTGAGTGCAGAAAATTGTCATGCTGCTTTTTGTAAAACTGGAATTTATCCTTTCGATCCCTCTGCAATTTCTAATGAATGAGCAAAACCAGCTGAAGTTTATGATAATGATAATGATACAAGTAGCACAATTCATGTGGCTGCTGAAAACAACAATCTTGTTTCTATTGACAAATCAACTGTTATTGACTTACCTCAAACTAATTCAGTTCAAAATGAAAAAGAACCGTGTATTAATAAGTCCCCTAGTGAATTTCTGAACTGTCGTATAGCTGAACTTAAAAATTCCAAATCAAATGCTCCGTTGAAGAAAGTAAGAACTACTATTAGTAAAATTGCTTCAGGTAAAGCTGTTACTGAAACCAATATTACAAAACAAATCATTGAACATAAGTCATGTCAAGATAATAAAAACAAATGTGCAAAGTCGAGTGCACGAAAGCCTTCAAAAAGGAAATCATATGTTGTTAAGTCAAAGGCCAAAGAGTTGATGTCCTCTTCCAATGATACACGTTGTAATAACACACATTCACCAAAAGCTGGACCATCTAATATATGTTTAGATTCTTCTTTTGAAAATGATTCTGAAATTGAATCAGAATCTCAAATAGACCCAAAGGAAAAATGTTGTGTTTGTGGATTGTTTTATCCACAACAAGTCAGAGAAAATGTTTCTCTTATTATTACCAAATGGGTTCAGTGTGATAACTCTGCATGCAAACACTGGGTACACCTCCTATTTTGTACTGAAATTAACACTGCAGTTAGAAGAGGTACTAAATACTTCTGTGAACACTGTAAAAATGAATTTTCAGAAGATTAGTTATAATTTACTACTTTTGAAATGGAATGTTTGTTTGAATTTGAAATTTGGAATGAAGCTTAAACATAAAAGGTTTTGCAAAATTATCACCATAAATATAGAAAGCTGGAAAACATTTCTTGTGATGTCCTTGGCCTGCTGGGGAATGTTTGTTTGAAATGTATTACTTTTTGTATTGAAGTTTAAGCTTCAAATGAAAATTAATCATTAATATAAAGTCATAAAACAGATTGATCAAGTTGGAACAGTTTTTGTGATTTCATTGGCCTTAAAGAACAGCTTGAAACATAACCGCAAAACGTGGACTCTTCCGGTCCCATAATTTTGTTTATGCGGCTTCACTATTATCGTTTATTATTGTATTAAATTAAGCATGCATTTTTCTGAGGATATGTGGATAGAAAGAGGAGAAATCAGTGTTAAAGATAAGCAATTCCATATTTTATTTAATTTGTTGATTTCATTGTTATTTCCACGATGATGCTTAGGTCCACGAACAGTGAACATACGAGGATATGACTGTGGGCAGTGGCTACATGGGTTGGAAATATTTAACCTGCAATAGGCATTAATTTGCACTCCATTAACACGTTACTCTTCATGTGGGTGTCTTATAATAAGCAGGAACTGCCTAACCTTCGCGAGCACCTGTTCACACCCGTGTTATTGGTATGGACTTTTTCGTCATATGTTGTGTGTGTGTGTTTTTTTTATCTTCGTCTTATGTCGTGTGTGTCCTAACTTTTACGTATATAATTAGTGAAACAATTACAATTTATATATATATATATATATATATCTTTATTTATGGTAACCTTTGTTGATACATTGGTATGCAGATAACAAATTAAATACAAACATAATACACAATACGATACAATACAATACATAATAAGAAAACAGCTATATACAATATCTACAAAATGAGAGAGAGAGAGAGAGAGAGAGAGAGAGAGAGAGAGAGAGAGTTACATTTATCAGCATCATTAATATATCTTATAAAGGTGCAAAGTTTTTTTAGTTTTTAGTTTTTTGTCTGATTCATCAAGATACCAAATTTCAGGATATTACAATTTTTAAAGTATTTGTTATCTAAGCAAGTCTTTCTTTTTTCACTGAAATAGTTACATTTTAATAGATAATGGAACTCATCTCCAAGATCTGTTGTGCTGCATAAATTACAAATTCTGAGTTCCCTAGGTATGTTGTTCCATCGTCCGTTTTCCATAGGTAGTTTATGATTATTTAGCCTAAAGCGACAAAAAGTAAATATATCCCTATCGTCGACGATATTGAAATAATTTTTAAATTCAAATTTATTTTTAAAAAGGCGATAGTTTAAAGTTTTAGAGCCGGTATCAATATTTGCATGCAAGGTTTGTTGAAACTGATCATGGAGACAAGTTTTAACGGAGTTTTTAACCATTCTTCACTTATGAAATACTGGTTCAGACATACATATGAAAGACCACATTCATTTAATATACTTTCTACATAATTTAACCACGAAAACTGACAATTATTATTTTGTGATAAATATAATAACCTGTAAGAAATAATAGAGAGTTTAATATCCTTCCCTGTAACGAACAAGCTCCCCATATATCATACAGTTTGGCGTTGTTGCTCTTAAGTGAAAAATAATTTTGCAAAATTTCAAATGTACCTTTTCCAAAATGTCATTATTGCCGAAACCACAGATCTCACAGCCGTACAATAATATGGGTTTTACCAATTTATCAAAAAGATCAAGTTGACAGCTGATAGAAAGATTATGCTTCCTCCCCTTTTTTATTACTTCATACATAGCTTTAATAGCTTTTTTCATAAAGATGATTTTTACAAACTTTAAAACTTCCAGTCCGAGAAAAATAAATTCCCAAAAAATTGAAATCGTTAACTATCTCAATATTAGTCCCGTTATAATTAAAAATAAGATTTCTTGGTAGTCGTCCTTTAGAAAATACAACTATCTTTGTCTTATAAACATTGACTTTCATTTTCCAAGTGTCACAATAAATAAAATTTATCGAGTAATGTTTGAAGATTGCTTGAGGATTCTGCCATAAGGACAGTATCATCTGCATACAAGATGATCAACAATTTCATAAAAATATCTAACCTGCTATCAAGTTCATCAGAAATAGAATTATTCTATTTCTGATGTATGAAAAAGTCTTCCAAATCATTTAAAAATAAAGAGAATAGAAATGGGGATACATGTTAAAAATAACTTGATACATATGACCATTTATATTATTCAAAAGCATCTTATACCATAAAGCATCGTGCCATACAGTATCAAATGCTTTTTTCAAAATCAACAAAAGCACAGAATAATTTCTTTTTCTTATTTTTCAAAATTTCAAAAAAAAAAGAGTGAAGTACAAACATATAATCAGTTGTTGAGTATCCAGATCGAAATCCGCATTGGTTTTCATTAATTAATAACATTTCATCAGAAAATTCAGACAGTCTTGCATTTAAGACTGCTGTAAATAATTTCCCGAAGCATCTTACTATTGTAATAGGTCTATAATTTTTAGGATTAAATTTATCGCCCTTATTTTTATAAAACGGTTTGATTGTCCCCTACATCCACATTTCTGGTATTATACCAGATTTAAAAATTAAGTTAAATATGTTTTCATATAATTCAATAAACTGATTGCTTGTTGATTTTATATATTCATTTATAATGCAATCGTCGCCACAAGCATTATTATTTTTAAGATTTTTAATGCATTTAAATATTTCATATTGTGTAATATTTCTATTAATTCTTTCATTCAATACATTTACACGGTTCTGTTCAAGTTTATGAGTATTTGCTTCATTTACATTATTGGAAACAGATGAATTAAGGTTTTTGAAAAAATCAACTAAATTTAAAAAAGGAATGTTCGGCTGACTAGGGTGATCACATCACATTGGTTGAGAATTCGCCAGTATTCTGAAATCTTAAATTCTACATCTTCTTAGTCATTTTCTTTCTGTAGTTTTTCATAGCTTTATTAAGTACCTTTTTGTATTCTTTTTCAGAATTTTTTGCCAGGTTATATGAATATTGCGATTCACCGTTTTTACGTTTCATTTTTCTATAATGTTGCCTAGCACGCTTGCATTCTATATTTGTATTTACTAATTTCACCCCAAATGTCTGTTTAGCAGAATCTAATATTACTTGCCCAATATCTGTAACGAGAGTGTTAATATAGTTTTGATTCACGTTTTGTTGATCTACATTTTCTAACTTGAAAATTATAAAATTTTGTTTATTAATATCAATATTATTTTGAAAGATACTAGATTTTTCTTGTTCCCATTTTTTAACCTTTTCTGTAGAAGATTCATTTGGGATGACGCAAGCATCAGCATCTTCACCAGGGGTATGCTCTTTCTTAAGCGTTAAAGTAAATGGTGTATGGACATCCGAAAAAAGAGTTGAAAATTCTAGTATTTCAAGATCAACAAGCCTCTCTAAAACATTAACATTACTCAAGCAATAATCAACAACACTAGCATTTCGACATGTTAAATTACCCATTTTATCTTTACCCAGACGACCGTTCATAATAAAAACATTATTACCTTTACAAAAATCCAGAAGAAAATTACCATATCGATTTTTACCTTTGTCCTCGCTAGTTCTTCTACGGGATATACCAAATATGTCTAGATTACAAACTTCATTAATAGAAATCCCTTGTAAATCATCCCCAAATTCATAATCTTCCAAAAATATATGATCTTTTTCTTCAGCAGTTCGTGCATTAAAATCTCCAACCAAAACTACATTTATATGGTTCGTTATTGATTGCATGTACTCATTTTCAATTTGACCAAAAGCATCCGGCGAAGAGTATGATGTGTATTCTGGTGGTGTATAAACAATACCTAAGATAACTGCTTCGCTGCATATTAATTTCGAAATTTTACACCAAAGTACAAATTGACACTCTGTTTCGATTATTTCAATATTTTTATGAAACTGTTCTTGATACCCAATAATTATCCCCCCTGATTTTACTCTGCTATTTGTTTTTCTATTTTTCATATGAAATATATACCCAGGCAATTTGATTTCATCCATATCGTCTGTTTTTGTTTCCACGAAGCATACAATGCTATGCTTTTCAACCAAATTTTCAAATTCTGGAAAATGAAGTTTGTTTACTAAACCACAACAATTTACATAAAGAATATTAAGCATGTTAAAGTCATATTTAAGGTTTACATTTCCGACACTAGTTTCAATTTCATTACAAACAATATATTTATTTACATCATCAAAAACATGATTACTATTTACAGACGTGTCATTATAATATAGCAAATTTTCTTCACTATTTGAATTAGATTCATATTCGTTACTATTGTCGACACCGGTACAGTTGACAATAGCTTCTAATTTTGTTTCAGAAAATTGATCAATAATTTTGATGAAGGTTGAGTTAACTAAATTTGTGCAATTTGCATCATTTTCACTAAAACTGATATCATTTCTAGGTTAATATCGAAATCTGCAATTTCATCAATTTTTAGGCTTATGAAATTATTGCTACCAAAGTTTTGAAAGTCGAATGAAGTATCATTTTCAAATAAACAAAAATCATTAAAAGTATCATCACAAATAAATATTTCATTAATACCCGCGTTGCCCGTATGTTCACGAGAAGCGTTAAAAAAATTACTGTTACTATTTACAGGAAAACAAACAGTTAAATCAGAAAGTGAATTGTCATTGTCATGCGCCCCACGGCACCCTTAGTATTTCGTCGGTGTCGATGAACTTCGCCTCTGTCATTTTGGTGATCTACGATCGGCACGATTAGTGTATCAATATGGTATAAAGTCATCTTCCAAATTCTCCTGACCAATCTCGAACGCGTCTTCTTCCATCTCATTAATATAGTTTTCCTCCGGTACGATATATAGGTCGTTATTTATATACAAACGATCCCGTACAAGAGTCACTCTCTTTCCTCTCCTCTTTGCGTCTCGCTGTATGGAGTATAGTTGCTTCCTCCTATTTTCAATCTCCCGAGTGAACTGCTGTTTGATGCCAAAAGGTCTGTTTCTTAGTTTATATGCGTTATCTAGTGTGTATTGTAGATCAGCAAAATAAAGGAATTAGGCTACAATTGGGCGTCTACCCCAAGCGTTACGGCCAAAACGATGAACATTACCGAATTAAATTTTGTAGTCTATTCCCAGCTCAATGTAGAGCAAATCTCTGAGTAGATCTTCTGTGTTTTCTTGATTAACCTCGTAAGACCGGTAAAAATTAAATTGTTCTTCATCGATCGACATTGAAGATCCAAGACGGTATTTTTCAAGCTCCCAATGTCTTCTTCACAGCTACAATTCGTCCTTATATTTGCCTGGATTGACTCCAGTTTTGTTGACACCTTTTTAATATCGTTTTGATTTTTTCCGCAAATTTTGGATACTTTCGTGACTTGATCTTTATTTTTCTTACATTCCACCTTCAAATTATCAAAAAGGTTACTGACGCCTTGTATATTGCCTTCAAGTTCCGTTACTTTTGCACTTCATGTTTTCACGTCTTTTTCAACAATTACTAGACGGCTAGTTATAGATGTTAGCACATTTTTCAAGCCATCAAATTGAGCTAAACCTTTTTCGACTCGTTACAGTCTGTTATCAATTGTAGAAACTAAGCTAAGGATCGAAGTTAACATTACAGAAACATCATTCGAATCGGAATCCTGAATTATCTCCCTGCTCTGTTCTATACGTTTACTTGTTTCGGTCAAGGACATGATGTGTATTGGAGTACTTCATTTACATATTACTATAAACTTCATTTACATATTCTTATAAACAAACAGATATGGTTCATTGAGGTCCAAAGTCCAACTTCATTGATCGATTCACTAATTCGTTATGTCTATTACGGACTTAGTGAATTGTTCTCATGTATATGATATGCACTGTTTTAGTATCTGTATTAGAATGCATATATACAAAGTACAAATACAAAAAAAAATGTATTCACCTCGCTTCAGTATGATCCCATATAGAATATAGAATATCTAATTCAAATAGTGTCTCCTTTCCAGAAAACATCACTTATAAATCACATTTTGAAAGTTTTTTCAGAGCGGCAAAAATTCGTACATCCATTGTAAAGGGACGTAACTCTCTCCTTTTAAAGATAAACTATATCATTTATTGTACTATAATGAACGTCTGCGTCTGAATCATTGTCACTAGCTCCAACACTGGTGTGTATATCAACCGGTATTGATGTTTGTCTGTTTCCCATGACATTTCGTCTTATTCGTCTGTGAAGATTTCTACAATGTCAATAATTTAAATGTAATTAAGAGAATTAACAATAAATGTACAACTTTTTGGGCGTCAATTATTTGTTTTAAATCTTAATATGTACTTGTGTTACATTAACCTGTGCTAGAGAATACCTAGTAATAATGAAGTAATATGATATGTATAGCCTATTAGTGCAATACATGAAACGGTTACACAAAATATGAATGCATTGTTTTATGTTGTGATCATCGTGAAATGGTCATCACCATATTGTCTATCAACTTAATTTCAGATTTACATTCAGATAACAATTACCTCTAATTGATAATTTATACAACAAAATGAAAAATATAATTCCTCACACTATCGCCAAATTATTGAAACAGAGACGAAATCGATACTCTTAGCAAACATACATGACCACCCAATTTCATTAAAACTTACAATGCAACTGCTGCAAACATTACCAGTAAAAGACATCCAAATAATACCAAATTCACTGTTAGGATATCACTCCGATCTGAAATAAAATGCAACAAATTATATGAATTTATATTTGGTGTGTGGGTGCTTTACGTCATGCATAATGGCGGTCAGTGTTAATGATGGTGGAAGCAAGAATATCGGGGAAAAACAATCAAAATGACGTAAGTCATTAGCAAAATTTTATACAAATAATTACCAAATCGTTTCATAATTTATCATTATTAATCCCAAATGTAAAGCCAAAAAAAAAAAAAAAAAAAAAAAAAAAAAACAAGATCGAATGAGGAAAAACGATATAAATCGATGTCTGACAACTGAATAGTGTAATAGTTGCAATGTCCAATTAACTCACTTCTTATTTTTAAAGAAAAAATCATTTCACTAAGAATGGCGATGTTGGCCCATAAAAGGCGTTTAACCCAGCCACTTTTTATTGAAGTGTCTGTACAAATCCAGTACCGTAATGATGACATAGCGTCCAATGAACGCCGCACTATATTCCTACTAGGCCTTCCATGTGTTAGATACCTATATATTTATTCATGTTTTATTAGTTGAAGCACATTGCAAAGAATGTGTACTCCGCAGACGAGAAACTGTTTCATATTTCTATGGATGGTGCTCGCGACAGCTGCACGGGACTCAACAAGAGCTGTCTAGCGCGTCCTCAGGTGACAAATAGGCAAGGAATTGCCCTCTCGATAAGTGCTATACTACAAAATGTCTTATCAGGGACCGTAGTGGGGAACGTGCTGGGAGTGTGCTATGCTGGCTACGCATTATAGACCTATATTTACTGATTTTACAACAAGAGTAGCCATAGTAGCCGCTTATAACCTTTGTGTTCGTCCCTCTCCAACTTTCAATACTTTGGCTGTCAATATTTATTAATCCGATGCCCCCATATACCCCCCTCGTTTCTCTATAATTTTGAGTATTTGTTTCATGAACTAAGACAACAACTTACATGAAAAACTTTCATTAAGTACTGTGTCTACTGTAACGGTGGAACTTGTAATAGTTGTCATGTCAGAACCCGTCACAGTATCTACAAGATATATGTATAAAGTCTATGAAAAGATTTGGTTATGATCTATTGTGTCTAGCGCCACTTTCAACAATATTTAATCAGTTATATTGATGGAGGGAACCGGAGTACCTGGAGAAAACCACCCACCGGTCGCAAGTCACTGACAAACTTGATCACATAATGTTGTAAATTGTTGTACATCCAACTACCATACTATGACGACAACGACGGTTCTTCAGTAAATAATGTATACTCTTAAACTTGTGTATTACTACATATTCCCTTTTTTCTTTTCGGTTTTGTAAGGGGGTTCGGTTTAAATAGGTGTCACTGTACAAACGTTTATTTAAATTATATTGAAAAATGCAATTCGCCAATTGACAATCAACTATCAAATGATAGCATCCCGTAGTGGGGCAAATAAGGCTACCTCTAATTTATCCTCGATTGTCCAATCATATACGACATACTAAATATAGTAATTGTCTACCCCAATCAGACACCATCGCTTATCCATCTATTTAAACTTTAACATTGCGATATTCAGAGTAGAAACTGCTATCATGAAAGCAAACAAGATGAAGTTATATTTATTTGGTAAGTACAGGGACCTTAGTGGGGAACGTGCTGGGAGTGTGCTATGCTTCATCAAAAACCTATATTTTCTGATTTTACAACAAGAATATGCCTATAGTAGCCGCTTAAAACCTATTTGTTCGTCCCCCTCCAACTCTCAATACTTTGGCAGTCACTATGTATTAATCCGATGTTCCCATATACCCCCCTCGTTTCTCTATAATATTTAGTATTTGTTGAGCTTGTTCTCGTCGTGAATATGCAGAAATATTTTATCCTGGATGTTAAGCAACTAATGATCAATTCTATGTTTTTACTTCGAGGTTCCCATGGGATTAAGTTCGGGAAAAATGATCGACAAATACTGTATCATGAACTAAGAAAACAACTTACATGAACAACTTTCATTAATGATTGTGTCTACTGTAACGGTGGAACTTGTAATAGTTGTCATGTCAGAACCCGTAACAGCATCTACAAGATATATGTATAAAGTCTATGAAAAGGTTTGGTTATGATCTATTGTGTCTAGCGCCACTTTCAACAATATTTAATTTATATCATGGAGGTCAGTTTTATTGATGGAGGGAACCGGAGTACCTGGAGAAAACCACACACCGGTCGCAAGTCACTGACAAACTTTATCACATAATGTTGTAAATTGTTGTACATCCAACTACCATACTATGACGACAACGACGGTTCTTCAGTAAATAATGTATACACTTAAACTTGTGTATTACTACATATTCCCTTTTTTCTTATCGGTTTTGTAAGGGGGTTCGGTTTAAACAGGTGTCACTGTACAAACGTTTATTTAAATTATATTGAAAAATGCAATTGGTCAATGGGGGAAAATCAGGCTACCTCTAATTTATCATCGATTGTCCAATCATATACGAGATACTAAATATAATAATTGTCTAACCAAATCGGACACCATCGCTTAGCCATCGATTTAAACTTTAACATTGTGATATTCAGAATAGAAACTGCTATCATGAAAGCAAACAAGATGAAGTTATATTTATTTGGTCAAATGAACAAGAGGTCGTTGGTGCAATCGGGTCAAAGATCAGACTATTATTGGTCTTTACTGTTTCTGAATTAAACATCCAGCACTACATGGTAGAAGCGACTGTTTGATACGAAGTCAAGATAATGAATTATAGTGAAGCAACATACTTCAGCTCTCTCCTGGAGGTTATTGTCATGCGCCGGCAAAATGCATATACAATTCAACGTGTTTGTCTCGTACAAAAAAGCCACCATCATCACAATCGCTTTAAATTGAAGCTGTAAATCAGCATACTCCGAGTGCTCCGGTTTCTTATTTAAGCAAGATGCGAGAAAAACAAGCAAAACAATCTAAAAGAAAGTTGGGTGCTTTAATATAGTAAATTCCGTATTAAGCACTTTGCATTCGTGATTTATATTATTGCATTCCAATAATTTCAATTAACTTACCAGTTTGCTCCGACTCGCATATTACATAATATTTCTCTGAACAATATGCTATTTTGAACAGAAATGAATCGTTATTTTCAGAAGTCATCGCCACAATGCACCTTTTGCTGTCCTTATCTGCATAAAATGAAAAGGGATATTGAAAACATTGTTACGAAACATTTAAAATTTGTTGCTTGCATGACCGCATTATTTCTCTACGAGGGGTGGCTTGGACCCTTAAAATTAACTTGGCGCCACCACATTTGACTGAAGTGCCTTTATTAAGCCAGGAAAGAGAGCGGACATGTATTTGCGTTATAATGGTTTCAATTTTGCCCCTTTTTACGATTTTTCTATTGGATTTTGGAAATGTTCTGACAGTGTTTTTTCCTGCATTTTTATTACCTATGAGATTATGCAAGAACTATGATTAATGAATAGAATGATTATGGAATGCACATTTCAAATTACCACACCAATACTGACCTAGGTGATATATCTCATGGTAAATACCCAATACATGTATATATTGCATACTGTGGCAATATACCACATTTGATCGTAAGGTCTTCAGAGACAAGTAGAAAGGAGGGTGTTTTTGGCTAGTTTTTCTTGTCTAAATTATGTAAATACAAAACAATATTACTACAGTGTAAGTCGGAATATTCACAAACAACTTCACAAATATTACTGATTTCAATCATCTGTGGAGGTTTCTTTTTGTCCCATCCGTGCAAAAGCGTTTCTAATGCATTGTGCGAAAGAGGTAATACACAGGAATGAGGGATAATAAGAGATTATTACATGACATTTTCCATATCGTCCCTGGTATTAGACCGAGATTCCCATATCAAACCCGACAGAGAAGCTGGAGCGCTGATATGGGTCGAAGGTTGATACCAGGGACGATATGGAAAATTTCATGTCATGATCTTTTTATCACATATTTTACATTGACCTTTTTCAAGCATTGACTTTTATATTACAAAACAGATCTTTGAACTGACAAATTGCGAAAATAAATCCTTAAAAGAGTTGACTTTATTCGAATCTGGTTTCAAAAATATACAAAGCAATGTCGATCTGTACAATGACGTTAGAAACTGTTTGTAAAATCTACCCAAGACGTTGACATTTAAATGGAAATTCATATTCAACACGACGTATACATTTCAGCTAATTATTCCGCTTCAAGTTATTTAAACTGTATTCCAATATGTTGAAATGTGTTAATTTGATTGAAATACGATGGTATGCATATCTTTATGCATCATCTTTCTTTGTACTTGGATATATAATCTTTGAGACCACTGCGCAGATACCGGAAGTTGAATTCGGGGGCAAATACGGATATATGAGGGCAAATACGGATATTTGAGGGCAAATACGGATATGGATATTTGCCGTGAGGGGCAAATAGCCAACACTGACTTTTAGCTATTATTGGACATGCAAAAACGAACATATTGCAACAAAATATGTGATGACATTTATTCTGATGTCTATATTGTACAGCAAATACAAAATATAGCAGGATAAAAGTTATTATCCCCGACTTGAACATTATAACAACGTTTCATTGGTTAAAACTTTGGTCATAAAAAAAACATATTCCCGGGTGTTGCTAGGCCATATTACTGGGTGTAACTAGCCATTTAACCAATCAAATGTTGTTATAATTTTCAAAAAGGGGATAATATGACGTCAAAGCTCGCGACGTTACGCTCTAAAATCAAATTTAGTTAATGTTGGCTATATATTGAATAGAAAACTGGTAATTTGATCAACTGTAGGGTTCTACCAAAGGTAGTACCCTGCACCTGGTAAAAAACACTCGAAACTTTCACATATGTTACTTATTATTTCCAAAAACAAAGGAAACGTCACTTTTACGTGGCCCGTCGGGGTCCAAAATGTCTTATTTTTCACTATTGCCTGGGATAAACTCGTTATTTACGTTCTTATCCGTAGATATGGAGATTTTAGCACCTTTCATTAGCCTGTACACCATTCGACTGCGCCTCAGGATGTACTTGGCTACTTCAGGGTGTTATAATCTCCATTTCTATGGACAGGAACGTAAATAACTAAATACAATACATTTCTCTTTTAATAATATTGTTCCAATGAAAAAATATATGTATAATATCGAAAATACATGCACTGTAAAGGGTTTGACAGTTTTAACAAAGTCACATGAAACACGTGTACACTTGGTCTAATACCTACATATTGTGATGTCATCTGTTTCTGATGGAATATATAAAGATCTGAAATGCCCATTCCAAATTTCCGAAGTTACATTTGCTAATGGAATTGTTGGTAGCGCTGTGTTTCTGTTGAAGCACATGTTTGAAGCGTTGTACCAGGTAGTTTTTATTAATCTAGAACCCATACCTGTAATTGAGCAATGGCACACAAATCAATGTTTTAGATATCATTAATAAGACTAAGGTTCTCCTCCCTCAGGCATATGTGACCTTAGCCGATTTTGGCTGGCTATCCTGTTTAAGCCCTTGCGTTTATTAGCTCCCAAAGACTTTTATGGTGGTACCTAACACTACAGGGAGGTAACTCTATTCTAACGGACGACATTAGCGGGATCAGTGAAGTGTTTTAAAAGTTCGCTTCAATTTCAAGCGCTTAGCTGACACAGATGTACAATGTTTACAAATACAAATCTTTTATTGTCAATCATGACGCCCAATATATTGAGCAGAACAATTAAGTGAATTACATACATTTGATTTCATATTGATTGGTTTGATTGGTTTTACAACAAAGAAAGAAAGAAGGACAATATAACGAATGAATAAATCCAATAATAAAATCTGACCCTGCATGGAGATCTTACATAATTTCCAGATATTTACTTGCACACCATGTATATTTGTAATATTTTATTAGTATTAGTATGGGAGAAACACCAGTGACTCATATTCAGTATCATTATTGCATACAAATAGTATTTTTATGAACAATATTTCATTAATATTATTAATATTTTATTTATTATTAAATATTATTATTCTTATTTTTTATTTTTCAATCTATCTTAATTTCCTTTGAGAACTAAATTTCTTTCTTTAAATAAAGTACTTAGTAGTGAACTAGTGTTCTTAATTATAAAATTATCTTCTGATGACATTAACGATATTAATTTTGATTTATTTGGCAGATTATTGAAATTTATATTCACATTTTTAATATTATCAATAATTTGGGTTCTCTTGTTTTCTAAAACAGGACACTGAAGAAGAAAATGGGTTTCATCTTCAACCCTGGTGTTACATAATTTACAAATTATATCTTTTGTTTTTACTCTTATATATCTTCCTTTTTCGATTTGTAGATTATGAGCAATTATTCCGAACTTAGTAAGTACTCTCCTTTACAAAACGGACACTGTGCTAATAGCTAGCATCGCAAGGTGCGAGCTAAACAGCAACATGTGTGCAAGGAGATGAATCAATATATGATCAATACCAACCGGATATGGATTCTAATTTTCGGCATAGAATTGGAGTGAAGTACAAGAAATAGCCTTTTAATCTGAATAAAAAATAACTATCCAGTTTAAAAATAACCCCAACAAAATTAGAAAGAAAACGGTACAGCTCCTTTACATGAAACGATTAATTTATTTAAGAAAAGGACAATCGTTAGACCTTCTTGTTTCGCCCCTAAAGAATGATCGGCCCTAAATAAAAGTCGTCCCCGATATATCTCGGCCCTACAAAAAGTCGTCCCTGATATATCACGGCTCAAAACATCTCCTTTGCAATATAATTAACTGGGTAAGTCGAATTGAAGAACAAAGAACAATAATCAAGAATAATGAAGAAAAGAACCCACAACTACTATTTGACCATGTACATGTCTGTGCGTAGATGCGATGCTCACCTGTAGGGTGTGCCTAATCCATATTAGGACCTAATGATTGTTTTACATTTGTTAGTTTCTCTAATAGTATTTACTGATAATATCTGTGATATCAAAAAATTATAACGATGGGTAGAGATAGGTGTCGCTGTGGATACGCTATGGTAAACAAGAGAAAAAACCAACGATCTTCATTTTTCAAAATATTAAATAGTGAACGGAAAACCACATTTTGTCTAGACCCAAAATTACATGACCACATCCTCTACACAGAACCATGAACACATAATCTGCTTGATATTGGTTCGGAAATAACAATAGACGACAATGATATGCATGTCAGCAATGGATGGAAGGAGTGTAGACGAGTTGTGGAATTAGATGTAACGGCAAGAGAGGTGTAATGCTGCCGGTGTAACTCGCCATTACATTTATCCAATACAGTTGGTGAGAGGTAGAAAAGGTCATCAACTACAATACAATTGAGATTTGATTCCGCAAAAATATAATAATCTCAGTGTCTAATTTCTACCCCAAATACTCTTGTCAACTAAGGGAGGAGCATTTCACACTAACATGTAGCTTAGCCCAGAGTTCTATGGTACTGTGGTAGCTATAGCTTTTGCTTAATTAAACACAAATTTGTATGTTCTTTGTAATGTTATAATGTCCTTTGAATTCATTTGCAATTTTGTTCAATTTCATGTAGGAAGAAAGGAACAAATTATCAGATGAGCTCCCCGAAAAATACAATGAAAATCTGTTCAACGTATTTTTAAGAATCAAATGGAGATTACTTTGGTACCGTGTTAGTCACTTGTTATTCCAGTACATTCTATTATTACTTTCAACTTCACTCATATTTTTTTTTCAAAATGGCCACATGGAAAGTGAGACTAACTTTTAGTTGGATTATTTTTCAAGTCATAATACTATTGGTGTCAACTTGCATTTTGGGCCATTGCCATTTATTGTAAATGAGTTTGTGCCAAAAAAGTTTTTGTATTTCTATAAAAGCAAAATTTTGAGCATGCAATTCCAAATGTTTTAAAAAAAAAAATTAGTATAAGCAATAAGTATATAATAATCTACATGTAGCAATATGTTTTACTAAATAATTTGGTTACAGATAAATTGGACTAAATAACTAACTTTATAACTGTTGACAAAATTAACCTACATTTGTGTACATGTATGCTTATTTAGGTTGTATGATTTGGATAATGTGCTACATATTAAATGTGACAATTCCATGTGTCTAGCAACAACAGATGTGCATACAGGAAAGAGAACCCCTAATGGAAGTTATTGCATCAATTCCAAAGTTGCAATAGGTATGAAGATTTTTATAGAAGTATTAATAGTAAAGTTATAATTTGGCTCCTGTTTTTATGCCCCGCCATGAATGTGGATGGGGCATATACATTTACCCTTATCTGTACGATTCGGTTAAGTTTTGCGCTTAGCTCCATTCCTCAGAAACCTATTGTAATATATCAATGATATTAATTCACTACATGCGTCTTGTATAGTACAACACAGTTCAGCAACACTTGGGTCACTATGACTTACATTTCATGCTTCAGTGACTTTGGTTAAGTTTTGCCTTTAGATTCATGTTTTTATGGCAGGGCATCCCTGTTTTATAGACACAATTTCTAATTTTCTTTTAATAGTCAAGGAATATGTAAGATTTAAACTACTGAAAAGAAATATAGCCAGAAAATTTAGTGAACTGTTCACGATATCATGGATATATTTTAATTAGGCGAAGTAAATTTACATATGTGGTAGTTTTTTTCTAGTGATAAAGCTTGAATGTGCATTTACATTAAAAACTGTCACTTCAAGTTGGAACAGAAATGATATATTTCCATATTTAAAACTGTTGATATCTTCAGTCTCATAGTGCAAAAGCTGCAAAAAATCAATTGATTGCCAACCTACCAACCTGGATTTTTTCTTGTCAGTCTTAGTTATATACTATTTCAACTTTTACAAGTGTATGTACACTTCAGGCATATAGCTTCCTGAGTTTAGTTTACATGTTTTTATTAATTTTACACTATATACATGTACACAGGCATGTTACATACAGGAAGGGGCCAGTTCATGTTAACAACTTTCTCACAGAATGCAACATACCACCAATAAGTGAAACTACATTGCGCAAGAAGGAGAAAGAGATCAGCAAATCAATACACGATGTTGCTATGACCTCCTGCAGAGAAGCTCAGCTGCAAGAAATACTGTTAAGCCATGACAAAGTATGTTATATTTATGAAGATATATATATATATATAGATTGACTGATTGATTGATTGATTGATTGATTGATTGATTGATTGGTGTTTAGCGTTCACCGAGCAATTTTTCAGCTATATTCAGGACGAAAACCTTAAAAAATTTAAACGCCACGGGACTCGAAACAAGGAAAGATGATGGGTAGGGACGGATAATTTAGCCAGTGCAACATGTCTCTTATGGACCACTCATCATGAGCATAATGCTCATAATGAGCTGTTACACTGGGTTCTTTAACGTGCGGAGAGGGTGGCAATCTCTCAACACGGGACCTCGGTTTTATTTACGTCTCATCCGCAGGACGGGTTGCATTGGTAATGAATTTATACATCCCGCACAACCGACGAACGCCCTTTCAAGCCGAAGAAGCTCTCAGTCCCATTTCTATTCCCCGGGGTTATATACATAATGTTGTTTTTTGCACTGATGAAAATGCACATCATACAGCTTGCTTTGCTTAGCTTATGACCTTTTATTCTCCTTTACTTGCATACATTTTCTGCTTATAGCTTTTATATTTGGTTGATCCATTATGTACAAGTAAAGTCTTTATCTGACAAGGAGAATACTTTTGTATGCAGGTTCGATTCCTACTGAGGACAAATGCACATCATACAGCTTGCTTTGCTTAGTTTATGGCTTTTTATTCTCCTTTACTTGCATAAACGAATTAACAATTAAAGGTTTATCAAGTTGTTTACAAATGTACAACTGTAAAGGTTATTGCTTTGTGTATGTTTGTTCTATAGTCTGGTTTTCTTAGACTACATTTGTGTGCCATGTTAGTTTTTGTAATACAATCTGTGTGGTATAAATATAGTTATACTTAGCTCGACTTTGCTAAAAATAAAAACATGTATATATTTAACTAAGCTTTGACATCACAAGTGTGTAATTTGTTGATTACCATCATGTTGCCTTTCACTAGCTGTTGTATAAAACTACAAAAACAATCGCAAAACATTTTGATATACTAAAACTGCCATTGCAGGACAAACATTGTATGCTTTCATTGAGCTGCCCCTTTACATTTTGTGTGTTATGAGATGTACTTTAATTTAACCTTAGATTTGTTATGCTATGTTTCTTGGATTAATCTATTTTATAGGTGGAAGCTAGTTTTGATGGAGGATCCCAAAAGAGAGGTTCTGGATGGAATTACAACAGTAACATTGGTACATGTAATAAGCAAAAAAACAGTGAACATGAACTTGATCATGATATTCAGACCATTGTGGTTTTTTCAAGCACTGAGGAGTAATTGCACTTATTAATTGGATAATCAGCTAACTTTATTGTTTCCTTATATGATACACTTTGCTTGTAAATATGTTATGAGGATATATTTTGATATTTTTGACAAAAATGTATTGGTTTAACACATGATTTTCACAGTGTTGACCATTAAAACCAGAGGCTCAGACCCTATGAATTATGATAACCTTCTACTAATCGTGATTGTAGTTGCCATCAACAAATATATCAATGAAGAATAAAGCAGGTAAAATTTCATTTTGTACAGTCAAATCTCAACAGTCAAATCCCCATTTGATGCAAATAATTCTTCAAAAAGAGTACTGTTAGTCTTTGAATGTGATGCAATATAAAGTAAAAACTGTGATGCAATATAATGATACAAACTGTGATATTTAAGAATGTGATGATATATAAAGTAAAGATTGGGATATTTCAAACTCTAATGCAATATTTATGATACAATCTGTGATATTTCAAATTGTGATGCAATAGTTATGATACAAACTGATATTTTAAATTGTGATGCAATATTCATGATACAAACTGATATTTCAAACTGTAATGCAATATTATTGATACAAGCTGTGATGAAATATTGATGATACAAACTGTGATATTTCACTGTCATGCAATATAACTTGAAATTGTGATATTTCAAAATGTTATGCAATGTGATAATACAAACTGTGATATTTCAAAACGTGATGCAATATGATTTAAAGATTGTGATATTTCAAACTGTGATGGAATATAGATTTACAAACTGTGATATATCGAACTGTGGTGCAATTTAAAGTCACAGAGTGGAATATCAATTTATATAATCAATGAAATTAGATTGTAAATTTTGTTGAAATAATTATTTGTTATACAATGATTTGTACATAATTAAAATAATTATGTATGTACCTTAGATTTGTTTTAGACTTATTCAATCCCTTGATAAATGTACAGGGGAGTTAAGATATGAGATGCATGAGCATCCATATTAACAATAAGCGAAACGTTTAATTTATAAAAAAAATCTCACTAGATGTTTCAAAATGGCATTAAAATTCTGCCATGGGAAACCAACAATATTTGAATCAAGAATTAAAAAAAGAGGTGCACGATGACATTATGTACTTAAGTTTCTCAGGAAACTTAATGAAAAGTTGTGGATAAGAGATAACCCCCCCCCCCCCCCCCCATATTAAACAAAGCAAAATATATGCTCTCCCTCAAATCAATAATAAAACTGGAGGTGTAATAACAAGGATATGTCAGGATATATTGACCACTATAGAAGGAGGTGCAGCCAACAGATTATAATCCCCTTTTGCAGAAGTAAGAAACTTGAGACAGACGACAGACACCATGAGTACATACATATATCTCAGAGGTCATTAAAAATAAGATTGATTGACTGATTAGTATTTTTAACGCTGTTTTTGCCACTAAGACCATGTTACATCGAAAAGCATTCAAATTATAGCAATTCAAGAATTACCACCGTTTTAAAAACATAAGTTAATTCTACAGAATACAGTTATAATAACTGTCACAGCAAACACAGAACATAAAATATTAACACCTAAAGTAAACCACTAGCAGCATTTCAGTGCATGTTTTCAAAGGGAATTGCAGTAACATTTCCTTTTAATGTTTACATACCATTTGCAGTTGCTTGTTTTAGAGCCAAAATAGAGAGTTTCAAAGCAGCAATCCAATCGAAACGCTTGAAATGAGATATAAACAGGATACAGTAAAACCAGAACAATAAACAAAGAATTTGAATATAGCAAATCAAAAATATAAAATTGATTTGGAATTTTCACCAAATTATGAGGCCAAAATGTCCATTGATCTAAATAATTTGTTTCCCTAAATTGGACAGTATGACACATGTAAGTATGGAAATTATTAAATTAAATGTAATATAATGGAATAAGTTACTATTCATATAAGATGGATACATTATTAGGCGATGAAGATAGAGTTATTCAGCTATAATGCACGCATATGGACTTAAAATGGTGTTTTTTTTTGGAAAATAAGGGGATGACAAAGTCTGTTGGTTGTCCTTTTGGTCGGTTGAACAATTCTGAAACTTAGACACTGTTATAGCTAGTATTGGTTTTCAAATTACATAAGGGTTTTAGAAGAAAATGAACGACACCATTTTTAGATATCATTGTTTTCTTTAAAAAAAAGGTTTTTAGGACTTTTTTTTTTTCTGGAGGAGGAATTTCTTGACCTAATTGACTGCCCTGCTTTTCCTAAATTGGACAGTATGACATATGTACGTATGGAAATTATTATATTTTAAATGTAATATAATGGAATCAATTAATGTTCATATAAGATAGTCATATTATCAGGAGATAAAGATAGTTATTCAGCAAAATGCACTCATATGGACTTAAAATGATGTATATTGTTAAAAGGGGGAGGGGTGAAAAAGTTCGCCGGTTCTCTGTTTCGGTTGGTTGAAAAATTCTGAAACTTAAACAGTGTTACCTAGAATTGTTCTTTATATTGTATGAGGTTTTTTAGAAAGATTAAACGACACATTTTTTCTATAATTATGACTACTTAAAAACAAAAAAAAATTGCCGTTGTATTTTACGGCATTTCTTGGTAAAATGTTATATTTTTCATCTTAAAAAAATTGATAATTAAAAAAAATATCCATAATTTTCGTGTTAATTAGCTGGAACTGGTATGACACTTTCAAAATAAGCTTAATTATTCAGTAAATTATTTCTTTTACCTCCCAAAAAAAAAGGAAAATCAAGCATTAACTAGCATTCTTGTCATCTACAGCTATACCTTCGATTTAAGGGGTGGGGGGTTAAAATGGAAGTGTGTAGAATCCCTTGGTTAAAATCTTTTGCTTTTTTAATATTTGTTAGGTAATATCATAATGCTTCACACACAAACAAATCTAAAAAACTAAGCGACAGGAAAAATTTGGGGTCAGGTGTTGGGTACCACCTTAAGTTATTTAGCTTTCCTATCTGTTGATTGTGAACGTACATGTACCTGATGAAGGTTATTCCAGAAACGCGCCCTGCTAATGTTCCGACAGTGTAATATTTGTTGGCTTTCATTTTATTTTAAAATTATACGATATCAATTTGTACATTATGCTAATATATGTACAACATAAATACATTGTCGGAAGTTAATGTTATATTTAACGACAATCTACGTATATTGTGTTTATCCTGCTATATCAAAGTCCAAAAACAACTGCAAAATTGGCTGAAAATAGCTGCAACAAGCGTCGTTCTAATCGTGTTCAATGGCGTCATCTGTGACGTCATCGATTATACTGTTACTGTTTCTTTCAGTTGCTCTACATGAATCAGGTGCTAGAAATGCTTTATTAGGTCCATGACTAAATAACACTGAAGTTTATTTTGGCCCCTTCATCAGCACTCAAATTCACACAATTGCAGGAGAAATCTCTATTAAGTACTTCCAGTAAATAAACAAATATGGTACATGTTGTATGTTATGCTTACCATGGTCATTTTTGCATAGAACATTTTGTTTGCTACTGCAGCTTAGGATATTCTGTGTGGATAAACACTGCACTGGTGATCGTCTGAGCTGATAAAATGTTCGGAAAGTATTTTGCAACGTCATACCTGAAGTATATAAACAAAATAATGTTTAGAGTTAAACAACACTTTCAACAATAGCATGGCGGTCAGTTTTATCAGTGGAGGAAACTGGAATACCAGGAGAAAACCACTGACATGATAGTAGTCATTGACAAACTTAATAACAAAATGTTTTATCGATTAAGCCTCGTCATGAGCGGGATTTGAACTCACAACGTTAGTGGTGATACTCACTGATTTCACAGGTAGTTGTAAATCCAACTATCATACGATCACGTACAAAATATATTTAATTAATACAAAAAGAAAAACCAAGGTTATCAGAGCATACATGCACAAATATTATTATTCGCTAATATGTTGGAGCATTGGTAAAATGTATACGCTATATTTCTTACATCAGTTCTTTTTTAAGTAAGGTTTTGGTTTTGAGGTGTTTATAGTCTCTTGCTATTGTATCTTGGGGTTTTGTATTATTATTTTTTTTTTTTAATACATACAGTTTATTGTACAAACTCCTGATTTACAATAACCTAAGTAGCCCAGGGTAGCTCACTTAGAGCCCCTGATTGCTTGCAAACTCATTTGTACAGGGAAAAAACAAATGAGCATATTATATTTAAAAAATTAATACTAATAGGTTATTATGCAGTGTTATGTTCAATATGGAAATATATTGTACGCGTATTGTATTGATAACCCGTATACGGATATTCAATTCAATACGGACGAGTAATATATATTTCTATATTGTACATAGCACTGTATAATGACCTATTTATTATATAGCTGAAATGATCAATACTATAACAACAATTTTATGTTTATCTTTTAATACAGTCTAAATAGAACAACTGCACAACAGTATTTCGTTAGGAAAATGTTCTGTATCAATACAGATCTCGTTAACTCTAAAAATGAATTAAAAACAGCAAAATAACTGATCAACAATTATTCAAAACAACTTTCTTTTTTTTTCATTTAACATTTTCCGGTTTGTTTTGTTTACTAGCAGACGGCAAAAATCAACGAGTTACTTCCCTTACATAATGTACAATACGAAAAAAATACGGACTTATCGGGACGTCCAATACGGAAAAAATACGGCTTCCGGTTGTACAATACGGGACAAATAGTATACGGTCACATGTATTAAATGGGTGTTTTTGATTGGATTAAAATTATAGCTGTATATTGAATACAGTTTATTGTACAAACTCTTGATTTACAATAACCTAAGTAGCTCAGGGTAGCTCACCTAGAGACCCTGATTGCTTACACACTCATTTGTACAGGGAAAAACAATTGAGCATATTATATTTAAAAAAAAGACTTCCTTTATTTGTTTATGTTTTTTGCAACATACACACATGTTTTGAAAAATGAACTATTTAACAATGTATAAATTATTTACATAAGATGACATCCACACACTCACACAAAAAAATACAAAGAATAAATAAATAAAATAAATTTTCATAATTTATTTTTACCTAAATGCCCTCTATCTATATGATTATATAATGCGTAATTTTTGTACCCCCCCCCCCCCCCCCTATATTTAAAAAGCACCGAACTGATTAAACAAAATATTCCCTCTCTTATGTTGACCTACTTTTCATTGTTGTACCTGTTAGTGTATGCTTTATAGCCCAAGTGCCACTTGCGATTCATGTTGGTCAATCAATACTTATAAATCTCAACTTTAAAGTGTGTATTTAATTTGTGTTATTTATTGCATTTTCAAAAATTAGTACATTTTTGGAAAAAAATAGATACCACTATTACGACTTTCAACAAGATGCTGGATATTGGTGACCGTTCCAGAGGATCAACACACAGAGAGTAAAAGATCATCTATGGGTGGAGGATATGGGGTTACTCCCTTCTCGGATTAATATCTCTATTATAGATTTCATCGAAAAGACAGGCGCTTTGTAGTCGCTGTGAAATGTTAAGTTGTTCGTCGTTACCTAATTATCTATGTTTTTCCACGGACAGTAAAAGGTGTTGCCCTGATAGTTCTGTCCTGAACTCAATTCTTTATTTTTCTTAGATATTGCTGAACTTAGTCTCGTTTTGAATATTTCCCGTTGGACGTTAAGTAATCAACCAACTGATCATCAGTCGGGCATAGCAGCCCTTCTGCTGAACCCCTGGGTAAGTTTTGTAATTGTTACACTTTGAATGAATATAATCCTACCAAAACGATGCATTACCACAATTGATTAAATATGTGTTCTATTTGATCAATTTGCGTACTATCAAAAACGTACTATCAAATATAAATTGCGTACTATTAAATATACATTGCGTATTGTGTACTATTAATTATACATTGCGTACTATTATACAAACACGTACCATTAAATATAAATTACGTATCATTAAATATTAAATATACATTGCGTACTATTCAAGATACATTTCATACCATTAAATATAAACTACGTACTATCTGATATATTGAATAAAGGCAAACCGTCACCAGACGAGCAGAAAATGTCTGTCAAATTACAATTACCAATACATGATGTCACTGGATGCCACTGTGATCTCTCTAATGTATTTATGCAGAGGCAAACATTTCTCTGAATATACAAAATATTTTAATATTTTATCAGACAAATAATTGATTGATTGCTATTTAACGTCAAGTTAGTAAGAACCGCATCGGACTAGTGTGGTCGCCTCAACTGCGGTAGATTGTGGTTTCGAGCACCGATCTGATACAAACATCGCCTTAAGTGCGGTAGATTGTAGGTCCGAGCACCGATCTGATAAAAACAAAGACTATAGAATTGGTACATTTTGTATTTGCTACTTCTCCGTTACTGATCACTTCACGTTAAGCACAGCGATTTCATAAGATGACGGTAAACAAATTACACGAGATGAAACCTCAAAATAAGTTGTTCTCGGTGTCTATGTACAGCAACAGTTTCGGTTCCAACAATTAAATGCAACCATCACACCCCATAAACAGCTCTATGTTCATTCATTCGTTGTATGTCCTTCTTCGATTTACTGTTTCTGTTTAAGCCATTGGTATCTTCAAACTTTTCTTGCACGCGTTTTTAAAGAAAAGGCAGCATGTCAAATAAATATAATAAACTTTCCAAAATACTATGGTTGCATTGTTAAAAATGTACAGCAATGCCATGTAAATACATGTTAATATTTGTTATGGGTGTTAAAGCAAATGTTGATATATCTTGTTTGTTTGTTTGATGGTGTTTAACGCCACTTTCAACAATATTTCAGTTATATCGTGGCGGTCAGTTTTATTGGTGGAGGAAATGGTAGTACCAGGAGAAAAACACCGACCTGTCGCAAGTCACTGACAAACTTTATCACATTTTGTTGCACACCTCGCCCTGATTGAGATTTGAACTCACAACATCAGTGCTGATAGGCACTGATTGCATAGGTAGTTGTAAATCCAACTACCATACGATCACGACCACGACGGCCCCTGTTGATATATAACATAATTAATTATACTTGCAAAGTAAATCAATTGTCTAATTTCCATTGGTCGAATAGTACACAGGTATTGACATTCATGTATATTTTTCACGTGGTATGGACCTTTCTGATCAGGAAACCACTCTGATAACTCTTTCGTCACATCCATGACGTCAACAGATTCTGATCGTTTATTTACACAACCTGAAAACATATGTTAAAGAATCTTACAGATTAATCTAAATTATGTCGATAACAAGCTTTAAGGAAGCATACAATCTGCTGGCAGCATGAAACAATTATAATATAATATTCCCTCTCTCCTGCTATGACACTCCCTTTATTATAGACTGACCTTATTAATTATGACTTCATGACAGGTGGAGATTTCTTGACCGGGGGTACAGCTGCATCAAAACGAGCGATTTGTTCGACGTCACAGCTGTATCCATATCAATCGTGTTTTACGTCATCGGAATGACAAGTTTAGTCTTCAATCATTTAATTTTACTGAAGGAAGTTTTGTCGTCAATATAGTTTCATGTAAAAACATATTCGTCACATATATGTCCTTTTATGTTCGGCTGTCCGTTTTCCAATTTATTTCTTATCTTTTCAAATTGATTTTTATTATTGAATTTGCTTGCTTCGGTGGCGCTGTTTTGGATTTCTAACTGGGAGATGAATTGTATACAACTAATAATATCAACACTACAAAGATACCCAAAGGTAGCGTTTATATACAGAGGTACAAAGTATCGGTCAACTGCAGGTTACGATCTGTTTCACAATCATTTTAGCGTATGAATAATACTCATTATTGAAGAAGTTACTGTGACTGTACGTGAAGTGCAACACATCAATACAAACGATGTTCCTTTACCTTAATGTGTGTAGAAGTGTTCATTTACATCAATATCCTTTCTTACTAGATATAATTACAAACGGCATTGTACATTACCGAATTAAAAAAAAACATCTTGTTTAAACACATACCAATAAACGAGGTCCAATCAGACAAAATGACCGTTGACTTAGTCCATGCCGGAAGTCGTTTCCGGTAGCGATGATATTTCTCAAATATGTCATCTGTAGAGAGTAATCTACATGAATTGTATGCCACATCCCATGTTGCTGAAAAGAAAGTAATTAAAATACTACATTTGTGCATACACCATTTCAGATACTAGTGCATTGTGGGATTTGTGCATGCATACTCCAAAATAATGTTTTTGCTTTTATTTTATTGGCTAATGATAAAAACCTTTCAAAATAGAATTGTACAGGGTCATTGCAAGTTTCAGTGTACTTCCGGTGCAAATTCCGTCTTAAAATAGAGAATTGACAACAAATCAGATCATACCTTATATAACACTATATCAGACAAAAATATACAATAATATCGTTTTGCAGAGAGTAATACGAGTTTGTGTTGACATTAGAAATCAATATTCAACGAGGTCATGGGCCAATTATTACAGTATCTGAATGTCAAAGAGACGACACCGATAGAATTATGTATTTAAAATCAGTGTAATTGTAGTTAGTATACATTTTCTATATAGAAAGAAATTCAAATAATATTTGGACTATTTTGACACATAAGAATCTTAATTAATAGTTCAAATAACTATTGTTCCTAATGGCATAGTCTCCCTAAGGAAATTAGTCTTTTAACAGCACAATTATGCCCGCACTTATTTTACAACGTATACATTTAAACCCGAAATATACGAATATTTGCTTACCAGACAATATGATTGCTGTTGTTGAAGCATGATAGTATGGCTCACTCTTGGAGACCTTTGGATGAATATTTAATGACTGAAATTTGTTAGAATTATTGTTCTAACAACAAGTTTGTCATTGATCTTGTTTCTTAATATTAATAATTTCTATTTTTGTCATTTTAAAAGCCATATTTCCTATGCTGACTTCGGTGGAAAAAATACTTAATCTCTGGTTATTCGGACAATACCAAGGTTATTGTCAAATGTATGCCCCCTCCACCCCGCGCCCCCCGTTCCCCCCAAAAAAACATTTATTTTACACCGCTTCGAGTCGGGGAATCGTTCATGTCTCGGGGGATATACACTTGATATTTTCCTCATAGGAAGTGAATAGGCATATTTTGAAAATTCTATTATGTCTATTATGTATCTATATTTATAGTGGAGGAAAAATCAAGTAAAAATCGAAAATTTAATTGACCGGAATACCTCACGGCTACTTTTGGTCTTATTTAAAAGAAATTACCGAGGTGCTTCGATGAAGCCCTGTCGTAGAGTTCCACTATGGTGCAGTTTTTGCAATATTGGGGTTAAAGGTCATTTGTGGAAAATGTCGAAAATCGCAATTTTTTTTATATAATGGATATTTTCCTTGAAAACAGTTTACTATTACAATTAAAAAATGCTGACATTATGTAGAGTGTTATGTTTTTGATCAAATAATTTCTTTTTTGTTTGAAAATATCTGCTAAAGGTTACTGATATATGCCCTTGCCGTCGGGAAGTACAACAAATGTATTTTTAAAATTTGTGCATCAAAATTGAAAAAGAAAATACAGAAATTACAAATGGAGCTTAATCATAGAAAAATATAGTATATGAAGATATTTTCTGGAAAGTTTCATAAAAATCTTAAAAGAAATAACGGAGTGTATGAAGTCTAAACTCTACCACACCAACCTAAAAGTAGGACAACAATTGATTTACTTTTAATAAAAGAGCATAACCACAATGGTAAAAGGCATACTATGCCTTTTACAGAGGTCTCATGTTAAGCCCACCAACCGCGTCAAGGTTTGAGATCAATGGCAGGTTTCTTTTTTTTTCTTTCTTTTTTTTCTTTTCTTTTTTATTTCTTTTTTTTTCAGTCAGGTATCTGCTTTAGATGTCGCTTGGACAATCCTCGTCGTTTCCCAAATTTTCAGCTACCGACAATTGGTGTGACAGCGGATTTCTACATTCTTCATTTCCTTGACAACCGCAGATGCTCGCACACGATAAATTTTGTTCAACGCAAACACAATTTTTGCTGCAGATGGACTTGCCTTTACACATACATACAAAATTTTGCAAGAAGTCAGATGTCATGGGTCCTTCAAAGTACTTTGGCATTAAGTATTTGTTCTCATTTCTCCATCCATACTCTAAAGGTGACCTAGGCGTGGTTTAGCTTGGAATGCAACACGAAGTATGTGTTGTCTAAATGCTGCTTCAGGTGGAGGAAGTTTGACAAGAGAGGAATCTTTTGACAAAGCTAATTTTACCCTGAGTTTATTTAGATCTCTGTGAACAGACCTTTTGGGTCATACAGATCTGACAGATTTCGACTGAGTGATTTCAAAACTTGTCTCCAACTCTGTAAATTTCAGTTCGGCTTTTAGATCGCTTGCAGCGTGAATAGCCTCAGACACAGTGATTGAACTACTGAATACTGTATTAGATTTGCCCTGTCCACGTTGCTTTTCAACAATAATGGCGTTTCCAAAATAGTTGAGTAACTTTTGCTGCAATTTTGAAGTTGTATATTTGCTAGCAATGTTTGGTGGGAGAAAGGAACATAACTTATCAAGCAAGAAAGATATAGAAAATGCCTTTTTGTTAACAAAGAGATCATCTCGTATGCTATCTATGAATTGCTGAAAAGCACTTACATGCTCAGACTCTTTTTCGACTGGTACAGTGTCTGATTTCATGTTTAAAAGGTAGTTCGCTATGCATGACGAGTGATACAATGCATTTTCCAAGAAATTGTCAACTGACTGAATTAAACTAACCATATCGAAATCGGACTTGTTATTCGCAGCATGGTGTATGTTTTCGACTCGATCTTTAGATTCGACGCGCTTTAAATTCCTATCTTTTTTGTAACTTTTCTGTTTACAAAATGTGCATTGAGACCAATCAAATGGAGCAGTCATTGAGCGGGTCTTTACACAAATAGATTATGACTGTTCTCACCGAGCCACAGGCAAAAGCATTCATTTGTGCTTCAACTGGTTCAAATGTTTCTAAATTTATTTTGCTTTTGTAGCTTTCATAGCAGGATTTATGATCCTGTATCCTATCAGTTGGAATCAAATTCGTCATGAAGACGGCGATGGACATCATCTTTCCTCAAGCCAACAGCTTTAAATAAGGTACATTTCCCCTTTTCGCTTGCCTTAGATAGAGTATCATCGCAAGAGATCTGACAAATTATGCATACTTCCCAACTGCTGACCGCTCGACTCTTTTTCGATAGTGAGTGAGCAAACTTTACGGGACTACAAATTTCCAAGAACGAATCAGATATAGTCTGATTGGCAATAAGTGACAAATTAAAATGACCACATCGGTATAAAAACTGATAAAAAACAATCTTAAATTCAACACAAAACAAAATTAAGGTATATCATAAAACAAGTTTAAACAACAATATCAAACTTCAAGTGTTCAGGACTATATATACAGGACGAAACTTTTTCCGAAACATTTCATGTCTATTTCGATCGGTACTAAAATGCTAACTAAACCGCCAAAACAAAAAAGTAAGACCCACTTAAAAAACATACATTTCAAAACAAAAGGAACTTGCACAAAACACTTTTAAACTCAACAATGAACAATGATTTATGTATTTCACAAACGTATTCTAACGATAATGTCAAAACTTCAAGACTTCACGACATGAATAAGGGTGAAATTAATACAGGGGAAAGTAACGAGAACGAAAACGTTCATAATTTAATGAGTCAGTGGTTTCGAAAAAATGCTGTTTTAAGGTTAAATTTGTACCTCTTTGAGTGATTTGTAATTATAGAGTGTGAAAGAACTGATAGATATACAAATTTATTCCCCAAAAAACTATCTACGCGTAATTCATTAAATTATATTCACAATGACAGGTACTGCAATCGGAAAAAGCTTTCACATTCTTCCGAGAAATGCTCAATGATTGTTTAGCTATCCGTCAGATCCTAAATCTTCTAAGTTAAAATGTTTGCTTGTTCTTTGAAAATTCTGACAATACCTTTTGTGTGTCAACAATTTACTTTGTTTAATGTTCTTACAGCCTTTTTGTAATTGAAGTTGTAATTTGAAAAATCTACGAAATTTCACTTTCAAGAGCTCTAACAAAAAAATGCACCATGGGAAAATTCTACGACAGGGCTTAAATGATAATATAATGTATACCTAATCTTTTGCAAAATATCAGCCGTGAGGTATGTCGGTCCATTAAACTCGGAAAGTACGCGTCTTTTTCTAGAATCGTTCCCGTACTATTAGTGATTGAAAGGAAAAGGAAGTATTTATTATTTGTATCAATTAATTATAAAGTAACAATAGGATTCAAGTATATCAATTGGTGTTTTACTAAGTACGTGGATGTTGACAGCGGATATATGCACTCATCATATATGAACAAAATATATACCTTTTATCTTTTGCGGAAATAATAGCGCCAATAATACCAGTATTCATTAAGGTGCGCCATTCATCAGTTGTTGGTCAAAACCTACATTATTACTTTAAAACAATGCAGGGAATCGTGTATCGTTTCAAGATTATAAGTCTATTTTCTAGGGACAATAGTCGTTGTAACTATTAACTGCGATTCACAATTTGATTTTCATGCGACAAAATAATCATTTTATCTGTATTTAATTTTATATAGAAAATATATTCTAAGGTATAATAATACCATATATCACTGTCAATATCAAATGTAATAGAAGTATGTAACGTTTCTGACTTATTGTGTATAACACTCGCCCAGGATATTCATGTAATTATCACTGATTAAACGTAGGAATTATATACAAACACACTATAGCATGCTTCACGTGACAATCGAGGTTCCTACTACTACTACATGTATGCTGATATATTTACATGTGTATTGATTAGCATCACATTTATCCATAGTGAATTAAGTACATCTATAGCGTATTGCAGTGTTGCATGATCACTAAACTGTTGAGTAAAATTGTTAGAAGATAAACACTGAAGTGCAGCATCTCTGCAACTAACATATACACATCTTCGTTATGTGTTCATTACGCCTACAATGTTTGCACGAGTTACATCTAATAGAAACCGCACAGCATTTCCCGTAAAACAAAAATTTAGAGAAAATAACGAAGGTTCAACATCTATTTTTTTTTCAAAGCTTGAGAGGAAAAGGGTGATTGCGGCTCAAACAGTATGTTCCATTTTTGCAGACTGAAGACGGAATGATCAACAATGATAAACAAATCCCTCTCATTAAGCTCCAGCATTTATTGCCATATAGTACATTTTTAGAATACGGCTGCTTAAGTAGAGGATATTTCCACTGTATAAGATTATCTCTTATTTATATAATGTATATGTATCAGTCAAATTTACAATGATGATAATGACACAAACAAGAAAATACAAAAAAAATGAAATTGCATTAAAAACAAAAAATATGACATCCACACATAGGTTCAAAAATAAAATCTCTGAAATCTGCTTGGTATTTCATGGGAGAAATCATTAAAAGGGGAACTGTTTACCCTTCAGGAGCACTTGTTGTTCTATCTTTGGTCATCTGTGTGGTGTTTGGCATATTATTATTGTTTGTCCTTATGCATTTGGCCATTGTATTTTCTGTCTTTCGTCGACTTACGGCTTCTTATTACCCCTTTTGTATCTTCAAGCTTTTTCTAAACAATATCAAACTGTATGCCATACCTTTACTTTGTACGGTACTGTGTATTATCCTAGCATTATATAAGACCACCAATAATAAAACATGTACGTTCATTTTAATTACAATCAAATCAAGAAATGAGAAATTAGAGCAGATATATACAATTATAAATATTTATTCTGGAATGGGTGCCTTCATTTACATGTACTACACAAATATGATTTGTACGATGTTGCATTTATTTGACGACCTATGATTGGATACAATCATTCCTAAAAATAACGATAGAAGGCGGAGTCATATATGGAAATCTAGGGAATACAATTAATACGCTTTACTGGCCAGTGGAAAATTCCATTACCTGGTGACTGCAGCATTGTGTAATCTATTATTGCATAAATTGACCTTGACGCTGTCCGAAATAAAGAAATATTGTAATCGATAACTGAGACGACGTATGCCAAGTGTATTGACCAGGCTCACTATATATATGTGTGTGTATTTTGATTTAGTATAATTAAACACAACTGGAAGAAAGATGATGATTTATATTTTCTTCTAAAATAACACAGTAAAAAAAAATCTTCTTGAAAAACAATAAAAAAGGACTACGAAACGATGCAAACGGAAAATTACAGAAGGTCAGTGGGCGGTGCTAAATTTTGTCTAGTCACCATCACGTCTTTAGCCTTAGAACTTTTAAGAAAGTCCGTCAAACATAGTTCGTGGAAAAAACCTAGTTACTGTTTCAAGCTATAGATCAGCAACATCGTACAAAAGCTCCCATGACCGACTATGATTATTTAGACGGTCAGTAAATTGTTGAAGGGTGAGCGCTGTGGCTTGCATGTCATACCGTCCTATGTATATTAAATATATAAAGAACCCTGTAATGTTCTCACTATTTACTGTTGTTTTGGGTGAGTGTGGGAACATATTAACTGGTAGAATATATTTTGGCTTTCAGGAATGGTTTCTAATACTACATTGGTGTCAATTTATGAGTGTTCCATTTGGTCTTGAAATATAAAAAAAAAACCAGATGCTCGCGTAGAACAGTAAACCGACATTTAAGCTGCAGTCTTGATAAACCAAGAGCATTGGAACATTCAGCTTTTATAATGAACAAGAAAGTTATGAACTTTTATCATGTTATGGTGATACATTTTATTTTAGTTGTAAATCAACAAGGAATACAAAATTCAAATGCAGTATTATTGTCTATTATTATGCTTCGTGCAAGTTTCTGCAGTGATATTTGGTACTGTAATACTTTGACATATTACCTGGGTAATAATTTGGCATATTACCTGGACAATTATACACTCAGTATAATAATGATATTAATGTGGTATTGTCCAGGTAATATGTTGGCATATTACCTAGAAGGGTCGGGTAATATGTCTCTCAGACATGGGTAATATTTTGGCATATTATCTGGACAAGACCACATTATTATATAAATAGAAAAAAATAAGATTGTACATGTCTAATTTAGTGCACATGACACGTTCCTGGAATAACCTTCATCGGGTACACTCAAAGCCAAAATATTGGAAAGCCCTCCCCAAAATAAATTAAAGTCGTTAAGTGCAAGAAAACCAAAGTGAATAAGCATGATAGCTAAAATGGGCTAATGTTACCAGTGTCTGAAGGAGGAGAACATGTGCATAAATAATAATTACAGTATTTAGGAACTGTCAATTTTACAGAATGATATGTATTAAAAACGATGTCATTGCTAAAGCACTAGTTGGATGATACCCCCGAAGACTAAAATATAAATAAATTTAACAATGTCATAATTAAGAAATAAATCATGGAAGTCAGAATGTGTTTTCAGTTTTAACATGGATTGGCGTATATTAGTATGTTATCCCAAGCAGAGGGACGAAAGAAGGACGTCATGTTAGAATACAATTTAAAACGGTATGACTTGCGGTTTAACAATACTCCCGGATTCACCCTAACAGGTTGTAGTGTATGAACCAGGATTTGACTTTAGCTCATTATAATTCCTTTCGCTATTTTATTGTAAAATTGTTGTTTGTGTTCTTTCAACTTTCCTTGGTTATATTATCGCTTAGCTGCATCTATCACTTTTATCCCTGAACTTGTGCAAGTCACATTATCAAATATTGTCAATTGCTTATCTTATCTCATAATATGACAATTACAAAATACCACACCATAAGAGGAAAAGCTCCCAGGTAGCAAAGGGGTAAGCAGAAGCCGTATGTAAAAGCAGAACTGAAAATTCAATGGCCAACAGAAGGAGAACAAGACCAACAACGATCTGAAAACCATTACACAGAATATTACAGATTGAGCAATAGGAAAATCTTAAAAACAGAAGAAAGTTCGAAACCAATAATTAACGCACACATATAAGAGTTGTGTATGTAAAGTAAACATTACTAGCCATTCAAGGGCCGTCGTGGCGGTGATCGTATGTTATTTGGATTTACAACTACCCATGCAATCAGTGTTTATCACCACTGATATTGTGAGTTCGGGTCTCTATCACGGCGAGGTGCACAACTTTATGTGATACACTTTGCTAGTGACTTTTTCCGGGTCCTCTGGTTTCATCCACCAATAAAACTGATCGCCACGATATAGCTGAAATATTGTTGAAAGTAGCGCTAAACACCATCAAACAAACAAACAAACTAGTCATTCAGCTTGACAGGATCAATGTTACATAACATTCATCAAAGATGCTGCTGTGTATGCCTGTGGGTAATGGCTACATGGATTGGAAATATTTAACTTGCAATAGGCATTAATTTACACTCCATTAACACGTTACTCTTCATGTGGGTGTCTTATTATAATAAGCAGGAACTGCCCAACCTTCGCGAGCACCTGTTCACTCCCGGTTTATTGGTTTGGGTCTTTTTCGTCATATGTTGTGTATGTGTGTGGTTTTTTTCCTTCGTCTTATGTCGTGTGTGTCCTAACTTTCACGTACATGTATATAATTAGTGAAACAATTACAATTTAAAGATAAACTACATCATTTATTGTACTATAATGAACGTCTGCGTGCATCATTGTCACTAGCTCCATCACTGGTGTGTATATCAACCGGTATTGTCATTCGTCCTATTCGTCTATGGAAATATCTACAATGTCAATAATTTAAATGTAATTAAGAGAATTAACAATAAATGTACAACTTTTTGGGTGTCAATTATTTGTTTTAAATCTTAATATGTACTTGTGTTACATTAACCTGTGCTAGAGAATACCTAGTAATAATGAAGTAATATGATATGTATAGCCTATTAGTGCAATACATGAAACGGTTACACAAAATATGAATGCATTGTTTTATGTTGTGATCATCGTGAAATGGTCATCACCATATTTTCTATCAAACTAATTTCAGATATACATTCAGATAACAATTACCACTAATTGATAATTTATACAATGAAATGAAAAAAACACACTCCCTCACACTATCGCTTGCCAAATTATTGAAACAGAGACGAAATGGATACCCTTTACAAACATACATGACCACCCAATTTCATTAAAACTTACAATTCAATTGCTGCAAACATTACCAGTAAAAGACATCCAAATAATACCAAATACACTGTTAGGATATCACTCCGATTTGAAATAAAATGCAACAAATTATAAGAATGTATAGTTGGTGTGTGGGTGCTTTACGTCACTTTTATAACAATGCTTAAAACTTACGTCATGTATTAATTTATCATTTTAAATCCCAAATATAAAGCCAAAAAAAAACAAAAAAAACAAAAAAACAACAACAAACAAAACAAAACAAAGCAAAAAACAAAACCAAAAAACAAGAACGAATGAGAAAAAACGATATAAATCGATGTCTGACAACTGGATAGTGTAATAGATACAATGTTCAATTAACTCACTTCTTATTTTTAAAGAAAACATCATTTTACTAAGAGTGGAGATGTTAGCCCATAAAAGGCGTTTAACTCAGCCACTTTTTATTGAAGTGTCTCTGCAAATCCAGTACCGTAATGATGACATAGCCTCCAATGAACGCCGCACTATATTCCTACTAGGCATTCCCTGTGTTAGATACCTATATATTTCTTCATGTTTTATCAGTTGAAGCATATTACAAAGAGCGTGTACTCCGCAGACGAGACACTGTTTCATATTTCTATACAAGGTGCTCGCAACGGCTGCACGGGACCAGAGCTGTCTAGCACGTCCTCAGATGACGAAAAGGCAAGGAGTTGCCCTCTCGATAAGTGTTATAATACAAAATGTCTGATCATGGACCGTGGTAGGGAATGTGCTGGGAGTGTGCTATGCTGGTTACGCATTAAAAATCTATATTTTCTGAATTTCCAACAAGAATATGCCTATAGTAGCCGCTTAAAACCTTTTTGTTCGTCCCTCTCCAACTCTCAATACATTGGCAGTCAATATGTATTAATCTGATTTCCCCATATACCCCCTCGTTTCTCTATAATTTTCAGTATTTGTTGAGCTTGTTCTCGTCGTGAATATGCATGAAATATTTTATCCCGGATGTTAAGCAACTAATAATCAATCCTGTGTTTTTACGAAGTTACCGTGGTGTTAAGTTCGGGAAAAATGAACGAAAAACACTGTTTCATGAAATAAGAAAACAACTTACATGAAAAACTTTCATTAAGGACTGTGTCTACTGTAACGGTGGAACTTGTAATAGTTGTCATGTCAGAATCCGTCACAGCATTTACAAGATATATGTATAAAGTCTATGAAAATGTTTTACTTATGATCTATGGTGTCTAACGCCACTATCAACAATATTTAATTTATATCATGGCGGTCAGTTTTATTGATGGGGAGAACCGGAGTACCTGGTGAAAACCACCCATCGGTCACAAGTCACTGACAAATTTTATCAAATAATGTTGTAAATTGTTGTAAATCTAACTAACATACTATGACGACCACGACGACTCTTCAGTAAATAATGTATACATTAAAAATAATGTATTACTACAGATTCCCTTTTTTCTTATCGGTTTTGTAAGGGGATTCGGTTTAAGCAGGTGTCACTGTACAAACGTTTATTTAAATTATATTGAAAAATGCAATTGGCCAATTGGCAATCAACTATCAAATGATAACATCCCGTATGGGGGCAAATCAGGCTACCTCTAATTTATCCTCGATTGTCCAATCATATAAGAGATACTAATTATAATAATTGTCTACCCCATCGGACACCATCGCTTATCCATCGATTTAAACTTTAACATTGCGATATTCAGAGTAGAAACTGTTATCATGAAAGCAAACAAGATGAAGTTATATTTATTTGGTCAAATACAGGGACCGTAGTGGGTAGCGTGCTAGGAGTGTGCTATGCTTGCTACGCATTAAAGCCCTATATTTACTGATTTTACAACAAGAGTATGCCTATAATAGTGGTTTAAAACCGTTATGTTCGTCCCCCTCCAACTCTCAATACTTTGGCAGTCACTATGTATTAATCTGATTTCCCCATATACCCCCTCGTTTCTGCATAATTTTTAGTATTTGTTGAGCTTGTTCTCGTCGTGAATATGCATGAACTATTTTATCCCGGATGTTAAGCAACTAATAATCAATCCTGTGTTTTTACCTCGAGGTTCCCGTGGGGCTAAGTTCGGGAAAAATGAACAAAACCACTGTATCATGAACGAAGACAACAACTTACATGAACAACTTTCATTAATGACTGTGTCTACTGTAACGGTGGAACTTGTAATAGTTGTCATGTCAGAACCCGTCACAGCATCTACAAGATATATGTATAAAGTCTATGAAAAGGTTTGATTATGATCTATGGTGTCTAGCGCCACTTTCAACAATTTTTAATTTATATCATGGCAGTCAGTTATATTGATGGAGGGAACCGGTGTACCTGGAGAAAACCACCCACCGGTCGCAAGTCACTGTCAAACTTTATCACATAATGTTGTAAATTGTTGTAAATCCAACTACCATACTATGACGACCACGACGACTCTTCAGTAAATAATGCATACACTTAAAATTGTGTATTACTACATATTCCCTTTTTTCTTATCGGTTTTGTAAGGGGGTTCGGTTTAAACAGGTATCACTGTACAGACGTTTATTTAAAGTATATTGAAAAATGCCATTGGCCAATTGATAATCAACTATTAAATAATAACATCCCGTATGGGGTCAAATCAGGCTAGCTCTAGTTTATCTTCGATTGTCCAATCATATACTAGATAATAGATAAATAATTGTCTATCTCAATCGGACGCCATCGCTTAGCCATCGGTTTAAACTTTAGCATTGCGATATTCAGAGTAGAAACTGCTATCATGAAAACAAACAAGATGCAATTATATTTATTTGGTCAAATGAACAAGAAGTCATTGGTGCAATCACGTCAAAGACCAGACTATCATTAGTCTTTACTGTTTCTGTATTAAGCATCCAGCACTACATGGTAGAAGCGACCGTTTGATACGAAGTCAAGATAATGAATTCTAATAAAGCAGAATAGTTCAATCCTCTGCTGGATGCTATAGTCACGCGCTGGCAAAATGCATATACAATATTACGTGTTTGTCTAGTACAAAAAGCCACCATCATCACAATCGCGTTAAATTGAAGCTGTAAATTATTATACTCTGAGTACTCCGGTTTCCTATTTAAGCAGGTTGCACAAAAACTGTTGAGAACGAGGCGAGACAAACAAGCAAACAAATCTAAAAGAAACTTGGGTGCTTTAATATAGTAAAATCCGTATTAAGCACTTTGCATTCGTGATTTATATTATTGCATTCCAATAATTTCAATTAACTTACCAGTTTCCTCCGGCTCACATAGTACATAATATTTCTCTGAACAATATGCTATTGTGGACAGAAATGAATCGTTATTTTCAGAAGTCATCGCCACAATGCACCTTTTGCTGTCCTCGGCTGCATAAAATGAAAATAGACATTGAAAACATTGTTCCGAAACATATAAAATTTGTTGCTTGCATGACCTCATTGTTTCTCTTCGAGGGGTGGCTTGGACCCTTAAAATTAAATTAACCCCACCACATTTGACTGAAGTGTCTCTATTAAGCCAGGAAAGTGAGCGGACATGTATTTGTGTTATAGTGGTTTCAATTTTGCCCCTTTTTATGATTTTATTATTGAATTTTGGAAATGTTCCAACAGTTTTTTTTCCTTCATTTTTATTACCTATAAGATTATGCAAGAACTATGATTAATGAATATGGAATGCACATTTCCAATTACCACACCAATACTGACCTAGGTGATAAATCTCATGGTAAATACCCAATACATGTATATTATGCATACTGTGGCAATATATCACATTTCACCATAAGGTCTTTAGAGACAAGTAGAAAGGAGAATGTTCTTGTCTAGTTTTTCTTGACTAAATCAAGTAAAACTAAATCAAGTAAATACAAAACAATATTACTACATTGTAAGTCAGAATATGCACAAACAACTTCCCAAATTTTACTGAGAATAGCAGATAGACGACTGATTTCAATCATGTGCAAGGGTGTCCTGTTGTCCCGCCCGTGCAAAAGCGTTTCTAACGCATTGTGCGAAACAGGTAATAAACAGGAATGAGTGATAACATTTATTCTGATGCCTATATTGTACAACAAATACACAACATTGCAGGATAAAAGTTACTATATATTGTTCTTTTAATAATATTGTTCCAATAAAAAAACCATATGTATAATATCGAAAATACATACACTGTAAAGGGTTTGACAGTTTTAACAAAGTCACATGAAATACGTGTACACCTGGTGTAATACCTACATGTTGTGATGTCATCTGTTTCTGATGGAATATGTAAAGATCTGAAATGCCCAGTCCAAATTGCCGAAGTTACATTTTCTAATGGAACTGTTGGTAACGCTGTGTTTCTGTTGAAGCACATGTTTGCAGCGTTGTAACAGCTAGTTTTTTATTAATCTAGAATCCATAGCTGTAATCAAGCAATAGACAAGTAAAAACCAAACTTTTAAATATCATTAATAAGACTAAGGTTCTCCTCCCTCAGGCGTATGTGACCTTAGCCGATTTTGGCTGGCTATTCTGTTTAAGCCCTTACGTTTATTAGTTCCCAAAGTTATTTGGCTTTCCTATCTTTTGATTGTGAACGTACATGTACCTGATGAAGGTTATTCCAGAAACGCGCCCTGCTAATGTTCCGACAGTGTAATATGTGTTGGTTTTCATTTTATTTTAAAATTACACGATATCAATTTGTACATTATGCTAATATATGTACAACATAAATACATTGTCGGAAGTTAATGTTATATTTAACGACAATCTACGTATATTGTGTTTATCCTGCTATATCAAAGTCCAAAAACAACTGCCAAATTGTCTGCAAATAGCTGCAACGAGCGTCGTTCTAATCGTTTTCAGTGGCATCATATGTGACGTCATCGCTTATACTGTTACTGTTTCTTTCAGTTGCTCTACATGAATCAAGTACTAGAAATGCTTTATTAAGTCCATGACTAAATAACACTGAAGTTTATTTTGGCCCCTTTATCAGCACTCATATTCACACAATTGCAAGAGAAATCTCTATTAAGTACTTCCATTAAATAAACAAATATGGTACATGTTGTATGTTATACTTACCATGGTTATTTTTGCATAGAACATTTTGTTTGCTACGGCAGCTTAGGATATTCTGTGTGGATAAACACTGCACTGGTGATCGTCTGAGTTGATAAAATGTTCGGAAAGTATTTTGCAACGTCATACCTGAAGTATGTAAACAAAATAATGTTTAGAGTTAAACAACACTTTCAACAATATCAGAGCATACATGCAAAAATATTATTATTCACTAATATGTTGGAGCATTGGTAAAATGTATACGCTATATTTCTTACATCAGTCCTTTTTTAAATAAAGTTTTGGTTTGGGGGTGTTTATAGTCTCTTGCTATTGTATCTTGAAGTTTTGTATTATTTATTTTGTATTGTTTTTTTTTAATACTAATAGGTTATTATACAGTGTTATGTTCAATATGGAAATATATTGTACGAGTCTGCATTGTATTGATAACCCGTATACGGATATTCAATTCAATACGGACGAGTACTATATATTTCCATATTGTACATAGCACTGGATAATGACCTATTTATTATACAGCTGAAATGATCAATACTATAACAACAATTTTATGTTTATCTTTTAATACAGTCTAAATAGAACAACTGCACAACAGTATTTCGTTAGGAAAATGTTCTGTATCAATACAGATCTCGTTAACTCTAAAAATGAATTAAAAACAGCAAAATAACTGATCAACAATTATTCAAGACAACTTTCTTTTTTTTTCATTTAACATTTTCCGGTTTGTTTTGTTTACTAGCAGACGACAGAAATAAACGAATTACTTCCCTTACATAATGTACAATACGAAAAAAATACGGACTTATCGGGACGTCCAATACGGAAAAAATACGGCTTCCGGTTGTACAATACGGGAAAAATAGTATACGTTCACATGTCTTAAATGGGTGTTTTTGATTGGATTAAAATTATAGCTGTATAATGAATACAGTTTATTGTACAAACTCTTGATTTACAATAACCTAATTAGCCCAGGGTAGCTCATCTAGAGACCCTGATTGCTTACACACTCATTTGTACAGGGAAAAAACAATTGAGCATATTATATTTAAAAAAAAACTTCCTTTATTTATTTATGTTTTTTGCAACATACACACATGTTTTGAAAAATGAACTATTTAACACTGTATAAATTATTTACACACGATGACATCCATACACTCACACAAAAAAATACAAAAAATAAATAAATAAAAAAAAATTTCATATTTTATTTTTACCTAAATGCCCTCTATCTATATGATTATATAATAACGTATTTTGTTTACCCCCCCCCCCCCCCCCCCCCCTATATTTAAAAAACACCGAACTGATTAAACAAAATATTCCCCCTCTTATGTTGACCTACTTTTCATTGTTGTACCCGTTAGTGTATGCTTTATAGCCCAAGTGCCACTTGCGATTCATGTTGGTCAATCAATACTTATAAATCTGAACTTTAAAGTGTGTATTTAATTTGTGTTATTTATTGTATTTTCAAAGATTCGTACAATTTTGGAAAATAATAGATACCACTATTACGACTTTCAACAAGATGCTGGATATTGGTGACCGTTCCAGAGGATCAACACACAGAGAGTAAAAGATCATCTATGGGTGGAGGATATGGGGTTACTCTCTTCTCGGATTAATATCTATATTATAGATTTCATCGAAAAGACAGGCGCTTTGTAGCCGCTGTGAAATGTTAAGTTGTTTGTCGTTACCTAATTATCTATGTTTTTCCACGGACAGTAAAAGGCGTTGCCCTGATAGTTCTGTTCTTACCTCAATTCTTTATTTTTCTTAGAAATTGCTGAACTTAGTCTCGTCTTGAATATTTCCCGTTGGACGTTAAGTAATCAACCAACTGATCATCAGTCGGGCATAGCAACCCTTCTGCTGAACCCCTGGGTAAGCTTTGTAATTGTTACACTTTGAATGAATATAATCCAACCAAAACGATGCATTACCACAATTGATTAACTATGTGTTCTATTTGATAAATTTGCGTACTATCAAACACGTACTATCAAATATAAATTGCGTACTATTAAATATGCATTGCGTATTGTGTACTATTAAATATACATTGCGTACTATTACATACAAACACGTACCATTAAATATAAATTACGTATCATTAAATATTAAACTTACATTGCGCACTATTCAAGATACATTTCTTACCATTAAATATAAACTACGTACTATCTGATATATTAAATAAAGGCAAACCGTCACCAGACGAGCAGAAAATGTCTGTCAAATTACAATTACCAATACATGATGTCACTGGATGCCACTGTGATCTCCCTAATGTATTTATGCAGAGGCAAACATTTTTCTGAATATACAAAATATTTTAATATTTTATCAGACAAATAATTGATTGATTGCTATTTAACGTCAAGTTAGAAAGAACCGCATCGGACTAGTGTGCTCGCCTCAACTGCGGTAGATTGTGGTTTCGAGCACCGATCTGATACAAACATCGCCTTAAGTGCGGTAGATTGTAGGTCCGGGCACCGATCTGATAAAAACATCGCCTTAAGTGCGGTAGATTGTAGGTCCGAGCACCGATCTGATAAAAACAAAGACTATGGAATTGGTACATTTTGTATTTGCTACTTCTCCGTTACTGATCACTTGACGTTAAGCACAGCGATTTCATATGATGACGGTAAACAAATTACATGAGCTGAACCCTCAAAATAAGTTGTTGTCGATGTCTATGTACAGCAACAGTTTCGGTTTCAACAAATAAATGCAACCATCACACCCCATAAACAGCTCTATGTTCATTCATTCGTTGTATGTCCTTCTTCGATTTACTGTTTCTGTTTAAGCCATTGGTATCTTCAAACTTTTCTTGCATGCGTTTTTAAAGAAAAGGCAGCATGTCAAATAAATATAATAAACTTTCCAAAATACTATGGTTGCATTGCCAAAAAAGTACAGCAATGCCATGTAAATACATGTTAATATTTGTTATGGGTGTTAAAGGAAATGTTGATATATCTTGTTTGTTTGTTTGATGGTGTTTAACGCCACTTTCAACAATATTTCAGTAATATCGTGGCTGTCAGTTTTATTGGTGGAGGAAATGGTAGTACCAGGAGAAAAACACCGACCTGTCGCAAGTCACTGACAAAGTTTATCACATTTAGTTGTACACCTCGCCCTGATTGAGATTTGAACTCACAACATCAGTGCTGATAGGCACTGATTGCATAGGTAGTTGTAAATCCAACTACCATACGATCACGGCCACGACGACCCCTGTTGATATATAACAGAATTAATTATACTTGCAAAGTAAATCAATTGTCTAATTTCCATTGGTCGAATAGTACACAGGTATTGACATTCATGTATAGCTTTCACGTTGTATGGACCTTTCTGATCAGGAAACCACTCTGATAACTCTCTCATCACATCCGTGACGTCAACAGATTCTGATCGTTTATCTACACAACCTGAAAACATATGTTAAAGAATCTTACAGATTAATCTAAATTATGTTGATAACAAGCTTTAAGGAAGCATACAATCTGTTGGCAGCATGAAACAATTATAATATAATATTCCCTCTCTCCTGCTATGACACTCCCTTTATTATAGACTGACCTTATTAATTAGAACTTCAAGAAGCAACACTCATAAAGACAAAAAAGCATAAAAAGCGTACTATTTTTCTTTGGGGGGGGGGGGGGGAGGGGGGGGGGGGGGTGAGGGGTGTTTACTACATTGAGATATTAGGTAACAATTCCGCAACATCAACAAAATCAATGCTCGGTTCGTTACTCCCATCTGTTATGTTATTGTATCCAGAGAGACTGGCAACATTTGACACAAAACTCAAGGAACGAAGACAAAAAAATATAATACAACATAGACAACTAAAAAGATGAACAACACGAACCCTTCCAAAAATCCAGGATGATCATTTGTGTATAATATGATGAGTTACCCGTTGTGATTTATATATGGTGTTGACTACCAAAATTTGTATATAAAACTTATTCTTCCGTAAATAGAACTTTTCGATAGAAGAAAAGGTCGGGTGGAGATTTCTTGACAGGGGGTACAGCTGCATCAAAACGAGCGATTTGTTCGACGTCACAGCTGTATCCATATCAATCGTGTTTTATCGGAATGACAAGTTTAGTCTTCAATCATTTAATTTTACTGAAGGAAGTTTTGTCGTCAATATAGTTTCATGTAAAAACATATTCGTCACATATATGTCCTTTTATGTTCGGCTGTCCGTTTTCCAATTTATTTCTTATCTTTTCAAATTGATTTTTATTATTGAATTTGGTTGCTTCGGTGGCGCTGTTTTGGATTTCCAACTGGGAGATGAATTGTATACAATAAATAATATCAACACTACAAAGATACCCAAAGGTAGGTTTATATACAGAGGTAAAAAGTATCGGTCAACTGCAGGCTACGATCTGTTTCACAATCATTTTAGCGTACGAGTAATTATTGAAGAAGTTACTGTGACTGTACGTGAAGTGCAACACATCAATACAAACGATGTTCCTTTACCTTAATGTGTGTAGAAGTGTTCATTTACATCAATATCTTTTCTTACTAGATATAATTACAAACGGCATTGTACATTACCGAAATAAAAAAAAACCATCTTGTTTAAACACATACCAATAAACGAGGTCCAATCAGACAAAATAACCGTTGACTTAGTCCATGCCGGAAGTCGTTTCCGGTAGCGATGATATTTCTCAAATATGTCATCTGTAGAGAGTAATCTACATGAATTGTATGCCACATCCCATGTTGCTGAAAATAAAGTAATTAAAATACTACATTTGTGCATACACCATTTCAGATACTAGTGCATTCTGGGATGTGTGCATGCATACTCCAAAATAATGTTTTTGCTTTTATTTGATTGGCTACTGACAAAAAGCTTTCAAAATAGAATTGTACAGGGTCATTGCAAGTTTCAGTGTACTTCCGGTGCAAATTCCGTCTTAAAATAGAGAATTGACAACAAATCAGATCATACCTTATATAGCACTATATCAGACAAAAATATACAATAATATCGTTTTGTAGAGAGTAATACGAGTTTGTGTTGACATTAGAAATCGATATTCAACGAGGTCATGGGCCAATTATACAGTATCTGAATGTCAAAGAGACGACACCGATAGAATTATGTATTTAAAATCAGTGTAATTGTAGTTAGTATACATTTTCTATATAGAACGAAATTCAAATAATATTTGGACTATTTTGACACATAAGAATCTTAACCATTAGTTCAAATAACTATTGTTCCTAATGGCATAGTCTCCCTAAGGAAATTAGACTTTTAACAGCACAATTATGCTCGCACTTATTTTACAATGTATACCCTTAAACTCGAAATATACGAATATTTGCTTACCAGACGATACGATTGCTGTTGTTGAAGCATGATTGTATGGCTCACTCTTGGAGACTTTTGGATAAATATTTAATGACTGTGAAATTTGTTAGAATTATTGTTCTAACAACAAGTTTGTCATTGATCTTGTTTCTTAATATTAATAAGTTCTATTTTTGTCATTTTAAAAGCCATATTTCCTATGCTGACTTCGATGGAAAACATAGTTAATCTCTGCTTATTCAGACAATAGCAAGGTTATTGCCAAATTTTGTGCCCCTCCACCACCCGTCCCCCCAAAAACCCATTTATTTTACACGCTTCGAGTCGGGGAATCGTTTATGTCTCGGGGGATATAAGCTTGATATTGTCCTCATAGGAAGTGAATAGACATATTTTGAAAATTATATTATGTCTATTATGTATCTATATTTAGTGATTGAAAGGAAAAGGAAGTATTTATTATTTGTATCAATTAATTATAAAGTAACAATATGATTCAAGTATATCAATTGGTGTTTTACTAAGTACGTGGATGTTGACAGCGGATATATGCACTCATATATGAACAAAATATATGCCTTTTATCTTTTGCCGAAATTATAGCGCCAATAATACCAGTATTCATTAAGGTGCGCCATTCATCAGTTGTTGCTCAAAACCTACATTATTACTTTAAAACAATGCAGGGAATCGTGTATCGTTTGAAGATTATAAGTCTATTTTCTAGGGACAATAGTCGTTGTAACTATTAACTGCGATTCACAATTTGATTTTCATGCGACAAAATAATCATTTTATCTGTATTTAATTTTATATAGAAAATATATTCTAAGGTATAATACTACCATATATCACTGTCAATATCAAATTGTAATATAAGTATGTAACCTTTCTGACTTATTGTGTATAACACTCGCCCAGGCTAGTCATGTAATTATCTCTGAGAAAACGTGGGAATTATATACAAACACACTATAGCATGCTTCACGTGACAATCGAGGTTCCTACTACTACTACATGCATGCTGATATATTTCCATGTGTATTGATTAGCATCACATTTATCCATAGTGAATTAAGTACATCTATAGCGTATTGCAGTGTTGCATGATCAATAAACTGTTGAGTAAAATTTTTAGAAGATAAACACTGAAGTGCAGCATCTCTGCATCTAACATATACACATCTTCGTTATGTGTTCATTACGCCTACAATCTTTGCACGAGTTACATCTAATAGAAACCGCACAGCATTTACCGTAAAGCAAAAATTTTGAGAAAATATCGAAGGTTCAACATCTATTTTTTTTCAAAGCTTGGGAGGAAAAGGGTGATTGCGGCTCAAACAATATGTTCCATTTTTGCAGACTGAAGACGGAATGATCAACGATGATAAGCAAATCCCTCTCATTAAGCTCCAGCATTTATTGCCATATAGTACATTTTTAGAATACGGCTGCTTAAGTAGAGGATATTTCCACTGTATAAGATTATCTCTCATTTATATAATGTATATGTATCAGTCAAATTTCCAATGATGATTATGACACAAACAAGAAAATAAAAAAAAAAAATGAAATTGCATTAAAAACAAAAAATATGACATCCACACATAGGTTCAAAAATAAAATCTCTGAAATCTGCTTGGTATTTCATGGAAGAAATCATTAAAAAGGGGAACTGCTTACCCTTCAGGAGCACATGAGTTCTTGTTGCTCTATCTTTGGTCATATGTGTGGTGTTTGGCATATTATTATTATTTGTCCTTATGCATTTGGCCATTGTATTTTCTGTCTTTCGTCGATTTACGGCTTCTGATTACCCCTTTTGTATCTTCAAGCTTTTTCTAAACAGTATCAAACTGTATGCCATACCTTTACTTTGTACGGTACTGTGCATTATCCTAGCATTATATAAGACCACCAACAATAAAACATGTACGTTCATTTTAATTGCAATCAAATCAGGAAATGAAACAATAGAGCAGATATATACAATTATAAATATGTATTCTGGAGTGGGTGCCTTCATTTACATGTACTACACAAATATGATTTGTACGATGTTGCATTTATTTGACGACCTATTATTGGATACAATCATTCCTAAAAATAACGATAGAAGGCAGAGTCATATATGGAAATCTAGGGAATACAATTAATACGCCTTACTGGCCAGTGGAAAATTCCATTACCTGGTGACTGCAGCATTGTGTAATCTATTATTGCATAAATTGACCTTGACGCTGTCCGAAATAAAGAAATATTGTAATCGAAAACTGAGACGACGTATGCCAAGTGTATTGACCAGGCTCACTATATATATATGTGTGTATTTTGATTTAGCATAATTAAACACAACTGGAAGAAAGATGATGATTTATATTTTCTTCTAAAATAACACAGTAAAAAAAACTCTTCTTGAGACACAATAAAAAGGGTTACGAAACGATGCAGACGGAAAATTACAGAAGGTCAGAGGGCGGTGCTTAATTTTGTCGAGTGACCATCACGTCTTTAGCCTTAGAACTTCAAAGAAAGTCCTTCAAACATAGTTCGTGGAAAAAACCTAGTTACTGTTTCAAGCTATAGATCAGCAACATCGTCCAAAAGCTCCCATGACCGACTATGATTATTTAGACGGTCAGTAAATTGTTGAAGGGTGAGCGCTGTAGCTTGCATGTCATACCGTCATATGTATATTAAATATATAAAGAACCCTGTAATGTTCTCACTATTTACTGTTGTTTTGGGTGAGTGTGGGAACGTATTAACTGGCAGAATATATTTTGGCATTCAGGAATGGTGTCTAATACTACATTGGTGTCAAATTATGAGTGTTCCATTTGGTCTTGAAATAGATAAAAAAAAAAAACAAATGCTCGCGTAGAACAGTAAACCGACATTTAAGCTGCAGTCTTGATAAACCAAGAGCATTGGAACATTCAGCTTTTATAATGAACAAGAAAGTTATGAACTTTTATCATGTTATGGTGATACATTTTATTTTAGTTGTAAATCAACAAGGAATACAAAATTCAAATGCAGTATTATTGTCTATTATTATACTTCGTTCAAGTTTCTGTAGTGATATTTGGTACTGTAATATTTTGACATATTACCTGGGTAATAATTTGGCATATTACCTGGACAATTAGACACTCAGTATAATAATGATATTAATGTGGTATTGTCCAGGTAATATGCCACAATATTACCCAGGTCTGAGAGACATATTACCCTCTCCTTCGGTCGGGGAATATGTCTCTCAGACCTGGGTAATATGTTGGCATATTACCTAGAAGGCTCGGGTAATATGTCTCTCAGACATGGGTAATATTTTGGCATATTATCTGGATAAGACCACATTATTATATAAATAGAAAAAATGATATTGTACATGTCTAATTTAGTGCACATGACACGTTCCTGGAATAACCTTCATCGGGTACACTCAAAGCCAAAATATTGGAAAGCTTCCAGGTACCAAAGGGGTGAGCAGAAGCCGTATGTAAAAGCAGAACTGAAAATTCAATGGCCAACACAAAGAGAACAAGACCAACAACGATCTGAAAACCATTACACAGAATATTACAGATTGAGCAATATGAAAATCGTAAAAACAGAAGAAATTTCGAAACCAATAATAAACGCACACATATAAGAGTTGTGTATATAAAGTAAACATTACTAGTCATTCAAGGGCCGTCGTGGCCGTGATCGTATGTTATTTGGATTTACAACTACCCATGCAATCAGTGTCTATCACCACTGATATTGTGAGTTCGGGTCTCTATCACGGCGAGGTGTACAACTTTATGTGATACACTTTGCTAGTGACTTTTTCCGGGTCCTCTGGTTTCATTCACCAATAAAACTGATCGCCACGATATAGCTGAAATATTGTTGAAAGTAGCGCTAAACACCATCAAACAAACAAACAAACTAGTCATTCAGCTTGACAGGATCAATGTTACATAACATTCATAAAAGATGCTGCTGTGTATGCCTGTGGGTAATGGCTACATGGATTGGAAATATTTAACTTCCAATAGGCATTAATTTACACTCCATTAACACGTTACTCTTCATGTGGGTGTCTTATTATAATAAGCAGGAGCTGCCCAACCTTCGCGAGCACCTGTTCACTCCCGGTTTATTGGCTTGGGTCTTTTTCATCATATGTTGTGTGTGTGTGGTTTTTGTCTTCGTCTTATGTCGTGTGTGTCCTAACTTTCACGTACATGTATATAATTAGTGAAACAATTACAATTTAAAGATAAACTACATCATTTATTGTACTATAATGAATGTCTGCGTGCATCATTGTCACTAGCTCCATCACTGGTGTGCATATCAACCGGTATTGTCATTCGTCTTATTCGTCTATGGAAATATCTACAATGTCAATAATTTAAATGTAATTAAGAGAATTAACAATAAATGTACAACTTTTTGGGCGTCAATTATTTGTTTTAAATCTTAATATGTACTTGTGTTACATTAACCTGTGCTAGAGAATACCTAGTAATAATGAAGGAATATGATATGTATAGCCTATTAGTGCAATACATGAAACGGTTACACAAACTATGAATGCATTGTTTTATGTTGTGATCATCGTGAAATGGTCATCACCATATTTTCTATCAAACTAATTTCAGATATACATTCAGATAACAATTACTACTAATTGATAATTTATACAATGAAATGAAAAAAAACACACTCCCTCACACTATCGCTCGCCAAATTATTGAAGCAGAGACGAAATGGATAACCTTAACAAACATACATGACCACCCAATTTCATTAAAACTTACAATTCAATTGCTGCAAAAATTACCAGTAAAAGACATCCAAATAATACCAAATACACTGTTAGGATATCACTCCGATCTGAAATAAAATGCAACAAATTATAAGAATGTATAGTTGGTGTGTGGGTGCTTTACGTCACTTTGATAACAATGCTTAAAATTTACGTCATGTATCATGGCGGTCAGTAATTACCAAATCCTTTCATAATTTATCATTATTAATCCCAAATATAAAGTCAAAAACAAACAAACAAACAAAAAAACAAACAAAACAAAACAAAAAACAAAACCAAAAAACAAGAACGAATGAGAAAAAACAATATAAATCGATGTCTGACAACTGGATAGTGTAATAGATGTAAATTGTTGTAAATCTAACTACCATACTATGACGACAACGACGGCTCTTCAGTGAATAATGTATACACTTATAATAGTGTATTACTACATATTCACTTTTTTCTTATCGGTTTTGTAAGGGGGTTTGGTTTAAACAGGTGTCACTGTACAAACGCTTGTTTAAATTATATTGAAAAATGCAATTGGCCAATTGACAATCAACTATCAAATGATAGCATCCCGTATGGGGTCATATCAGGCTACCTCTAATTTATCTTCGATTGTCCAATCATAAACGAGATACTAATTATAATATTTGTCTACCCCAATCGGACACCATCGCTTATCCATCTATTTAAACTTTAACATTGCGATATTCAGAGTATAAACTGTTATCATGAAAGCAAACAAGATGAAGTTATATTTATTTGGTCAAATACAGGGATCGTAGTGGGTAGCGTGCTGGGAGTGCGCTATGCTTGCTACGCATTAAAGACCTATATTTAGTGATTTTACAACAAGAGTATGTCTATAATAGTCGCTTAAAACCGTTTTGTTCGTCCCTCTCCAACTCTCAATATTTTGGCAGTCACTATGTAATAATCTGATTTCCCCATATACCCCCTCGTTTCTGTATAATTTTTAGTATTTGTTGAGCTTGTTCTCGTCGTGAATATGCATGAACTCTTTTATCCTGGATGTTAAGCAACTAATAATCAATCCTGTGTTTTACCTCGAGGTTCCCGTGGGGTTAAGTTCGGGAAAAATGAACGAAAACCACTGTATCATGAACGAAGACAACAACTTACATGAAAAACTTTCATTAATGACTGTGTCTACTGTAACGGTGGAACTTGTAATAGTTGTCATGTCAGAACCCGTAACAACATCTACAAGATATATGTATAAAGTTATGAAAAGATTTGGTTATGATTTATGGTGTCTAACTCCACTATCAACAATATTTAATGTATATCATGGCGATCAGTTTTATTGATGGAGGGAACCGGAGTACCTGGAGAAAACCACCCACCGGTGGCAAGTCACTGACAATCTTGATCACATAATGTTGTAAATTGTTGTAAATCTAACTATCATACTATGACGACAACGACGGCTCTTCAGTGAATAATGTATACACTTATAATAGTGTATTACTACATATTCACTTTTTTCTTATCGGTTTTGTAAGGGGGTTTGGTTTAAACAGGTGTCACTGTACAAACGTTTGTTTAAATTATATTGAAAAATGCAATTGGCCAATGGGGGAAAATCAGGCTACCTCTAATTTATCATCGATTGTCCAATCATATACGAGATACTAAATATAATAATTGTCTAACCAAATCGGACACCATCGGTTAGCCATCGATTTAAACTTTAGCATTGTGATATTCAGAATAGAAACTGCTATCATGAAAGCAAACAAGATGAAGTTATATTTATTTGGTCAAATGAACAAGAGGTCGTTGGTGCAATCGGGTCAAAGATCAGACTATTATTGGTCTTTACTGTTTCTGAATTAAACATCCAGCACTGCATGGTAGAAGCGACTGTTTGATACGAAGTCAAGATAATGAATTCTAGTGAAGCAACATAGTTCAGCTCTCTCCTGGAGGTTATTGTCATGCGCCGACAAAATGCATATACAATTCAACGTGTTTGTCTAGTACAAAAAAGCCACCATCATCACAATCGCTTTAAATTGAAGCTGTAAATCATTATACTCCGAGTGCACCGGTTTCTTATTTAAGCAAGATGCGAGAAAAACAAGCAAACAAATCTAAAAGAAAGTTGGGTGCTTTAATATAGTAAATTCCGTATTAAGCACTTTGCATTCGTGATTTATATTATTGCATTCCAATAATTTCAATTAACTTACCAGTTTCCTCCGACTCACATAGTACATAATATTTCTCTGAACAATAAGCGATTTTGAACAGAAATGAATCGTTATTTTCAGAAGTCATCGCCACAATGCACCTTTTGCTGTCCTTATCTGCATAAAATGAAAAGGGATATTGAAAACATTGTTACGAAACATTTAAAATGTGTTGCTTGCATGACCGCATTGTTTCTCTACGAGGGGTGGCTTGGACCCTTAAAATTAACTTGGCGTCACCACATTTGACTGAAGTGCCTCTATCAAGCCAGGAAAGTGAGCGGACATGTATTTGCGTTATAATGGTTTCAATTTTGCCCCTTTTTACGATTTTTCTATTTGATTTTGGAAATGTTCTGACAGTGTTTTTTCCTTCATTTTTATTACCTATAAGATTATGCAAGAACTATGATTAATGAATAGAATGATTATGGAATGCACATTTCAAATTACCACACCAATACTGACCTAGGTGATATATCTCATGGTAAATACCCAATACATGTATATATTGCATACTGTGGCAATATACCACATTTGATCGTAAGGTCTTCAGAGACAAGTAGAAAGGAGGGTGTTTTTGGCTAGTTTTTCTTGTCTAAATTAAGTAAATACAAAACAATATTACTACAGTGTAAGTCGGAATATTCACAAACAACTTCACAAATATTACTGATTTCAATCATCTGTAGAGGTGTCCTTTTGTCCCATCCGTGCAAAAGCGTTTCTAATGCATTGTGCGAAAGAGGTAATACACAGGAATGAGGGATAATAAGAGATTATTACATGACATTTTCCATATCGGCCCTGGTATTAGACCGAGACTCCCATATCAAACCCGAAAGGGAAGCTGGAGCGCTGATATGGGTCGAAGGTTGATACCAGGGACGATATGGAAAATTTCATGTCATGATCTTTTTATCACATATTTTACATTGACCTTTTCCAAGCATTGACTTTTATATTGCAAAACAGATCTTTGAACTGACAAATTGCGAAAATAAATCCTTAAAAGAGTTGACTTTATTCAACTTGCAAATATTTTTGCTTCGAATCTGGTTTCAAAAATATACCAAGCAATGTCGATCTGTACAATGACGTTAGAAACTGTTTGTAAAATCTACCCAAGACGTTGACATTTAAATGGAAATTCCTATTCAACACGACGTATACATTTCAGCTAATTATTCAGTTTCAAGTTATTTAAACTGTATTCCAATATGTTGAAATGTGTTAATTTGATTGAAATACAATGTTACGCATATCTTTATGCATCATCTTTCTTTGTACTTGGATATATAATCTTTGAGACCACTGCGCCGATACCGGAAGTTGAAATCGAGGGCAAATACGGATATATGAGGGCACATACGGATATTTGAGGGCAAATACGAATATGGATATTTGCCCTGAGGGGCAAATAGCCAACACTGACTTTTAGCTATTATTGGACATGCAAAAACAAACATATTGCAACAAAATATGCGATGACATTTATTCTGATGCCTATATTGTACAGCAAATACAAAATATAGCAGGATAAAAGTTATTATCTCCGACTTGAACATTATAACAACGTTTCATTGGTTAAAACCTCGGTCATAAAAAACCCATATTCTCGGGTATTGCTAGGCCACATTACCGGGTGTAACTAGCCATTTATCCAATCAAATGTTGTTATAATTTTCAAAACGGGGATAATATGACGTCAAAGCTCGCGACGTTACGCTCCAAAATCAAATTTAGTTAATGTTGGCTATATATTGAATAGAAAACTGGTAATTTGATCAACTGTAGGGTTCTACCAAAGGTAGTACCCTGCACCTGGTAAAAAACACTCGAAACTTTCACATTTGTTACTTATTATTTCCAAAAACAAAGGAAACGTCACTTTTACGTGGCCCGTCGGGGTCCAAAATGTCTTATTTTTCACTATTGCCTGGGATAAACTCGTTATTTACGTTCTTATCCGTAGATATGGAGATTTTAGCACCTTTCATTAGCCTGTACACCATTCGACTGCGCCTCAGGATGTACTTGGCTACTTCAGGGTGTTATAATCTCCATTTCTATGAATAGGAACGTAAATAACTAAATACTATACATTTCTCTTTTAATAATATTGTTCCAATGAAAAAATATATGTATAATATCGAAAATACCTGCACTGTAAAGGGTTTGACAGTTTTAGCAAAGTCACATGAAACACGTGTACACTTGGTCTAATACCTACATGTTGTGATGTCATCTGTTTCTGATGGAATAAATAAAGATCTGAAATACCCAGTCCAAATTGCCGAAGTTACATTTTCTAATGGAACTGTTGGTAACACTGTGTTTCTGTTGAAGCACATGTTTGAAGCGTTGTACCAGGTAGTTTCTATTAATCTAGATCCCATACCTGTAATTGAGCAATGGAACACAAATCAATGTTTTAGATATCATTAATAAGACTAAGGTTCTCCTCCCTCAGGCGTATGTGACCTTAGCCGATTTTGGCTGGCTATCCTATTTAAGCCCTTACGTTTATTAGCTCCCAAAGATTTTTAAGGTGGTACCTAACACTACAGGGAGGTAACTCTATTCTAACGAACGACATTAGCGGGATCAGTGAAGTGTTTTAAAAGTTCGCTTCAATTTCAAGCGCTTATCTGACACAGATGTACAATGTTTACAAATACAAATACAAATCTTTTATTGTCAATCATGACGCCCAATATATTGAGCAGAACAATTAAGTGAATTACATACATTTGATTTCATATTGATTGGCTTGATTGGTTTTACAACAAAGAAAGAAAGAAGGACAATATAACGAATGAATAAATCCAATAATAAAATCTGACCCTGCATGGAGATCTTACATAATTTCCAGATATTTACTTGCACACCATGTATATTTGTAATATTTTATTAGTATTAGTATGGGAGAAACACCAGTGACTCATATTCAGTATCATTATAGCATACAAATAGTATTTTTATGAACAGTATTTCATTAATATTATTAATATTTTATTTATTATTAAATATTATTATTCTTATTTTTTATTTTTCAATCTATCTTAATTTCCTTTGAGAACTAAATTTCTTTCTTTGAATAAAGCACTTAGTAGTGAACTAGTGTTCTTAATTATAAAATTATCTTCTGATGACATTAACGATATTAATTTTGATTTATTTGGCAGATTATTGAAATTTATATTCACATTTTTAATATTATCAATAATTTGGGTTCTCTTGTTTTCTAAAACAGGACACTGAAGAAGAAAATGGGTTTCATCTTCAACCCTGGTGTTACATAATTTACAAATTATATTTTTTGTTTTCACTCCTATATATCTTCCTTTTTCGATTTGTAGATTATGAGCAATTATTCCGAACTTAGTAAGTACTCTCCTTTGCAAAACGGACGCTGTTCTAATAGCTAGCATCGCAAGATGCGAGTTAAACAGCAACATGTGTGCAAGGAGATGAATCAATATATGATCAATTCCAACCGGAAATGGATTCTATATTTCGGCATAGAATTGGAGTGAAGTACAAGAAATAGCCTTTTAATTTGAATAAAAAATAACTATCCAGCTTAAAAATAACCCCAACAAAATTAGAAAGAAAACCGTACAGCTCCTTTACATGAAACGATTAATTTTAAAAAAAAAGGACAATCGTTAGACCTTCTTGTTTCGCCCCTAAAGAATGATAGGCCCTAAATAAAAGTCGTCCCCGATATATCTCAGCCCTACAAAAAGTCGTCCCTGATATATCTCGGCCCAAAACATCTCCTTTGCAATATAATTAACCGGGTAAGTCGAATTGAAGAACAAAGAAAAATAATCAAGAATAATGAAGAAAAGAACCCACAACTACTATTTGACCATGTACATGTCTATGCGTAGATGCGATGCTCGCCTGTAGGCTGTGCCTAATCCATATTAGGACCTAATGATTGTTTTACATTTGTTAGTGTCTCTAATAGTATTTACTGATAATATCTGTGATATCAAAAAATTATAACGATGGGTAGAGATAGGTGTCGCCGTGGTTACGCTATGGTAAACAAGAGAAAAAACCACCGATCTTCATTTTTCAAAATATTAAATAGTGAACGGAAAACCACATTTTGTCTAGACCCAAAATTACATGACCACAACCTCTACACAGAACCATGAACACATAATTTGCTTGATATTGGTTCGGAAATAACAATAGACGAAAATGATATGCATGTCAGCAATGGATGGAAGGAGTGTAGACGAATTGTGGAATTAGATGTAATGGCAAGAGAGATGTAATGCTGCCGGTGTAACTCGCCATTACATTTATCCAATACAGTTGGTGAGAGGTAGAAAAGGTCATCAACTACAATACAATTGAGATTTGATTCCACAGATTTTTTATGCAAAAATATAATAATCTCAGTGTCTAATTTCTACCCCAAATACTCTTGTCAACTATGGGAGGAGCATTTTACACTAACATGTAGCTTAGCCCAGAGTTTTATGGTACTGTGGTAGTTATAGCCTTTGTTTAATTAAACACAAATTTGTATGTTCTTTGTAATGTTATAATGTCTTTTGAATTCATTTGCAATTTTGCTCAATTTCATGTAGGAAGAAAGGAAAAAAATATCAGATGAGCTCCCCGAAAAATACAATGAAAATCTGTTCAACGTATTTTTAAGAATCAAAGGGAGATTACTTTGGTACCGTGTTAGTCACTTGTTATTCCAGTACATTCTATTATTACTTTCAACTTCACTCATATTTTTTTTTCAAAATGGCCACAGGGAAAGTGAGACTAACTTTTAGTTGGATTATTTTTCAAGTCATAATACTATTGGTGTCAACTTGCATTTTGGGCCATTGCCATTTATTGTAAATGAGTTTGTGCCAAAAAAAATTTGTATTTCTATAAATGCAAAATTTTGAGCATGCAATTCCAAATTAAAAAAAAAAATTAGTATAAGCAATAAGTATATAACAATCTACATGTAGCAATATGTTTTACTAAATAATTTGGTTACAGATAAATTGGACTAAATAACTAACTTTATAACTGTTGACAAAATTAACCTACATTTATGTACATGTATGCTTATTTAGGTTGTATGGTTTGGGTAGTGTGCTACATATTAAATGTGACAATTCCATGTGTCTAGCAACAACAGATGTGCATACAGGAAAGACAACCCCTAATGGAAGTTATTGCATCAATTCCAAAGTTGCAATAGGTATGAAGATTTTTAAAGAAGTATTTATAGAAAAGTTATAATTTGGCTCCTGTTTTTATGCCCCGCCATGAATGTGGATGGGGCATATACATTTACCCTTATCTGTACGATTCGGTTAAGTTTTGCGCTTAGCTCCATTTCTCAGAAACCTATTGTAATATATCAATGATATTAATTCACTACATGCGTCTTGTATAGTACAACACAGTTCAGCAACACTTGGGTTACTATGACCTACATTTCATGCTTCAGTGACTGGTTAAGTTTTGCCTTTAGATTCATGTTTTTATGGCAGGGCATCCCTGTTTTATAGACACAATTTCTAATTTTCTTTTAATAGTCAAGGAATATGTCAGATTTAAACTACTAAAGAGAAATATAGCCAGAAAATTTAGTGAACTGTTCACGATATCATGGATATATTTTAATTAGCCGAAGTAAATTTACATATGCGGTAGTTTTTTTCTAGTGATAAAGCTTGAATGTGCATTTACATTAAAAACTGTCACTTCAAGTTGGAACAGAAATGATATATTTCCATATTTAAAACTTTTGATATCTTCAGTCTCATAGTACAAAAACTGCAAAAAATCAATTGATTGCCAACCTAGATTTTTTCTTGTCAGTCTTAGTTATATACTATTTCAACTTTTACAAGTGCATGTACACTTCAGGCATATAGCTTCCTGAGTTTAGTTTACATGCTTTTATTAATTTTACACTATATACATGTACACAGGCATGCTACATACAGGAAGGGGCCAGTTCATGTTAACAACTTTCTCACAGAATGCAACATACCACCAATAAGTGAAACTACATTGCGCAAGAAGGAGAAAGAAAACAGCAAATCAATACACGATGTTGCTATGACCTCCTGCAGAGAAGCTCAGCTGCAAGAAATACTGTTAAGCCATGACAAAGTATGTTATATTTATGAAGATATATATATATATGTACATTGATTGATTGATTGATTAATTGATTGGTGTTTAACGTTCACCGAGCAATTTTTCAGCTATATTCAGGACGAGAACATTAAAAAATTTAAACGCCACGAGACTCGAAACAAGGAAAGGTGATGGGGAGGGACGGATAATTTAACTAGTGCAATATGTCTCTTATGGACCACTCATCATGAGCATAATGCGGAGAGGGTGGCAATCTCTCAACACGGGACCTCGGTTTTATTTACATCTCATCCGCAGGACGGGTTGGTTGTGAATTTATTCATCCCGCACAACCGACGGACGCCCCTTCAAGCCGAAGAAGCTCTCGGTCCCATTTCTATACCCCGGGGTTATATACATAATGTTGTTTTTTTTTGCACTGATGAAAATGCACATCATACAGCTTGCTTTGCTTAGCTTATGACCTTTTATTCTCCTTTACTTGCATACATTTTCTGCTTATAGCTTTTATATTTGGTTAATCCATTATGTACAAGTAAAGTCTTTATCTGACATGGAGAATACTTTTGTATGTAGGTTCGGTTCCTACTGAGGACAAATGTACATCATACAGCTTGCTTTGTTTAGCTTATGGCTTTTTATTCTCCTTTACTTGCATAAACTAATTAACAATTCAAGGTTTATCAAGTTGTTTACAAATGTACAACTGTAAAGGTTATTGCTTTGTGTACATTTGTTCTATTGTCTGGTTTTCTTAGACTACATTTTTGTGTCATGTTATTTTTTGTAGTACAATCTGTGTGGTATAAATATAGTTATACTTAGCTCGACTTTGCTAAAAATAAAAACATGTATATATTTAACTAAGCTTTGACATTACAAGTGTGTAATTTGTTGATTACCATCATGTTGCCTTTCACTAGCTGTTGTATAAAACTACAAAAACAATCGCAAAACATTTTGATATACTAAAGCTGTCATTGCAGGATAAACATTGTATGCTTTCATTGAGCTGCCCCTTTACATTGTGTGTGTTATGAGATGTACTTTAACTTAACCTTGGATTTGTTATGCTATGTTTCCTGGAATAATCTATTTCATAGGTGGAAGCTAGTTTTGATGGAGGATCCCAAAAGAGAGGTTCTGGATGGAATTACAACAGTAACATTGGTACATGTAATAAGCAAAAAAACAGTGAACATGAACTTGATCATGATATTCAGAACATTGTGGTTTTTTCAAGTACTGAGGAGTAATTACACTTATTAATTGGATAATCAGCTAACTTTATTGTTTCCTTATATGATACACTTTGCTAGAAAATATGTTATGAGGAAATATTTTGATATTTTTTACAAAAATGTATTGGTTTAACACATGATTTTCACAGTGTTGACCATTAAAACCCTATGAATTATGATAACCTTCTACTAATAAAAAAGATTGTGGTTGCCATCAACAAATATTTCAATGAAGAATAAAGCAGGTAAAATTTCATTTTGTACAGTCAAATCTCGACAGTCAAATCCCCAATTGATGCAAATAATTCTTCAAAAAGAGTACTGTTAGTCTTTGAATGTGATGCAATATAAAGTAAAAACTGTGATGCAATATAATGATACAAACTGTGATATTTAAGAATGTGATGATATATAAAGTAAAGATTGGGATATTTCAAACTCTAATGCAATATTTATGATACAATCTGTGATATTTCAAATTGTGATGCAATAGTTATGATGCAAACTGATATTTTAAATAGTGATGCAATATTCATGATACAAACTGATATTTCAAACTGTGATACAATATTTATGATTCAAACTGTGATGCAATATAAAAAAAAAATTGTGATATTTCAATCGGTGATGCACAGTAAAATTGTGATATTTCAAACTGTAATGCAATATTATTGATACAAACTGTATTGTAATATTGATGATACAAACTGTGATATTTCACTGTCATGCAATATAACGTGAAATTGTGATATTTCAAAATGCTATGCAATGTGATAATACAAACTGTGATATTTCAAAACGTGATGCAATATGATTTAAAGATTGTGATATTTCAAACTGTGATGGAATATAAATTTACAAACTGTGATATATCGAACTGTGGTGTAATTTAAAGTCACAGAGTGGAATATCAATTTATATAATCAATGAAATTAGATTGTAAATTTTGTTGAAATAATTATTTGCTATACAATGATTTGTACATAATTAAAATAATTATGTGTGTACCTTACATTTGTTTTAGACTTATTCAATCCCTTGATAAATGTACAGGGGAGTTCAGATATGAGATGCATGAGCATCCATATTAACAATAAGCGAAACGTTTAATTTATAAAAAAAATCTCACTAGATGTTGCAAAATGGCATTAAAATTCTGCCATGGGAAACCAACAATATTTGAATCAAGAATTAAAAAGAGAGGTGTACGATGACATTATGTACTAAAGATTCCCAGGAAACTTAATGAAAAGTTGTGGATAAGAGATGACCTCCCCCCGCCCCCCCCCCCTCCCATATTAAACAAAGCAAAATATATGCTCTGATATAGGAAATTCTCCCTCAAATACAATAATAAAACTGGAGGTGCACATTGACATCCTGTAATAACAAGGATATGTCAGGATATATTGACCACTATAGAAGGAGGTGCAGCCAACATATTATAATCCCCTTTTGCAGAAGTAAGAAACTTGAGACAGACACCATGAGTACATACATACACCTCAGAGGTCATTAAAAAATAAGATTGATTGACTGATTAGTATTTTTAACGCTGTTTTTGCCACTAAGGCCATGTTACATCGAAAAGCATTCAAATTATAGCAATTCAAGAATTACCACCGTTTTAAAAACATAAGTTAATTCTACAGAATACAGTTATAATAACTGTCACAGCAAACACAGAACATAAAATATTAACACCTAAAGTAAACCACTAGCAGCAGTTCAGTGCATGTTTTCAAAGGGAATTGCAGTAACATTTCCTTTTAATATTTACATACCATTTGCAGTTGCTTGTTTTAGAGCCAAAATAGAGAGTTTCAAAGCAGCAATCCAATCGAAACGCTTGAAATGAGATATAAACAGGATACAGCAAAACCAGAACAATAAACAAAGAATTTGAATATAGCAAATCAAAAATATAAAATTGATTTGGAATTTTCACCAAATTATGAGGCCAAAATGTCCATTGATCTAAATAATTTGTTTCCCTAAATTGGACAGTATGACACATGTAAGTATGGAAATTATTAAATTAAATGTAATATAATGGAATAAGTTACTATTCATATAAGATGGACACATTATTAGGGGATGAAGATAGAGTTATTCAGCTATAATGCACTCATATGGACTTAAAATGGTGTTTTTTGGAAAATAGGGGGGATGACAAAATCTGTCGGTTGTCCTTTTGGACGGTTGAACAATTCTGACACTTAGACACTGCTATATCTAGTATTGGTCTTCAAATTACATAAGGGTTTTTAGAAGAAAATGAACGACACCATTTTTAGATATCATTGTTTTCTTTAAAAAAAAAATGTTATTAGGACTTTTTTTTTCTCGGGGGAGCATTTCTTGACCTAATTGACTGCCCTGCTTTTCCTAAATTGGACAGTATGACATATGTACGTATGGAAATTATTAAATTAAATGTAATATAATGGAATCAAGTAATGCTCATATAAGATAGTCATATTATCAGGAGATAAAGATAGTTATTCAGCCGGTTCTCTGTTTCGGTTGGTTGAAAAATTCTGAAACTTAAACAATGTTACCTAGAATTGTTCTTTATATTGTATGAGTTTTCTTAGAAAGATTAAAGGACACATTTTTTCTATAATTATGACTACTTAAAAAAAACAAAAAATTGCCGTTGTATTTTACGGCATTTCTTGGGAAAATATTAAATTTTTCATCTTAAAAAAATTGCTAATTAAAAAAATATCCATAATTTTCGTGTTATTTAGCTGGAACTGGTATGACACTTTCAAAATAAGCTTAACTATTTAGTAAATTATTTCTTTTACCTCCCAAAAAAGGAAAATCAAGCATTAACTAGCATTCGCGTCATCTTCGATTTAAGGTGTGGGGGGTTAAAATGGAAGTGTGTAGAATCCCTTGGTTAAAATCTGTTGCTTTTTTAATATTTGTTAGGTAATATCATAATGCTTCACACACAAAAAAATCAAAAAATTAAGCGACAGAAAAAATTTGGGGTCAGGTGTTGGGTACCACCTTAAGTTATTTAGCTTTCCTATCTGTTGATTGTGAACGTACATGTACCTGATGAAAGTTATTCCAGAAACGCGCCCTGCTAATGTTCCGACAGTGTAATATTTGTTGGCTTTCATTTTAATTTAAAATTATACGATATCAATTTGTACATTATGCTAATATATGTACAACATAAATACATTGTCGGAAGTTAATGTTATATTTAACGACAATCTACGTATATTGTGTTTATCCTGCTATATCAAAGTCCAAAAACAACTGCAAAATTGGCTGAAAATAGCTGCAACAAGCGTCGTTCTAATCGTGTTCAATGGCGTCATCTGTGACGTCATCGCTTATACTGTTACTGTTTCTTTCAGTTGCTCTACATGAATCAGGTGCTAGAAATACTTTATTAGGTCCATGACTAAATAACACTGAAGTTTATTTTGGCCCCTTCATCAGCACTCAAATTCACACAATTGCAGGAGAAATCTCTATTAAGTACTTCCAGTAAATAAACAAATATGGTACATGTTGTATGTTATGCTTACCATGGTCATTTTTGCATAGAACATTTTGTTTGCTACTGCAGCTTAGGATATTCTGTGTGGATAAACACTGCACTGGTGATCGTCTGAGCTGATATAATGTTCGGAAAGTATATTGCAACGTCATACCTGAAGTATATAAACAAAATAATGTTTAGAGTTAAACAACACTTTCAACAATATCATGGCGTTCAGTTTTATCAGTGGAGGAAACTGGAACACCAGGAGAAAACCACTGACATGATAGTAGTAATTGACAAACTTTATAACAAAATGTTTATCGATTAAGCCTCGTCATGAGCGGGATTTGAACTCACAACGTTAGTGGTGATAGTCACTGATTTCACAGGTAGTTGTAAATCCAACTATCATACGATCACGTACAACATATATTTAATTAATACAAAAAGAAAAACCAAGGTTATCAGAGCATACACGCAAAAATATTATTATTCACTGATATGTTGGAGCATTGGTAAAATGCATACGCTATATTTCTTACATCAGTCCTTTTTTTAAATAAGGTTTTGGTTTTGAGGTGTTTATAGTCTCTTGCTATTGTATCTGGAGTTTTGTATTATTATTTTTTTTTTTAATACATACAGTTTATTGTACAAACTCCTGATTTACAATAACCTAAGCAGTCCAGGGTAGCTCACTTAGAGCCCCTGATTGCTTACAAACTCATTTGTACAGGGAAAAAACAAATGAGCATATTATATTTAAATATTTAATACTAATAGGTTATTATACAGTGCTATGTTCAATATGGAAATATATTGTACGAGTCTGTATTGTATTGATAACCCGTATACGGATATTCAATTCAATACGGACGAGTACTATATATTTCCATATTGTACATAACACTGTATAATGACCTATTTATTATACAGCTGAAATGATCAATACTATAACAACAATTTTATGTTTATCTTTTAATACAGTCTAAATAGAACAACTGCACAACAGTATTTCGTCAGGAAAATGTTCTGTATCAATACAGATCTCGTTATCTCTAAAAATGAATTAAAAACAGCAAAATAATTGATCAACAATTATTCAAGACAACTTTCTTTTTTTTTCATTTAACATTTTCCGGTTTGTTTTGTTTACTAACAGACGACAAAAATCAACGAGTTACTTCCCTTACATAATGTACAATACGAAAAAAATACGAACTTATCGGGACGTCCAATACGGAAAAAATACGGCTTCCGGTTGTACAATACGGGAAAAATAGTATGCGTTCACATGTCTTAAATGGGTGTTTTTGATTTGATTAAAATTATAGCTGTATAATGAATACAGTTTATTGTACAAACTCTTGACTTACAATAACCTATTTAGCCCAGGGTAGCTCACCTAGAGACCCTGATTGCTTACACACTCATTTGTACAGGGAAAAAACAATTGAGCATATTATATTTAAAAAAAAGACTTCCTTTATTTATGTTTTTTGCAACATACACACATGTTTTGAAAAATGAACTATTTAACACTGCATAAATTATTTACACAAGATGACATCCATACACTCACACAAAAAAAATAAAAAAAAAAAATAAATAAAATAAATTTTCATAATTAATTTTTACCTAAATGCCCTCTATCTATATGATTATACAATACGTATTTTTTTACCCCCCCTCCTAATATTTAAAAAAACACCGAACTGATTAAACAAAATATTCGCCCTCTTATGTTGACCTACTTTTCATTGTTGTACCTGTTAGTGTATGCTTTATAGCCCACGTGCCACTTGCGATTCATGTTGGTCAATCAATACTTATAAATCTGAACTTTAAAGTGTGTATTTAATTTGTGTTATTTATTGCATTTTCAAAAATTCGTACAATTTTGGAAAAAAATAGATACCACTATTACGACTTTCAACAAGATGCTGGATATTGGTGACCGTTCCAGAGGATCAACACACAGAGAGTAAAAGATCATCTATGCGTGGAGGATATGGGGTTACTCCCTTCTCGGATTAATATCTCTATTATAGATTTCATCGAAAAGACAGGCGCTTTGTAGCCGCTGTGAAATGTTAAGTTGTTTGTCGTTACCTAATTATCTATGTTTTTCCACGGACAGTAAAAGGCGTTGCCCTGATAGTTCTGTCGTGACCTCAATTTTTTATTTTTCTTAGATATTGCTGAACTTAGTCTCGTCTTGACTATTTCCCGTTGGACGTTAAGTAATCAACCAACTGATCATCAGTCGGGCATAGCAACCCTTCTGCTGAACCCCTGGGTAAGTTTTGTAATTGTTACACTTTGAATGAATATAATCCAACCAAAACGATGCATTACCACAATTGATTAACTATGTGTTCTATTTGATAAATTTGCGTACTATCAAACACGTACTATCAAATATAAATTGCGTACTATTAAATATACATTGCGTATTGTGTACTATTAAATATACATTGCGTACTATTACATACAAACACGTACCATTAAATATAAATTGCGTATCATTAAATATTAAACTTACATTGCGCACTATTCAAGATACATTTCTTACCATTAAATATAAACTACGTACTATCTGATATATTAAATAAAGGCAAACCGTCACCAGACGAGCAGAAAATGTCTGTCAAATTACAATTACCAATACATGATGTCACTGGATGCCACTGTGATCTCCCTAATGTATTTATGCAGAGGCAAACATTTTTCTGAATATACAAAATATTTTAATATTTTATCAGACAAATAATTGATTGATTGCTATTTAACGTCAAGTTAGAAAGAACCGCATCGGACTAGTGTGCTCGCCTCAACTGCGGTTGATTGTGGTTTCGAGCACCGATCTGATACAAACATCGCCTTAAGTGCGGTAGATTGTAGGTCCGGGCACCGATCTAATAAAAACATCGCCTTAAGTGCGGTAGAGTGTAGGTCCGAGCACCGATCTGATAAAAACAAAGACTATAGAATTGGTACATTTTGTATTTGCTACTTCTCCGTTACTGATCACTTGACGTTAAGCACAGCGATTTCATATGATGACGGTAAACAAATTACATGAGCTGAACCCTCAAAATAAGTTGTTGTCGGTGTCTATGTACAGCAACAGTTTCGGTTTCAACAATTAAATGCAACCATCACACCCCATAAACAGCTCTATGTTCATTCATTCGTTGTATGTCCTTCTTCGATTTACTGTTTCTGTTTAAGCCATTGGTATCTTCAAACTTTTCTTGCACGCGTTTTTAAAGAAAAGGCAGCATGTCAAATAAATATAATAAACTTTCCAAAATACTATGGTTGCATTGTTAAAAATGTACAGCAATGCCATGTAAATACATGTTAATATTTGTTACCGGTGTTAAAGGAAATGTTGATATATCTTGTTTGTTTGTTTGATGGTGTTTAACGCCACTTTCAACAATATTTCAGTTATATCGTGGCGGTCAGTTTTATTGGTGGAGGAAATGGTAGTACCAGGAGAAAAATACCGACCTGTCGCAAGTCACTGACAACTTTATCACATTTTGTTGTACACCTCGCCCTGATCGAGATTTGAACTCACAACATCAGTGCTGATAGGCACTGATTGCATAGGTAGTTGTAAATCCAACTACCATACGATCACGGCCACGACGGCCCCTGTTGATATATAGCATAATTAATTATACTTGCAAAGTAAATCAAATGTCTAATTTCCATTGGTCGAATAGTACACAGGTATTGACATTCATGTATATTGTTCACGTGGTATGGACCTTTCTGATCAGGAAACCACTCTGATAAGTCTTTCGTCACATCCATGACGTCAACAGATTCTGATCGTTTATTTACACAACCTGAAAACATATGTTAAAGAATCTTACAGATTAATCTAAATTATGTCGATAACAAGCTTTAAGGAAGCATACAATCTGCTGGCAGCATGAAACAATTATAATATAATATTCCCTCTCTCCTGCTATGACACTCCCTTTATTATAGACTGACCTTATTAATTATGACTTCATGAGAGGTGGAGATTTCTTGACCGGGGGTACAGCTGCATCAAAACGAGCGATTTGTTCGACGTCACAGCTGTATCCATATCAATCGTGTTTTACGTCATCGGAATGACAAGTTTAGTCTTCAATCATTTAATTTTACTGAAGGAAGTTTTGTCGTCAATATAGTTTCATGTAAAAACATATTCGTCACATATATGTCCTTTTATGTTCGGCTGTCCGTTTTCCAATTTATTTCCCATCTTTTCAAATTGATTTTTATTATTGAATTTGTTTGTTCGGTGGCGCTGTTTTGGATTTCCAACTGGGAGATGAATTTTATACAACAAATAATATCAACACTACAAAATACCCAAAGGTAGCGTTTATATACAGAGGTAAAAAGTATCGGTCAACTGCAGGTTACGATCTGTTTCACAATCATTTTAGCGTATGAGTAATACTCATTATTGAAGAAGTTACTGTGACTGTACGTGAAGTGCAAAACATCAATACAAACGATGTTCCTTTACCTTAATGTGTGTAGAAGTGTTCATTTACATCTATATCCTTTCTTACTAGATATAATTACAAACGGCATTGTACATTACCGAATTAAAAAAACCCATCTTGTTTAAACACATACCAATAAACGATGTCCAATCAGACAAAATAACCGTTGACTTAGTCCATGCCGGAAGTCGTTTCCGGTAGCGATGATATTTCTCAAATATGTCATCTGTAGAGAGTAATCTACATGAATTGTATGCCACATCCCATGTTGCTGAAAATAAAGTAATTAAAATACTACATTTGTGCATACACCATTTCAGATACTAGTGCATTGTGGGATTTGTGCATGGATACTCCAAAATAATGTTTTTGCTTTTATTTTATTGGCTAATGATAAAAACCTTTCAAAATAGAATTGTACAGGGTCATTGCAAGTTTCAGTGTACTTCCGGTGCAAATTCCGTTTTAAAATAGAGAATTGACAACAAATCAGATCATACCTTATTTAACACTATATCAGACAAAAATATACAATAATATCGTTTTATAGAGAGTAATACGAGTTTGTGTTGACATTAGAAATCAATATTCAACGAGGTCATGGGCCAATTATTACAGTATCTGAATGTCAAAGAGACGACACCGATAGAATTATGTATTTAAAATCAGTGTAATTGTAGTTAGTATACATTTTCTATATAAAAAGAAATTCAAATAATATTTGGACTATTTTGACACACAAGAATCTTAATTAATAGTTCAAATAACTATTGTTCCTAATGGCATAGTCTCCCTAAGGAAATTAGTCTTTTAACAGCACAATTATGCCGGCACTTATTTTACAATGTATACATTTAAACCCGAAATATACGAATATTTGCTTACCAGACGATATGATTGCTGTTGTTGAAGCATAATAGTATGGCTCACTCTTGGAGACCTTTGGATAAATATTTAATGACTGAAATTTGTTAGAATTATTGTTCTAACAACAAGTTTGTCATTGATCTTGTTTCTTAATATTAATAAGTTCTATTTTTGTCATTTTAAAAGCTATATTTCCTATGCTGACTTCGGTGGAAAAAATAGTTAATCTCTGGTTATTCGGACAATACCAAGGTTGTTGCCAAATGTGTGCCCCCTCCAACCCGCGCCCCCCGTCCCCCCAAAAAAAACATTTATTTTACACCGCTTCGAGTGGGGGAATCGTTCATGTCTCGGGGGATATAAACTTGATATTTTCCTCATAGGAAGTGAATAGGCATATTTTGAAATTTCTATTATGTCTATTATGTATCTATATTTATAGTGGAGGAAAAATCAAGTAAAATCGAAAATTTAATTGACCGGAATACCTCACGGCTACTTTTGGTCTTATTTAAAAGATATTACCGAGGTGCTTCGATGAAGCCCTGTCGTAGAAATCCACTATGGTGCAGTTTTTGCAATATTGGGGTTAAAGGTCATTTGTGGAAAATGTCGAAAATCGCAATTTTTTTTATATAATGGATATTTTCCTTGAAAACAGTTTACTATTACAATTAAAAAATGCTGGCATTATGTAGAGTGTTATGTTTTTGATCAAATAATTTCTTTTTTGTTTGAAAATATCTGGTAAAGGTTACTGATATATGCCCTTGCCGTCGGGAAGTACAACAAATGTATTTTTAAAATTTGTGCATCAAAATTGAAAAAGAAAATACAGAAATTACAAATGGAGCTTAATCATAGAAAAATATAGTATATGAAGATATTTTCTGGAAAGTTTCATAAAAATCTTACAAGAAATAACGGAGTGTATGAAGTCTAAACTCTACCACACCAACCTAAAAGTAGGACAAAAATTGATTTACTTTTAATAAAAGAGCATAACCACAATGGTAAAAACCATACTATGCCTTTTACAGAGGTCTCATGTTAGTTGAAAGCCCATCAACCGCGTCAAGGTTTGAGATCAATGGCAGGTTTCTTTTTTTTTCTTTCTTTTTTTCTTTTCTTTTTTATTTCTTTTTTTTTCAGTCAGGTATCTGCTTTAGATGTCGCTTGGACAATCCTCGTCGTTTCCCACATTTTCAGCTACCGACAATTGGTGTGACAGCTGATTTCTACATTCTTCATTTCCTTGACAACGCAGATGCTCGCACACGATAAATTTTGTTCAACGCAAACACAATTTTTGCTGCAGATGGACTTGCCTTTACACATACATACAAGATTTTGCAAGAAGTCAGACGTCATGGGTCCTTCAAAGTACTTTGGCATTAAGTATTTGTTCTCATTTCTCCATCCATACTCTAAAGGTGACCTAGGCGGTGGTTTAGCTTGGAATGCAACACGAAGTATGTGTTGTCTAAATGCTGCTTCAGATGGAGGAAGTTTGACAAGAGAGGAATCTTTTGACAAAGCTAATTTTACCCTGAGTTTATTTAGATCTCTGTGAACAGACCTTTTGTGTCATACAGATCTGACAGATTTCGACTGAGTGATTTCAAAACTTGTCTCCAACTCTGTAAATTTCAGTTCGGCTTTTAGATCGCTTGCAGCGTGAATAGCCTCAGACACAGTGATTGAACTACTGAATACTGTATTAGATTTGCCCTGTCCACGTTGCTTTTCAACAATAATGGCGCTTCCAAAATAGTTGAGTAACTTTTGCTGCAATTTTGAAGTTGTATATTTGCTAGCAATGTTTGGTGGGAGAAAGGAACATAACTTATCAAGCAAGAAAGGCATAGAAAATGCCTTTTTGTTAACAAAGAGATCATCTCGTATGCTATCTATGAATTGCTGAAAAGCATTTGCATGCTCAGACTCTTTTTCGACTGGTACAGTGTCTGATTTCATGCTTAAAAGGTAGTTCGCTATGCATGACGAGTGATACAATGCATCTTCCAAGAAATTGTCAACTGACTGAATTAAACTAACCATATCGAAATCGGACTTGTTATTCGCAGTATGGTGTATGTTTTCGACTCGATCTTTAGATTCGACGCGCTTTAAATTCCTATCTTTTTTGTAACTTTTCTGTTTACAAAATATGCATTGAGACCAATCAAATGGAGCAGTCATTGAGCGGGTCTTTACACAAATAGATTATGACTGTTCTCACCGAGCCACAGGCAGAAGTATTCATTTGTGCTTCAACTGGTTCAAATGTTTCTAAATTTATTTTGCTTGTGTAGCTTTCATAGCAGGATTTATGATACTGTATCCTATCAGTTGGAATCAATTCAAGTGAATCAAATTCGTCATGAAGACGGCGATGGACATCATCTTTCCTCAAGCCAACAGCTTTAAATAAGGTACATTTCCCCTTTTCGCTTGCCTTAGATAGAGTATCATCGCAAGAGATCTGACAAATTATGCATAATTCCCAACTGCTGACCGCTCGACTCTTTTTCGATAGTGAGTGAGCAAACTTTACGGGACTACACATTTCCAAGAACGAATCAGATATAGTCTGATTGGCAATAAGTGACAAATTAAAATGACCACATCGGTATAAAAACTGGTACAAAACAATCTTAAATTCAACACAAAACAAAATTAAGGTATATCATAAAACAAGTTTAAACAACAATATCAAACTTCAAGTGTTCAGGACTATATATACAGGACGAAACTTTTTCCGGAACATTTCATGTCTATTTCGATCGGTACTAAAATGCTAACTAAACCGCCAAAACAAAAAAGTAAAACCCACTTAAAAAACCATACATTTTAAAAAAAAGGAACTTGCACAAAACACTTTTAAACTCAACAATGAACAATGATTTATGTATTTCATAAACGTATTCTAACGATAATGTCAAAACTTCAAGACTTCACGACATGAATAAGGGTGAAATTAATACAGAGGAAAGTAACGAGAACGAAAACGTTCATAATTTAATGAGTCAGTGGTTTCGAAAAAATGCTGTTTTAAGGTTAAATTTGTACCTCTTTGAGTGATTTGTAATTATAGAGTGTGAAAGAACTGATAGATATACAAATGTATTCCCCAAAACACTATCTACGCGTAATTCAGTAAATTATATTCACAATGACAGGTACTGCAATCGGAAAAAGCTTTCACATTCTTCCGAGAAATGGTCAATAATTATTTAGCTATCCGTTAGATGCTAAATCTTCTATGCTAAAAAGTTTGCTTGTTCTTTGAAAATTCTGGCAATACCTTTTGTGTGTCAACAATTTACTTTGTTTAATATTCTTACAGCCTTTTTGTAATTGAAGTTGTAATTTGAAAAATCTACGAAATTTCACTTTCAAGAGCTCTAACAAAAAAATGCACCATGGGAAAATTCTACGACAGGGCTTAAATGATAATATAATGTATACCTAATCATTTTGCAAAATATCAGCCGTGAGGTATGTCGGTCCATTAAACTCGGAAAGTACGCGTCTTTTTCTAGAATCGTTCCCGTACTATTAGTGATTGAAAGGAAAAGGAAGTATTTATTATTTGTATCAATTAATTATAAAGTAACAATAGGATTCAAGTATATCAATTGGTGTTTAACTAAGTACGTGGATGTTGACAGCGGATATATGCACTCATCATATATGAACAAAATATATACCTTCTATCTTTTGCGGAAATTATAGCGCCAATAATACCAGTATTCATTAAGGTGCACCATTCATCAGTTGTTGCTCAAAACCTACATTGTTTCTTTAAAACAATGCAGGGAATCGTGTATCGTTTGAAGATTATAAGTCTATTTTCTAGGGACAATAGTCGTTGTAACTATTAACTACGATTCACAATTTGATTTTCATGCGACAAAATAATCATTTTATCTGTATTTAATTTTATATAGAAAATATATTCTATGATATGTATCACTGATAAAACGTAGGAATTATATACAAACACACTATAGCATGTTTCACGTGACAATCGAAGTTCCTACTACTACTACATGTATGCTGATATATTTACATGTGTATTGATTAGCATCACATTTATCCATAGTGAATTAAGTACATCTATAGCGTATTGCAGTGTTGCATGATCACTAAACTGTTGAGTAAAATTTTTAGAAGATAAACACTGAAGTGCAGCATCTCTGCAACTAACATATACACATCTTCGTTATGTGTTCATTACGCCTACAATGTTTGCACGAGTTACATCTAATAGAAACCGCACAGCATTTACCGTAAAACAAAAATTTAGAGAAAATAACGAAGGTTCAACATCTATTTTTTTTTCAAAGCTTGAGAGGAAAAGGGTGATTGCGGCTCAAACAGTATGTTCCATTTTTGCAGACTGAAGACGGAATGATCAACAATGATAAAAAAAAATCCCTCTCATTAAGCTCCAGCATTTATTGCCATATAGTACATTTTTAGAATACGGCTGCTTAAGTAGAAGATATTTCCACTGTATAAGATTATCTCTTATTTATATAATGTATATGTATCAGTCAAATTTACAATGATGATAATGACACAAACAAGAATATACAAAAAAAAATGAAATTGCATTAAAAGCAAAAAATATGACATCCACACATAGGTTCAAAAATAAAATCTCTGAAATCTGCTTGGTATTTCATGAGAGAAATCATTAAAAAGGGAACTGTTTACCCTTCAGGAGCACTTGTTGCTCTATCTTTGGTCATCTGTGTGGTGTTTGGCATATTATTATTGTTTGTCCTTATGCATTTGGCCATTGTATTTTCTGTCTTTCGTCGATTTACGGCTTCTGATTACCCCTTTTGTATCTTCAAGCTTTTTCTAAACAATATCAAACTGTATGCCATACCTTTGCTTTGTACGGTACTGTGTATTATCCTATCATTATATAAGACCACCAACAATAAAACATGTACGTTCATTTTAATTACAATCAAATGAGGAAATGAGAAAATAGAGCAGATATATACAATTATAAGTATTTATTCTGGAATGGGTGCCTTCATTTACATGTACTACACAAATATGATTTGTACGATGTTGCATTTATTTTACGACCTATGATTGGATACAATCATTCCTAAAAATAACGATAGAAGGCGGAGTCATATATGGAAATCTAGGGAATACAATTAATACGCTTTACTGGCCAGTGGAAAATTCCATTACCTGGTGACTGCAGCATTGTGTAATCTATTATTGCATAAATTGACCTTGACGCTGTCCGAAATAAAGAAATATTGTAATCGATAACTGAGACGACGTATGCCAAGTGTATTGACCAGGCTCACTATATATATGTGTGTGTATTTTGATTTAGTATAATTAAACACAACTGGAAGAAAGATGATGATTTATATTTTCTTCTAAAATAACACAGTAAACAAAATCTTCTTGAGAAACAATAAAAAAGGGCTACGAAACGATGCAGACGGAAAATTACAGAAGGTCAGTGGGCGGTGCTAAATTTTGTCTAGTGACCATCACGTCTTTAGACTTAGAACTTTTAAGAAAGTCCGTCAAACATAGTTCGTGGAAAAAACCTAGTTACTGTTTCAAGCTATAGACCAGCAACATCGCACAAAAGCTCCCATGACCGACTATGATTATTTAGACGGTCAGTAAATTGTTGAAGGGTGAGCGCTGTAGCTTGCATGTCATACCGTCCTATGTATATTAAATATATAAAGAACCCTGTAATGTTCTCACTATTTACTGTTGTTTTGGGTGAGTGTGGGAACGTATTAACTGGTAGAATATATTTTGGCTTTCAGGAATGGTGTCTAATACTACATTGGTGTCAATTTATGAGTGTTCCATTTGGTCTTGAAATATATAAAAAAAAAACAGATGCTCGCGTAGAACAGTAAACCGACATTTAAGCTGCAGTCTTGATAAACCAAGAGCATTGGAACATTCAGCTTTTATAATGAACAAGAATGTTATGAACTTTTATCATGTTATGGTGATACATTTTATTTTAGTTGTAAATCAACAAGGAATACAAAATTCAAATGCAGTATTATTGTCTATTATTATGCTTCGTGCAAGTTTCTGTAGTGATATTTGGTACTGTAATACTTTGACATATTACCTGGGTAATAATTTGGCATATTTCCTGGACAATTAGACACTCAGTATAATAATGATATTAATGTGGTATTGTCCAGGTAATATGTTGGCATATTACCTAGAAGGGTCGGGTAATATGTCTCTCAGACATGGGTAATATTTTGGCATATTATCTGGACAAGACCACATTATTATATAAATAGAAAAAAATAAGATTGTACATGTCTAATTTAGTGCACATGACACGTTCCTGGAATAACCTTCATCGGGTACACTCAAAGCCAAAATATTGGAAAGTGCAAGAAAACCAAAGTGAATAAGCATGATAGCTAAAATGGGCTAATGTTACCAGTGTCTGAAGGAGGAGAACATGTGTATAAATAATAATTACAGTATCTAGGAACTGTCAATTTTACAGAATGATATGTATTAAAAACGATGTCATTGTTAAAGCACTAGTTGGATGATACCCACGAAGACTAAAATATAAATAAATTTAACAATGTCATAATTAAGAAATAAATCATAGAAGTCAGAATGTGTTTTTAGTTTTAACATGGATTGGCGGATATTAGTATGCTATCCCAAGCCAAGGACGAAAGAAGGACGTCATGTTAGAATACAGTTTAAGACAGTATGACTTGCGGTTTAACAATACTCGCGGATTCACCCTAACAGGTTTTAGTGTATGAACCAGGATATGACTTTAGCTCATTATAATTCCTTTCGCTATGTTATTGTACAATTGTTGTTTGTGTTCTTTCAACTTTCCTTGGTTATATTATCGCTTAGCTGCATCTATCACTTTTATCCCTGAACTTGTGCAAGTCACATCATCAAATATTGTCAATTGCTTATCTTATCTCATAATATGACAATTACAAAATGCCACACCGTAAGATGAAAAGCTTCCAGGTACCAAAGGGGTAAGCAGAAGCTGTATGTAAAAGCAGAACTGAAAATTCAATGGCCAACAGAAAGAGAACAAGACCAACAACGATCTGAAAACCATTACACAGAATATTACAGATTGAGCAATAAAATCTTAAAAACAGAAGAAATTTCGAAACCAATAATTAACGCACACATATAAGAGTTGTGTATATAAAGTAAGCATTACTAGCCATTCAAGGGCCGTCGTGTCGGTGATCGTATGTTATTTGGATTTACAACTACCCATGCAATCAGTTTCTATCACCACTGATATTGTGAGTTCGGGTCTCTATCACGGCGAGGTGTACAACTTTATGTGATACACTTTGCTAGTGACTTTTTCCGGGTCCTCTGGTTTCATCCACCAATAAAACTGATCGCCACGATATAGCTGAAATATTGTTGAAAGTAGCGCTAAACACCATCAAACAAACAAACAAACTAGTGATTCAGCTTGACAGTATCAATGTTACATAACATTCATCAAAGATACTACTGTGTATGCCTGTGGGCAATGGCTACATGGATTGGAAATATTTATCTTGCAATAGGCATTAATTTACACTCCATTAACACGTTACTCTTCATGTTTGTGTCTAATAATAAGCAGGAACTGCCCAACCTTCGCGAGCACATGTTCACTCCCGGTTTATTGGTTTGGGTCTTTTTCATCATATGTTGTGTGTGTGTGGGTTTTTTTTCTCTTCGTCTTATGTCGTGTGTGTCCTAACTTTCACGTACATGTATATAATTAGTGAAACAATTACAATTTAAAGATAAACTACATCATTTATTGTACTATAATGAACGTCTGCGTGCATCATTGTCACTAGCTCCATCACTGGTGTGTATATCAACCGGTATTGTCATTCGTCTTATTCGTCTATGGAAATATCTACAATGTCAATAATTTAAATGTAATTAAGAGAATTAACAATAAATGTACAACTTTGTGGGCGGCAGGTATTTGTTTTAAATCTTAATATGTACTTGTGTTACATTAACCTCTGCTAGAGAGTACCTAGTAATAATGAAGGAATGTGATATTTAAAGCCTATTAGTGCAATACATGAATCGGTTACACAAAATATGAATGCATTGTTTTATGTTGTGATCATCGTGAAATGGTCATCACCATATTTTCTATCAACTTAATTTCAGATATACATTCAGATAACAATTACCACTAATTGATAATTTATACAATAAAATGAAAAAACACAATCCCTCACACTATCGCTCGCCAAATTATTGAAGCAGAGACGAAATCGATACTCTTAGCAAACATACATGACCACCCAATTTCATTAAAACTTACAATTCAATTGCTGCAAAAATTGCTAGTAAAAGACATCCAAATAATACCAAATACACTGTTAGGATATCACTCCGATCTGAAATAAAATGCAACAAATTATAAGAATGTATAGTTGGTGTGTGGGTGCTTTACGTCACTTGTATAGCAATGTTTAAAATTTACGTCATGTAGTTATTAGCAAAATTTTATACAAGTAATTACCAAATCCTTTCATAATTTATTATTAATAATCCCAAATGTAAAGCCAAAAACAAAAACAAAAAAACAAAAAAACAAAAACAAACAAAACAAAACAAAAAACCAAACAAAAAAAAAACAAGAACGAATGAGAAAAAAAAGATATAAATCGATGTCTGACAACTGGATGGTGTAATAAATGTAATGTCCAATTAACGCACTTCTTATTTTTAAAGAAAAAATCATTTCACTAAGAGTGGAGATGTTGACCCATAAAAGACGTTTAACCCAGCCACTTTTTATTGAAGTGTCTGTACAAATCCAGTACCGTAATGATGACATATCAATATGCCTACTGGGCCTTCCCTGTGTTAGATGCTTATATAGTTCTTCATGTTTTATCAGTTGAAGCACATTACAAAGAGTGTGCACTCCGCAGACGAAAAACTGTTTCATATTTCTATGCAAGGTGCTCGCGACGGCTGTACGGGACTCACACAGAGCTGTCTAGCGCGTCCTCAGATGACGAATAGGCAAGGAGTTGCCCTCTCGATAAGTGCTATACTACAAAATGTCTTATCAGGGACCGTAGTGGGGAACTTGCTGGGAGTGTGATATGCTTGCTACGCATTATAGACCTATATTTTCTGATTTTACAACAAGAGTAGCCATAGTAGCCGCTTAAAACCTTTTTGTTCGTCCCTCTCCAACTCTCAATACATTGGCAGTCGATATGTATTAATCTGATTTCCCCATATACCCCCCTCGTTTCTCTATAATTTTTAGTATTTGTTAAGCTTGTTCTCGTCGTGAATATGCATGAAATATTTTATCCTGGATGTTAAGCAACTAATAATCAATCCCGTGTTTTTACGAGGTTCCCGTGGGGTTAAGTTCTGGAAAAATGAACACAAAACACTGTTTCATGAACTAAGACAACAACCTACATGAAAAACTTTCATTAAGGACTGTGTCTACTGTTACGATGGAACTTGTAATAGTTGTCATGTCAGAACCCGTAACAGTATCTACAAGATATATGTATAAAGTCTATGAAAAGATTTAGTTTATGATCTATGGTGTCTAACGCCACTATCAACAATATTTAATTTATATCATGGCGGTCAGTTTTATTGATGGGGGGAACCGGAGTACCTGGAGAAAACCTCCCACCGGTCGCAAGTCACTGACAAACTTGATCACATAATGTTGTAAATTGTTGTAAATCTAACTACCATACTATGACGACCACGACGACTCTTCAATATTCCCGTTTTTCTTATCGGTTTTGTCAGGGGTTTCGGTTTAAATAGGATTCACTGTACAAATGTTTATTTAAATTATATTGAAAAATGTAATTCGCCAATTGACAATCAACTATCAAATAATAACATCCCGTAGTGGGGCAAATCAGGCTACCTCTAATTTATCCTCGATTGTCCAATCATATACGAGATACTAAATATAATAATTGTCTGACCCAATCGGACACCATCGGTTAGCCATCGATTTAAACTTTAACATTGTGATATTCAGAATAGAAACTGCTATCATGAAAGAAAACAAAATGAAGTTATATTTATTTGGTCAAATGAACAAGAGGTCGTTGGTGCAATCGGGTCAAAGTTCAGACTATTATTGGTCTTTGCTGTTTCTGAATTAAACATCCAGCCCTACATTGTAAAAGCGACTGTTTGATACGAAGTCAAGATAATGAATTCTAATGAAGCAACATAGTTCAACTCTCTGCTGGAGGTTATTGTCATGCGCCGGCAAAATGCATATACAATTCAACGTGTTTGTCTAGTACAAAAAAATCACCATCATCACAGTCGCTTTAAATTGAAGCTGTAAATTATTATACTCCGAGTACTCCGGTTTCTTATTTAAGCAAGTTGCACAAAAATTGCTGAGAACGATGCGAGAAAAACAAGCAAAAAAATCTAAAAGAAAGTTGGGTGCTTTAATATAGTACATTCCGTATTAAGCACTTTGCATTCGTGATTTATATTATTGCATTCCAATAATTTCAGTTAGCTTACCAGTTTCCTCCGACTCACATAGTAAATAATATTTTTCTGAACAATATACTATTTTGAACAAAAATGAATCTTTATTTATAGACTTCAGCGCCACAATACACCTTTTGCTGTCCTCATCTGCATAAAATGAAAATAGAAATTGAAAACATTGTTACGAAACATTTGAAATTTGTTGTTTGCATGACCGCATTATTTCTCTATGAGGGGCTTGGACCCTTAAAATTAGCTTACCCCGTCACATGTGACTGAAGTGCCTCTATCAAGCCAGGAAAGTGCGCGGACATGTATTTGTGTTATAAGGTTTCAATTTTTCCCCTTTGCACGATTTTCCTATTAGATTTTGGAAATGTTCCGACAGTGTTATTTCCTTCATTTTCATTACCTATAAGAATATGATTAATGAATAAAATGATTATGGAAAGCACATTTCAAATTACCACACCAATACTCACCTAGGTAATATATATCATGGTAAATACCCAATACATGTATATTATGCATAGTGTCGCAATATACCACATTTGATCGTAAGGTCTTTAGAGACGAGTAGAAAGGAGGGTGTTTTTAGTTAGTTTTTCTTGTCCAAATCAAGTAAATACATACTGAATATTAAATGTCAAAATCTGTATCACATGCCGTATCAACCCGAGAACCCTGTATCACCCCGAGGGGTGATATAGGTCGAGGGTTGATAGACATGTGATACAGATTTTGGCATGCAATGTTCATTATATCATATATTTCAACCATGCCTTTGATAATACATGTATTTAGATATTCACTATATTTTTATCTGAATAGAGTTACTTCCCCTTTCAAATTTATCAATTTTAAGATTTCTATCATATGTATTCAAATTGTTATATTTGTAAGTTTTGGTCCAATTCTAATATTTATATACATCCATAACAATTCCAAAAATTTGAAAAATCTATTGCAAAATTTTAATTTTCATGGTTAATTTTAATTTTTTGTAACCAAATCTTATCTACTGTAACACTTTTCAAATTTAAAGAGGTATCTATATTGGTGAGCATAAATGAGATATTATTAGATATTACAGTACATTATTAACTTCATTAAGAAACACGGTGGATATCCGTTGCGGATTTTTTCCGATCAAATCCGCGTCCCGTCGTTTCTTTTTGAACAAATAACGGATACTCGCGGCATTTCAGGAAATAAGTGAAACCAGCATCTCCCAAAAATGCAAAAACGTTTAAAATGTTGCTTGAATAATCAGAAAGAAAGTATTCCACGGAACTTTTCAATGCTTTGAGCGTAACATGGAATCAACTTGTTTATGATTTGTATCCATGTTTCATTGTTTCTAGCCGATTTAAACTCTCGTCAGGTCTTGAACTTCTGTCAATAAATATTTTCAAGACGAAAACTCTACGTCTAGATGAAACATGGTGAACTAAATTTATTTTTGATTGCTAAATATCCTGCTAAGGTGTATTTTAATGCCAAAGTAATGATGTACGAGTTCGTTTTGGTGACAAAACAGACGATGTATGTCTATTTGTCATGGCAACGGATTTTAATGATTCAGGATGCGGAATCTTTTGGATTTGTTGAAAATGTAACGGACACGATGAAGTTTATAAAGTTCTTTCTTTTTTCTTTTATCATTCATGTGCTATATTTAAGCGGGTTAGAAACTAGTACGTCATATTTAATTATAAACCGCTCCCTTGTTTTCCGTAAGATAAGTGTTTCAAATTAAAATATCATAGTTTCGAAAGTGACCTGAAGTCTTACCCTTAACTGGTCATGCATATATACAAATTCAATGTTGCTTATAATGATTTCCCTGCTAGGATTACATAATAAAAATACTTGAACAACTGCACAGTGGCGGAATCTGAACTGCTTCATTCACGATTTGCATCATATCTGGAATAAAACGTATTTAATCTGAAAATATCCGTTGCCGAAAAAATCTGAAAGATTCCTATTCCATGAAATTGGACAATTCTACCCGTTTTGAAAGAATCCGTTGCATTTCTGAAACCACTTATTGAAAAATTTCTTCATACTTTCATATTTTAAAGTTATAAAATTCTGTGTATTGTTTCCGATATGTATTCTGCTCCATATAAACGTATAACTTCTTCAACATTCATTCTACATTGTCTATTATTTTGGAAAAAGAAATCACGTTGTTTGTATTTCGAGCCTGACTAGCATCATTGTCTCTCTAAGAAATGTAACTTCCATTGTAATCAAAAGGACAAACCTGATCGATGTGTTCGGTTAAGATATTGCAGTGTTCCGTCAAATAATAAAATCAAACAGACTGTACCTCAGATGGTCCCCTTTTGTAGAATGTTCATCACTCCCTTGGAGGGACACGTCCATTTCTGCGACAAAAATCCGTTGCGTGAGCGAAAAGCAATAAGAAACGTAGATTTGAACGGAAAAAATCCGAAACGGATATCCACCGTGAGAAAGAGATGTACTTCGGAAAAAAATATCAATATAACGAAGAAGACCCCCATACGATATAGGGTATGCGATATAGGTCTAGGGGTGCGATATAGCCTAGGGTAAACGATATATGCTTGGGACAATCATTGATAATGCATATACAAAACACCTGTATTTTAATCTAAATATATGATATAAAACATTCTAATATGATGTCTATAAAACGGCACACACGATAGTAATAAGCAACTCTATATTTAGCGCAAGTGCAGTACACAACACATTTGGCTATTCCATGTGACTCCCGCTGTGAAATTATAGTGTAAACAAACAAAACACCGGCATATAGCGTATTTTTAAAGTCCTTAAAATAAAAATTCCCCCTCAGTTATAAATAAAAATTCTGTAACTAAGTATTTTTTTATCATTTGTTTTGAAAATTTACATTTAGGGATCCCCAGTACGCACACATACATGCCATTGATATGTGTCGGCCATGCATAACAAAATGCACTAACCTTGTTTTCCTACGACTACGTATACATTGATAACTAGACGGTGATGTAATTAAGTTACTGATATTTATGGCATTTTGAATTCTGCTACTCAAACAAGTAAAATTCTCACAAAATCTTAAAATAAATCAGTAACCAGCTTGTGTCAATCAGCGTCCCTTGTAAACAACGTCACAGGATGACGATATATTACAGAAGGCAAAGTCGATAGATGGTTGTCTTAAGTATTTTTTCCGGATTTTTTTTTCAATGTCAACAATACAAGCTTTTTTTCATTGGCATTTATTTTTTTTATTTCGTATCTAACAATAATTGTCGATTATTAACAACTGTTCAAGTGTTCGATATTATGTTTGACAACTCCGCTCCGCCATCTTGCTAGCGCTCGAAATGATGAACGAATGAACTCTGACTTTTTTTTAAATATTTTTACGCAGGAATTGTTCAATCGAATCTATGTTGGAAAATACACAATAAATATGTTTTTCATGTTAACATCCATATCTTTGTTTTAAAATATCTCGTTCAAATACAAATAATTCAAAATCAATTGAAAATTTCCGAAGGAGGTAAATGGAATAGCCACCAAATGCCGTGTGCATACAGTTCACGAATAGTTAAAAATTACCGAATTTGTCCTATTAGAATCGAAATAATTCATGGCAGGAATAGAGTTGTGCAAATTTACACATGTGCTGGGCCTTTATATTCTTAGATTTTACCACTCGCTATCGACTCGGGGTAAAATTAGAATATAAAAGCCCCCCAGCCCATGTGTAAATTTGCACAACTCTATGCCTGCCATGAATTATTTCCTAAATATTACTACAGTGTAAGTTGGAATATTCACAAATATTACTGATTTCAATCATTTGTAAGCGTGTCCTTTTGTCCCGTCCATGCAAAAGCATTTCTAACGCATTGTGCGAAACAGGTAATAAACAGGAATGAGGGATAATAAGAGATTATTACATGACATTTTCTATATTATGTTGATATGGATTAGGCACAGCCTACATGCGAGCATCGCATCTACGCATAGACATGTACATGTACAAATAATAGTTTTGGGTTCTTTTCTTCATTATTCTTGATTATTTTTCTTTGTTCTCCATTTCGACTTGCCCAGTTAATTCCATTGCAAAGGAAATTGTTTGGGCCGAGATATATCTGGGACGACTTATTTTTAGGGCCGAGATACATCGGGGACGACTTTAGGGGCGAAACAAGAAGGTCTAACGATTGTCCATTTTTTTAATAAATTAATCGTTTCGTGCAAAGAAGCTGGACGGGTTCCTTTCTGAATTGTTTTTTGTTATTTTTAAACTGGATAGTTATTTTCTATTCAAATTAATAGGCTATTTCCGGTGATTCACTCCGATTGTTCATTCTATGCTGAAACTTAGAATCCACTTCCGGTTCGTATTGATCGTATATATTGATTCATCTCCTTACACGCATGTTGCTGTTCAGCTCGCATCTTGTGATGCGAGCTATTATCTTTGAGACAACTGCGCAGATACCGGAAGATGAATTCGGGGGCAAGTACGAACCGTATTTTTCCTGAGGGGCAAATAGCCAACACTGACTTTTAGCTATTATTGGACATGCAAAAACGAACATATTGCAACAAAATATGTGATACCATTTATTCTGATGCCTATATTGTACAGCAAATACAAAATATAGCAGGATAAAAGTTGTTATCCTCGCTTAAAAATTATAACAATTTTTGATTGGTTAAAACCCCAGTCATGAAAAACCCATATTCCCGGGTTTTGCTAGGCCATATTACCGGGTGTAATTAGCCATTTAACCAATCAAATGTTATTATAATTTTCAAAACGGGGATAATATGACGTCAAAGCTCGTGACGTTACGCTCAAAAATCAAATTTTGTTAATTTTGGCTATATATTGAATAGAACACTTAATTTGATCAACTGTAGGGTACTAAGGTAGTACCTACACCTGGTAAAAAACACTCGAAACTTTCATATTCGTTACTTATTATTTCCAAAAACAAAGAAAACGTCACTTTTACGTGGCCCGTCGGGGTCCAAAATGTCTTATTTTTGACTATAGCCTGGGATAAAATCGTTATTTACGTTCATATCCGTAGATATGGAGATTTTAACACCCATCATTTGCCTGTACACCATTCGGCTGCACCTCAGTATGTACTTGGCTACTTCAGGATGTTAAAATCTCCATTTCTACGGATAGGAACGTAAATAACTAAATACTATGCATTGCTCTTTTAATAATATTGTTCCAATAAAAAGATATATGTATAATATCGAAAATACATACACTGTAAAGGGTTTGACAGTTTTAACAAAGTCACATGAAACATGTGTACACTTGGTGTAATACCTACATGTTGTCATGTCCTCTGTTTCTGATGGAATATATAAAGATCTGAAATACCCAATCCAAATTGCCGTAGTTACATTTTCTAATAGAACTGTTGGTAACGTTGTGTTTCTGTTGAAGCACATGTTTGAAGCGTTGTACCAGGCAGTTTTTATTAATCTAGAACCCATACCTGTAACTGAGCAATGGAACAAAAATCAAAATTGTAAATATCATTAATAAGACTAAGGTTCTCCTCCCTCAGGCATGATGACATTTGTCAATTTTTGTTATCCTGCTTAGGCCCTTATGTTTATTAGGTGCCAAAGACTTTTAAATTATTTGGCTTTCCTATCTTTTAATTGTGAACTTACATGTACATGATAAAGGTTATTCCAGAAGCACGCCGTGCTATTGTTCCGACAGTGTGGTATTGGTTAGTTTTCATTTTATTTAAAATTATGGGATATTCTAACATGACCTCACTCTTTCCCTTTGTTAAAAAAAAACCCAGAATTATTTCTTCGTATTATCTCATTAGCACATGCGCCGATGAATGTGACTGACGTTTCCATTGGCAGCATACATTGTAACCCGAATAATGGCGATAGAGGGCGCAGTATTATTCGAGTTACATAAATTGTGTGCGACATTTTCCGCAAGCGTATGTATAAATTACCGTCGTCCAATCAAAGCATACCACCGTATTTGTACTCTTAGACATATCAGAATCGAAATAAATCATGGAAGCCAAAATGTGCTTTGAGTTTTAACATGGATTGGCAGATATCAGTAAATTGTATCCCTCGCTTCTGGCTCGTGATAAAATACTAATATCCGCCAATCCATGTTAAAACTCCCAACACATTCTGGCTTCCATGATTTATTTCTTATTCATATTGGACATTAAGCTAAAATATATACACTATACGTACATTGTCGGAAGAAATAAGATTAATTTGTGGGAGTTTTAGAAACATGTGGAAAATCTAGCCTTTGGTCAGCTTGTCTAGCCTGTTTCGCAGCGGGTGCAAATTAATTGTATATTTAACGACAATGTAAGTATATTTTGTTTATCCTGCTATATAAAATATTTTCGAAAGCAACTGCCAAATTATCTGAATATAGCTGAAACAAGCGTCGTTCTAATCGTTTTTAATGGCGTCATTTTACCGCCAGTGCTTATACTACTACCGTTTCTTTCTGTCGCTCTACATGAATCAAGTACCATAAATGCTTTCATTAAATAAACAAATGCGGTACATGTTTTGTGTTATACTTACCATGGTTATTATTGCAGCGAACATTTTCTTTGCTATCGCAGCTAATAATGTTGTGTGTTGATAAGCACTGGAATGGAGATCTTTTAAGCGAATATGACGTTTGAAAAGTATTTTCCCACATCATACCTGAAATATATAAAAATAAGGTTAGGGTTATGGTGTGTATCATATGGTATGTAGCAAGACATTCAACAATATCTTGGAGGTCATTTTTATTTGTGGAGGAAACTGGAGTACCCGGAGAAAACCACCGACCTGCTGTAAGTCACTGGCAAATCATATCACAAACTGCTATTTCGATTAAACGGTCTTGCCATGAACGGCATACGAACTCACAACATTAGTGGTGATAGGCGCTGATTACATTGGTAGTTACAAATCCAACTACCATCCGATCACAATATTTAGAGAACAAAATATATTTTATTAATGCAAAAAGAAAAAAACAATTTTATCAGGGCATACCGACAAACACATGACGAGATGACTGGTCACTAATACGTTGGGGTATTGGTAAACTGTATACGTTATATTTCTGACATCAGTCATTTTTGTAGAAATAGGGTTATGTTTTGGGGTTTTTATAGACTCTTCCAGTAATAGTACTATTACATCGAAATGCTTTGTGTTATGTATTACAATTATCATTTTGATTCTTAATAGGATACATATTTTGAATAATTAGATGCCAGTTTTACAACTTTCATCAAGCATGGTGGCTATCGGTGACTGTTCCAGTGAATCAACATAAATTACCACACATTATTAAATATGCGTGTGTACTGTCAAATACAAAAACGTACTGTTAAATGTACATTGCGTACTATTAAATATATTTTGCGCATTATTTTATATACATTGTGTACTATTAAATATAAATTGCGTACTATAGAAAATACATTGCGTACTATTCAAGATACATTTCTTACTCTTAAAGATAAATTACGTACTATCTGTTATATTGAATAAAGGCAAACCGTTACCAGACGAGCAGAAAATGTCTGTCAAATTACAATTACCAATACATGATGTCTCTGACTTCCACTCAGAACTCTCTAATGCATTTATGCAGATACAAACATTTCTATGAACATTAAAATAAATATATTTTGTATTTAATTTTAAAATTTCATCAGACTAATAATTGATTGATTGTTTTTTAACGTCAAGTGAGTAAGAACCGTGCCGATGAAGTAATGACTAGTGTGCTCACTTCAAGTGCGGCGAATTGTGGGTTTGGACACCGTTCTGGTAATCCAAAGACTATAAAGTTGGTATTTTTTACTTCTCCATTAAGCACACATCACTAAGGTGTAAGAGGAAAGACTGGTTGGCACGGATAATGTGTCCGAGTGGAGGGACCTGTCCGCCCGCGGATTGTTGTTTCAGTGAGTTAGCACTATAAAAATCCAACTCCGATTTTGCTAAAATATTGTCCGTTTGGCGTTAAACGATAATCAGCCAGTATTTTCACTTTACACATGACGAAAACAAATATGAAAATAATATACCATGTAAAGAAAGAGTTGTAATATGATTAGCCTATGGGCTTATATTTAGAGTAACGCCGACAAAAACAGGATATGATTAATCGGATCGGGAAAATCGGTTATTGAAATTGCATTGAAATGGGCTGCTAACCGTCACCCCTAACAAAAATGCTCATTAGGAACTACTGAAAATTACTCTTTACCTGCAAGAAGTGTGATATTCTTAATACACGAGTCACTCGTTTAACTTCCATTTGAAGAGTAATTGCTTTATTCATCCCGCACGATTTCATTCTCCGTCCGAAAGCCAATACCATTTAGGTTCACCTTATGTTAGCTATATGATGTACCATCTATTTACATTTTCTCGTCATGAAAATATCTCAAATACTTTTCACTTGACGTGTAGTACAGCGAATTCATATGATGACGGTATACAAATTACGTGAGCTGAACTCTCAATCTACGTTGTTGTCGGTGTCTAATTACAGCATAAGTTTCCGTTCCAACAATTAAATGCCCACATCACATCCCATAAAATACCATATTTTCATTCATTCTTTGTCTGTTGGTACTGGTTCTGTTTACCCCTTTGGCATCTTCAAACTTTTCTTGCACTCGATTATAAAGAAAAAGGCAGCATGTCAAATGAATATAAAAATGCTCCAAACTACTATTGCTGCAGTGTTAAAAAGCACAGCAATAGTATGTAAATACATTTTTATATTTGTTACGGACGTCAAAGAAAATATTGATATATAACAGAAGTAAGAAGAGTTTGAAGATACCAAAGAGGTAATCAGAATCCGTATATCGAAGAACAGACAACACAATGGCCAAAAGAAAAAGTACTAAAGGACAAACAACGATCTACAAAACATACACATAAAACTAAAGATATAGTTACACTGACCTCACTAAAAACTGGGGTTGAACTCAGGTGCTCCGGAAGGGTAGGCAATTCCTGATCCACTAGTGGCACCCGTAGTGGTAATCTAGTTACAAACCAGTTGATAAGTCATGAATGCAGAAAGGACCGGGAAGTGTTTAAGACTAGTGAAACATACCCGTGGTCATTTGTGACACAGATCTTCCATAGCGGTCAACCAAGTCGTGGTGACGACCGTAACACTTTATAAGTGATGACTTTAACTTAACTAAGAGAACTTGGTTCAGTAGCTTCCTTGTTATCAGCAACTCTCTATCAAGGAAATCGTGATAGGAACCACAAGCTCTGGAATATCTTATCAACTGAGATATATACACTGCACATGCAAGTGCTGCTGGAATGTTGCTACATATAAATGGAAAGTTCACAATGGGAAAATTATACTTACAAAGTAAATCAAATTATATCTAATTTTGATTGGTCGAAGAGTGCACAAGTATTGGCATTCATGTATATGTTTCACGTGGTATGGACATTTCTGACCAGGAAACCACTGCGATAACTGTCGCTTCACATCCGTGACGTCAACGGATTCTGATTGTTTACTTACACATCCTGAAAACATATGTTCACGAATTTTACAGACTAATCTAAATTATGTCGGCAATTTTATCACTATCCCTTTCACTATCATTGTATTTAAGGAAAGGAAAAATTGACATCGTCAATATGGTTTCGTGAAAATACCTATAAGTCTTACATATGTCCTTTGCATGATCATGCAGTCCGTTTTCCAATTTATTTCTTATTGATTGTTTTTGCTTCGGTGGCGTTGTTTTGTACGGTATTTGGATTTACAACTACCGACTGCAATTAGAGCAGTTGTAAGTTCGGCTTTTGTCTGTAGCTAACGGTACTCTATGCTACGTACGTCCTTCAATTGGACTCTAAAACCGAGTCATATGACACATGCTACAAATTAATCGCATGTAAAATGTAAAATAGCAATCGGAGGACTGCTCTTTTACTTTGATTAATGTCTAAGTGTACATTTGGATGATCTCTTATATTGATTAATGTCTAAGTGTAAATGTGGATGATCTCTTGTATTCATTTATACTCATATACTTTCTTACTAATTCAGAATCAGTGGATTTTTTTTCAAGAGTGGAATTAGTCAAATATGTTCATTGTAAAGCGTGATCAGCTGTGTGATTGACTTGTTAATGTTTCACTCGCTGTATCTTGTTGGATGCTGTTTTCAAAAACATGTAGACAGACCATCCGATTAGTTATCCTCTTCAAACTGTATTAATCTGTCTTGTTTTCTTGCTACTGTTTGTTAGTGACTGGCGGCAGATCGGTGGTTTTATCCGGGTACTCCGGTTTCCCCCACCAATAAAACTGACCGCCACAATATATCTAAAATATTGTTGAAGTGGCGTTACACACTATAACCATAACTCCACTACTTAGCTGATGGAAGCCCTCTGGTTGTTTAGTCTATAAAAATGCAATATAATGTAGCGCACAGTGATGACAGTGCTTTGGTTTCCTGCTGATAACCCCACATCGGGGAATTGAATTGTATACACCAAATAACATAAAAACTACAAAGATACCCCAAATTTAGCGTTCATAGACAGAAGTAAAGAATACCATTCAACTGTAGGCTACGATTCGTTTCATATTCATTTTAGGGTATGAATTATGTTCATTATTGAAAACGCTACTGTGGCTGTGAAGTGTAAAACAGCAATATAAGCGATGTTCCTTAACACTTTCCCACTCTTGTACTTCGGAGCTGAATGTGGTCTTTCTATTAACGTCTTTGACGTTATACACCCCTGTTTCCGCGCTTTCCGTTACGTACCGCAAGTCAAACGTGGCATAAGTGTCCGGTTTTAATTGAGGAGTACTGGGAGCATGATCAAACATCGGAAAGTAGGAAAATAAATTAGTTCGCACAATTTTTCACCAGGAACGACTTTGGCGAGCATTGCTATAGACTAAGATATAAGTTTTCTTTATATTCCGAGCTTAAAAAAAGGAATTTATCATTGCACTCTGTTTTTCACTTGTACGAAAAATGTTCTTTTTACGGTTTCTCGAACAAAAAAAATATATTGCTAAATTATTAGATTCGTTCTTTTTTAAATTATGCAGCAAATATCAAGGATACATGACCAGTCAACGTAATTTTTCATAAAAACATAAATCAAACAGAAGATACGATATTTTCATTCTTTTCTCAAACACAATCAACCACTCGATGCGCCGACACTACGTTATCTGAGAGGATTAACTGTTATTTCAAAACGATCGAAGGTTAACTGAAACCTGAAGTACCGTACCTACCGCGGTATTCGGAATAAAGTTATTAGAAAATATGGCAGATTCTTCAATTTGAATAAATGACAATCGGAAAAGATTTAAATACATGTAGTCAGATATGAATACCGTTATTTCATTTAGGACGGACCATTTAACTTGCTTTTTATCAAGTATATAACACTGCAGGTGGTTTAGTTTATAGTGTTTAACGCCACTTTCAACAATATTTCTGCTATATCGTGGCGGTCAGTTTTATTGGTGGAGGAAATCAGAATACCCGGGGTTCCAACTCACAACTTTAGTGGTGATAGACACTGATTGCACGGGTAGTTGTATATCCAACTACCATGCAATCAGGACAACGGCCCCAACACTGAAGGTGAAAAAGAATAGTATTCTGAATATTTTATGTGGATCTAAATATAGTTTTGCAAGTATTTAAATAGCTCAGTTTACTTTACAAATCTTTAATTATTATTTTTTATGAATTGGATCGGTGTCTGGTGAACATTTATTCCACATTTCATTATTTCCCATTGTAAAACTACTTTTCACACCTTTTATGTACCAACTATACTAATTTGTTTTATCATGTTACTGGGAAATTCACATATTTTTTTTTGCCTCATCAACCTGATCAAAAGCCAGTCGCCTTAGGGTTGGTCATATGACATATGACATAGTGACAAACAATAATCATGAGTTAGCATATAATTAGAAAACTAACAGGTCATATTGGGCCTTGCTGGTATTCAAAGGGATTCTAGTTTAAGCTCAAATGTTTGCGAATCTTTCTGCACAATAAGCAAAGCCATTGCTTCAATCATATATTTTGTTGGACGTCGTTTGTTATCTTTATGTCAATACATTTAGTTTCCGGAACATTCCTCCACTCGTTAATCACTTTTGATTGTGAGACTCATCACTATCAACATGCACATGTAATACATGGTAATTTTTATGTTTCATCCATCTGTAAGTACTTTGGGCTAGTTATTCTGTTTGATTATGAAGCACCGCCACGATATAACTGAAATATTGTGGAAAGTGGCGGTAAACACCATAAGCCATTAATTACGAAGCAGAAATCAATGTCTGTTTAAAGATGCTCGATAAGGTCATAAGGTTATCATTGTTTGAATTAGTATTTATTTCAAAATAAAGACTTTTTTAATTGAATTGCATATTGCATTTGAGCATTGAAAACAACCGACATAATGCGAGGTACAGAATTAGGACAAGGTCACCATTGTTTGATTTCAGATTTCAGATTATTAAAGTTATTTTTTCAATTGAATTGAATATTGAATTCAAGCATTGAAAACGACCGACAGAACCCGATGTATAGAAATTGGACATAGTTTCCCTGCTGCGATGTACAACTCCCCAAAAGAAGTGTCCGTTGTTTATGCAGGGAATGTGAAATATTGCCCTTATGGCGAAAAGCTAAATATTGCATCGTGTTGGAATGGTTATATTCTCCTTGTAAGTAAAAAGCACCTCGCAGCAGTGCCTAATAGGCCAAGAGTTTTTATAAGATGAACAAGTTTACACAAAATAAAGCGCATACTAGCTAGGTAAATGGACTGCAATGGGATAAGGCTAGGATTCTGGTGTTTAACGCCACTGCTATATCGTGGCGGTTGGCTTTATAGCATAATGTTGTCCGGAATACATCTAGCTATGAACTGGGATCGAACTCACAATATTAGTTGTGATAGGCACTGATAGCATAGGTAGTTGTCATTCCAACTACCATAAGATCATGACCACGACGGCCCCTCGACTACAATGAGATCAGTTTATGTGTGGAAGATTACTAATTGGTCGTTTGGTGTTGCTCTAAGCTACTATTTAAGTGAAAGAACTTGACAAGGTACATATTTACGTCCACTCATTGGTGTTAGTTGTGTATTTGAATCTCCAGTACAACCAGCTAACACACTTTTCAAGTTTCGACAAACTTGGTACTATTTCTATACCCCAGTCTTCCTTCATATGGATTTCAGCTATAAGGCAACGGAATAGAACAAACAAATCAATCATTTACAAAAGTATAATAATAAAGCCCTCTTATGCAATGCTTTTTTGTTGCTGATGAGAGAGAGAGAGAGAGAGAGAGAGAGAGAGAGAGAGGGGGGGTGGGGATGGGGTGGGGCGGGGATCATGAACTAGAAAGGCTGATAATGCTACTGGTAGATGTTAGTGTACCGTAAAAATAATTTTTAAGTTAAAAATACCATTGAATGTTAATTAGATTGCTTGGAATATGTCTTTCACACATCATTCCAAAAAGAGGGGGAGAGGGTTGAGCACAAAACAACTACTTTATCCTAACCAGCAATATTTCAATGAAGTGTCTTAATTATATACATACTTTTATGACAACTTCTGTGTCAAAAACATAAAAACAGATTGTGTATGATATTTGACCGGTTAGGTGAGGGTTGTGATAATCTGTTCACATGTAGAAAACACTTGCCTGATCATTTCACAAAAGAGGGGTGGTTTGAACCTGTATGACCTGTATGAACTGTTCCGACGGTGTAGTATTTTTTGTTTTTCATTGTATTACCTTTCAGAGTAAATAAAACATATTTCAAGGTACTATTTCAAGGTCAAGTTATTTATAATTTGAAAAGAAAATATTATATTTCTTGATATGCTTCTCCGGGTACTCCGGTTTTTCCACCAATAAAACTGACCACCACGATATATTGAAATATTGTTGAAAGTGGCATTAAACACCATAAACCTAAACCAATCAACATACATATGCATTGATAGTTATTGTATTGTCTAAATATTAAACATGATGAACACATATTGTTGTCTATTTTTAATTCAGAAAGGCCTTTTTCCTTCCCTTTTTGGTCTGCACTCATTTTCTTTTTCTTGATTTGTATGATATATTTCCTTCTTTGGAGCAGTTGGTTTAGGGCATGTCAGTTCCTTAGCTTCCTCTGAATAACATCATTGTCAGATATGGTCATACAAGAAGTATCACTTTCTTGCTGGATCAAAACCTTTTATGATTGAAACATTTTGAAGGGTTCGTAGTTGCGCAAGTCTAGTTTTGTATTTAAGTAAATTGTTCATATGATACACTTTCTTTGCACTTTATTACACCTGGATGTTTAGAATCAATGAAAAAGTGATGGCAGTCATTAATATGTCTCAATGGCTTAATGAATTCTTGCAAGTAAGATTTCCACTCATATAATAGTACTGGGTCTTTCACATCATTTACAATACTTGACCTTCGCAGTTTCAGCAACCTGTAATTGTTAAAAAAATTATTATTTGTTTAATATCTCAAATTTGTCATTCAATATAAGCATGTAAAAATCCTTTTTCTATATAGCCATTTCCAGGTGGTATACTTGAATTATTTAAAGCTTCATTAAGATCAATATAAGTTATAGAAGACATTGCACTCATATGTGGATCACAATTGTTGTACTTTGTTAGTAGGTTAGGTGAATTGTTTCTCCTTTAAAACAAAAAAGCAATTTGATTTTCTGAAGGTACAAGAGTACTTTATTGTGAAGTTTTATCGAAGTCTATTCAAATATTTATGGGGAATTGAATGTATTTCAATACAAAGACATGTTATTATTTTCTAATAATAAAAGGGACCCGGGTGGCTCAATGAGCTAGGTAGTTGGATTACCTAATAACTCATACAAGCCTATCACATATACGGCATGGGTTCATGCCCGGCTTTGTAAATTACAAAAAGGGTGCACTCGACTCGCAGCCGCAAGTGATACAGTTTACCAGTTGCTTGCCAATGGTCAGTGGTTCTCTCCGGGTATTCCGGCTTCCTCCACCACTAAAACTGGTCACCATGATATACATTTAACTGAAATATTGCTGAAAGTGGTGCTAAAAACAATAAATCAAATCAAATCAAATCTAATAATAAAAAAAAATCATGACATAGCTGGCATATTATTATTAGTATCTACCTATTATTTTTTCTGGTTATACATTTGTTTTTAAGTGTACAGTAAATTGTGTTTACATGGAAAATATCAGTACATAAGATTTGTAGAGTTGATTTTGTCTCTCTAACTATAACATTCATCTTCTCTTCACTAGTGACAATGCTTTTAATATAGGGGTTTTCCCCTTTACCCAAATTAAATGAGCTACAGAATTTTACCTCTGTTATTTTTCTACATTAGAATTTCACCAATGCATATTCCAGATATACATGTATTCTCTGTATATATTAAAAATAGTTACCCTCTGTTGCACATTTATATGTGTGTACAAGTTGTAATGAATGTTGTTGTTTTGTTCCATTACACACATATATTTAGAACACTCATTTGAATGCATGTGAATACATTTTAAATACATTTTACAGTAAGAAAAATCATAAATAGCTGAGTCTCAAAGTGAAAATGGTTCTTATTAAAGTAACTCTCTTTATTACATCATGTACATAAATTTTAATGAAAACATTTCATAATTAAAAGAAAAAATAATTACCAGATCCTTCAGAGCAGACTCCAAAAACATTACATTTCCTTGGTGTTTTGAAGTAGATTGCTCATACTTGCTATGCATGGTGTGGAAAATGAACTTGTGCATAATGCCAGGAATAATGGAGAGTTGTTTCTACTGACATGGGAATTTACCTGAAAACATTAAACATTATAAATACAATTACACATGATTATATTTAAAAACATAAATTATAAGTTTACAATTTAAAAAATATAAACAATAAATCATTTTTGTACAAATTATATTCAATTAGATGAAGAAGAAAAAAACATGTCCAAAATAATTGGTTTTTTTAAATGATGGAAGAATAAATTTTAACCTGTATGTTTGGGGCATGTAACTCAGTGTGAAACAATATTTAGTAAAATTCAAATATTTTCATATCCTTTCAAAATGTATAAAATACATTGAGTAAACATTCAACATTTAATGATGTAGTCAATTTGAAAAAAAAGAATATTATCAAATATTATAAAACTTGTGTACCTGTAGTTCATATAATTGTCAAGTTTTGCCTAAAATATAACAATATAACCATAATATAACTGCCATATGCAATATATTTCAGTACATTTAAAAATACTGTTTTTATGTTTATTACTTGTGAATTTGATTTTCAAAATGATTTCATGTGTATAATATTTAGTCTTGATCAATACTCTTAAGAGCATGTCTATTATTTATGGTAGTTGTCCATACATATTGAAAAAAAACATTTCCTTATTATGTCATGGAGATTTGAGCCACAAAATATATTACCTGAATAATTTTTAGATCATCTGTCCCATTGATTAAGTTCTGGATACTAGTCTTCACATGAGTTCTGTAGTACTTAATATCTTTGTTCCTTGGCTAGTTGTACATTTTTCTTTGTAATCTGATAGTAAAAGTTCCTTGTCCTGTTTCTAAAGATTCCCACTCTTTGATATTTTGTCTGCAAAGACTTGACAGTGTTGACATAAATCAGTACAAGGTTTCGTTATAACAATATTTGGATATGACTCTTGAAAGTTCTCAAACTAACACTTCTGTAATGCATTTCAGTAGCAAAAGATTTATATTCTTGATGTATGTCAATAGATCTAGAGCTTTTATCAGAAGGCAATAATAATACTTGGTGGTTTTATAATTGGGAGGTCTTTCTGGGAGAGGCAAAGCATTGTCGGCAGCATATTTCAAAAGGAAAGTTTTAATACTTTTTGTATCTTCATATTGAATTGCATACTTTGGAAGTTTTCCAGTAATGGCATGAACCCCAGGTGAAAGGCCATTCCTGTCTACTGTCTAGTGATCTGGCGATTGACAGCACATTTTTTTTCTCTATGCTGTATATAAAACAAAATGCTTTCCTACAACCCTGCATTCCTTTAAAATATAATTCTTGATATGGTCTCTCTCGCTCTTTTATTTTATGCCTTTTAGCTTCTGTGTGACTATGAATAAATTAAATAGTTCAGTTTTCCCAATCACAGTGTCAGTGTTCTCGGAATTCTACTACAGCTGAATCCATTTTAATTATTTTACTGCATGACTCCCCATATTTTTTTTACAACCACCCGTATCTAATTTAAATTGATGCTGCTTTTCATATTCCAGAGCGTCCTCTTCCGATGGCTCGATAAAATCGCATGCAACATCAGTCATCATCTTCGTCGTTGTCGCATTCGAAATTCTCAACAGCAAATTCATGTTCAGACGGGTTGAATTCAAGCCGATCAGCGAAGTACAAGTCGTTAACTACATTCAATTCATTTATAAAATCATCGTCGTGACATTCTAATATTTCAGGCGGAACACTACAAACACTTTTTTAGCTTTCCTAGCTCTCAGATTTGCCGCCATGTATCCAATATCAATAAAAGGGGAACAACTGTAAAATTACTTCTGTTGAATAATTTCTAAACCGGTTACGATACGACGAAAAACTTCGGGAAATTAAAAACTAAATTTATTTAATTGATTTAAAAATACTAGTTTTTAATTTTTAGACATTTGCATGTAATCAGTACTGTTTTATGTGACTTTATTGGTTCATTAATATGCATTTGTCCTGTCAGCAGGTGCTCGTTTTTAATATGAGACAGGCAACCTGTTTGAAGGACGAAGTCCTAAAATTTCAATAATACGATGATCCGTACACGTTAGCCTCACCGCCACCGGACGCAATTACGAACAATTTCGATGATATTGACCGTGGCATTTGATAATAATTTATAAATTTGACCAAATTGATGAAGCTGATTGCATGTTCATATTTCAGATTAAACACCAATATTCCTTTTGAATCATAGCCCATATATTATTCAATACATTGTTAAGGGTTTTAACTTGGCACAGATTTTCATGACCCCGTTCTAGTCACTCTGTGACCTAGATCCGGACACAATTTCGAACGACATCATAATAACCTTTCTAGTGTAAATTATTTAATGACAACTGTTAAAATTGAAAGAGCATTCATTCATTTACGTTCACATATCTATTTGTATATAATACACATGACATAAAAACCTTTCCTTTATTCATACCATAAATGTGTGCCAGTTTGCATTCGGAATTCCTTGGACTCTTCAATGAATAAGGTACATCACGGATTTTGACATTTTGGGATAGATCAAGGTAAGGAAAATGTATCATATTGACTGTTTTTGTTTTAATTTCAATGTGTTCTACATATGCATAGAACCAGGAGATCATATTCTTTCCAATGGAGACCATTCACCCAAATTTACTCAACAGGTGTCGCTCGAGTACCAACGGTGGTTAGCGGAGCGTTTTATTATCGCTTAGACGTTTGTAACTTATGTAAGCTATTATTTCAAACACAATTTCTATCTAATTATCTACAATAATTATTTTTTATTTGTATAACAATATTCCTCAAGTTAACAACAAATGCATCATAAGTTGTAACTATCTTCTGACATATTACTAAATTACTAAAGTGATCACGTCATTACGTTGAAATAAGACAAGGACAACGTTGCAATCATATCTGCGTCACGGGCACCTGTTACTAACTGTGAATGCGAATATAAAATAAAATTGAATACATTCTTATTAATTTTTTCTTATGTTCTACATGAGCAAAAATCAATATTTTCAATAATTTTGTAATTAGTAAATACGCATAGCATACGTACAATAACTGTTGAATGAGGAAACTATAGTACACGTGGACGTACGTTGTTAAACAAAGTTTGATATTTGTTCACATTCTTTGTATTTCCCTTTTTAAAATATTTTCGTGTTGGTTTCCTAGTTTTGTTGTATCGTGATTTTCTACTTTCATGTTAAATAATCGTTTATTAATGGTTAGAATCAAATAATTTCGATCAATTTTACGTACATTGATTATTCTTGGCAAATTTTATGTACTGTTCTGTTCCGGATTCCAACCACAGTGGCTTGTCTTTAAGACATATAACTTTATTAATAAAAAAAATATGCACCCCTATATCATTTTTAAGATATATATATATTATATATATATATTATAAAAAAAAAAACCAACAACTAAGTGTGTTGGGACCTCATCTTCATCTCATTGAAAATTAACTTGTTCTCGTCGGGATATAGCTGAAAAATTGCCGTAAACAACAATTACTCACTGATCCCCAACATGATGTTAAAAACATATTCTGTCTCAAACATAAATATCTACATTTATTAATCTACTATTTAAGTGGTTATTTTCGAAGGGGTGTTGATTTTACCTTTTTTAGTCAAACTGTTCGCGTGGGCTCTAATTTTGCGAAAATTGAAAAAAGCAAAATTAAAAATTTTACGATTTCAGCTTTATCTTAAGTTATTCAAATAAAGGCATCAAACATTCTGAAGATTTTGATAAATAAAATTCAAACGTGAATACCTGGGTCGTATTATAGATAATGTTGATTTTTTTCATAAACAGTCATGTG